>OZ035883.1:26378058-26978058 GCA_964034835.1 Muscina levida | reverse complement strand
TGTTGTTTTTTTTTTTTTGTTAAAACTATTTTTTTTTTTTTTATTTTTTTCTTTTCCTAATTCATTTTAATTTAACATTATTTGATTTATTTCCAATTCACACCTTGTGGATATTTTTTCGTTTCGGTTTTTTAAAGTAATTTTTGTTATGCTGAAGCTTAGCACACGCGCTTACATTCTTGACTTGTGTACTTTACACACGCGTTTCTCGGATGAGACTGAAATCAAGAAAATATTGCGATCGTCGTTGCCGACAATCAACAACAACAGCAGCAGCACAAGAATATCAACAACATTAAGCTCTCTGTTGTAAGTGCGAGATCACCACCACTTGGGGTCTGTTAAATAGATAGTTTCGCTTGCTGGCTGGCTGCCTGCTCGCTTCGTTTGGCAGCTAATGATCTTCTTGCTGCCGGTTGGCCGAACTCTGCTGTCTGATTCAAGTTAGCGGCTGAGGTTACCGGCAAAATGCTCAATCTTCTACAGCGAAATCGACGTGCGCGAAATAAATCAATAAAACTCAGTTGGGAGAAAGAAACAAACGAATATTGAGAACCGGCAATTGTCAGGGTTGCCTCGTCAGGGTAAATGTTGAAGCTATTTTAGCACTTTTAGAGAGGCGATGTTTAATTAAACGATTAATACAGTTTGATTGAGAAATTTAAAGAAAATTACACCAAACATCTCAAGATTTTAATAATTCAAAACAATATATATATCTCTCTCTCGACATATTCCAACAAAAATACTGCATAATATTTCGTCTCAACTACTCAACCTTGATTTTAACATTAAGTTGTCATAGAGAGAAAGCTATCATTCTCGCTTAAAATTAAGTGTAGGCAAAAAAATATTTTTCGGTTTTACACACAACTTTTGTATCGAACGATAAAAACAAATTCATATTCTGCACAGATCAACAAATTAAGACCAAAAGAAACACGGGAGGTATACTGGGTTGGCAGTTGTGTCAAAAATCACAATCAATAAATTTTGATTTCCGGAGAAACGGCAGGAGATAGAAGAAAAGGCAAAAGTAGAGAATACGCTCTAAAACACGAAAAGGGGCCCCAAGGGTTTTATGATAACCCCCCTTGTGTGGGTACTCAAATGAAGATATCCAACGGTGGTATTTTTAAGTTCCTACGAGTCTTCTGGACCGAATTAGAGCAATTTATTAGAAAAATTTAAGTAAATAAATTTAAAAATTCTAAAAATAAATACAAAAAAGAAAAATCGCGCGATTTAAAAAAAAAAAAAATTTTTCTGAAATAACCGTAAAAAATTTAAAAAAAAATGGGGGAAAAAATCATGGAGTATTAGAAAACTTAAAGGAAATGAATTGAAAAATTCTATAAATAAAATAGAAATATAAAATGACATCAAAAATGTGTGAAAATTTTAATTTTTTTTGAATTTTTTAAGTTTTTTTTAATTAAAAAAAGACAATTGAGAAAAAATTTAAAAAATTAAGGAAACAAATGGACAATTTCAAGAAATATTTAAAAAAAATTAAAGAAAAAGTGCAAAAAGAAATATTTGAAAAAGAAAATTGATAAAAAAAATTGAAATTTAAAAAATCATGACCCCCGGAAAATTGTAGGATGGGCAAAATGGGCAAATTCAATAAAATTTGAAGAAAATGTTAAAAAAAACAGTTTGAAAAAATATGTAAAAAAAAGGATAAAAGTGGAGAATTTAGAAAAAGCGACGTTTTGTAAATTTTTAATTTTTTTTTGTTGATATATCACTTTTAATTATTATTTGTTTTGTAAATTAGAGTGGTAACGGTTAAGATGGTAGCATAAGCGCCGCTGGCAAAAAATTTTTTTTTTTGGTATATCCCGGAAATTGGAATTGTCCTAACCTAACCCCACACGGACATAATCCCCAAAACGATTTTGGGGCTTATGTCCGGGCAACATGTCGGACATAATCCCCAATGAAATTGAAATTATCTGCGGACATAAGTCCCAATGGAGATTATGACCGAATTTGTTGTTGTTTTTAGTATTTCAACATATTTTAAATATTGCTATTGTAGCGAGGGACGAATGCGGTGGGGGGCACGCCCCCCGCAGCATCCGCCGTAGTTAGTCTCGTTGCATACTTAATCTGTCTCCCTGCAGCGCGAGACGAATGCGGTGGGGGGCACGCCCGCATACGTCGTAGTTTGTTAGTTACTTAAAAATTCACTCTTCTTTTTGTCCGCCCACCCCCATTTCATCAACTTCATCAACCTTTTTCATTACTTTTAGTCGCAAAATTAGTTTGGGTGTTATGTCCGTTATATTTGTTGGGGCTTATGTCCGTTATGCCCCGCGGACATAATCCCAAATGCAAATTGGGGGTTATGTCCGCAGAGCGTGGCGGACATAAGCCCCAAAATCGTGTTGGGGATTATGTCCGTGGGGGTTATGTCCGGGCACCATTTAAAAATAACATCATTGGATTCGTCTCGAAAATATCTTTCATTTGTGTACCCATAGAACCGGCCCCATGGGCCTGAGTGCCGACTTTGACCTACCATTCCGATGTTTGGGGACCAATACGAAGACAATGGCATATTTCTTTTTTTAACCCGGCTCCCGCACCATATTCTGCACTTCAGCCGAAGAAAAATTTGTAACAACTCTACAAACCATGAGGCGAGGGGTGATTACCTAACGATTCGTTGGCAATTCGCTAAAGCGATTCTAAAACGAACTCCGAAATGATAACATTATAGAATCACCGGTGAACATTCGCAAACGAATCGTCAAAGCGAATCGTTTACTTATAGTAAAACCAATAAAAATGCGATAGCATTCTAAAAAAACATTTGAAAATGATAACATTATCGAATCGCTGGAGACAATTCGTTAACGTATCGTAAAAGCGATTCTTTTACTAATCGTTTATGCGATAAAAATTCGATTATTTTACTTTATCCATTTCAATCTTTAATTGGTAAATTCATAACAATCTTTCGGTTAACTATTGGCATGCAGGGCAAAAGTTTTTAAATTTTAATTTGGGAATCAATGATATGCAATACAATACAGATCTTTTATAACTTTAATTTTAAAAACTTTAACTACGTGTGACAACAGATAAATACAAAAAGTTGTATCTATTTCAAAACCATAACAAGTTTGAGCATATACATCATCGCGCTTGTGTTTGAAGTAAAATTGGTTTCAATGGTCTTTGAAAATGATATCATATTTTACATAAAAGTTTTTTATTCTGAATACCAAATTTTGTCGTACACAAATATAAAAAAACTAAAATTAAATGCAAAAGTTCCACGCTATATCAAAAAAAATTGAAGAAAATTCTTCAATACCTCAGAAGAGAATAAGAAAAGAAGGAATAACTTAAAAATAGGGATGATTTATAGATTTTGCAACTTGATAGGAACTCGTTATAACGATTCTTAATAGAATCGTTTTTTTTTTTTGATTCGTAAAAGAATCGCTTTTCGATTAGTAATAGAATGGCCTTTTGGGTTCGTAAAATAATTGCTTTTACGTTTCGAGAACGAAGGTGAATTTTCACCCGCTCGCGATATCACGCCCGAATAGTTGGTGAGTATCGTTCTCGAATAAAAGAGAATGATATATGATTCGAGAATGATATCATTCTTAAATCGAATGGTTTGTCGGGAAGCATTAAAACGATTGTTTATTATTATTTTTTTTTGCATTGCGACCGGTTAGAAATTTCGATTTTTAGCTTTGCGCCAAATTAGCTTTGCGCCAAATTTATTGTTATTCTGAGTACTTATTTTGGTGTTTTTACCTTTTTTTGTTGCTACCAGCAAAGTTTTTCACTCTTATAAACCATGGCAACACTATCGCTGATTTTGCCAATCTAAATCTCTGTAATCTCTCTCTTTGTATCTTTTGATTCTTTTCATTGCTCACACTGAGACTTTTTTGATCGATTGCATGTGTTTTATTGTGCGTTTTCTCGCCAGTGACCACTTAACATACAATGAGAGTTATAACTTGTATAATAGTTGAGCAAATCTCAAAGATGTTAAGTTAACATTAATGTTGAATAACATCTGTTAAATATGCACATAAGTTTAATACGAATTTTGAACTTCAAGGAATTTTTGTTCATAAATTCAGTGTTAAATATCTGAATTGATTTCATTGGGATATTCACATAGGAAAATACTGTAAAAATAATAAACTTAGTGCTTTAATAAATTTCTACAAAAATAAGTTCCTAGTAAGACACAAACTTTAGCTGTTAATTTTTATTTTGTACTTACTAATACTTTGTTTTATAATTTAAAAAAAAAAACCTTTTTTTAAGACAAAAAATTTGTTGTAGCAAATCAAGTGATAGTTGTTGCAAATCAGGAAATTTTGTTGTTCCCCAATCAAAAGGTTGTCGCTGTTTTTTTTTATTCATTTGATTGTTATTCTGCCAACAATATTAATTTTTGGTGTTATGTTTTGAGTGATTTTCTCACTTTATTGCCTTAGATTATAAATAAACGGCTTTATTATTTAAATCATATGAATCACTTAGTAGAGGAGATAGATAGGTGAAGGAAGAACTAGTGTTGCTTTCTAATAGTGCGAAAAACTGCTTAAACTTATTCACAATTTATTTGAAATTTAAAATTATTATGGATATTTATTAAAACAAAAATTTGTAGATTTGTCGACTATAGGCAATAGCAAATTTTGTACATTGTATAGAGAATTTGTTTAATTTTATATAGAAATACAGAAAAGATCTCTACATCCCAAAATTTATTTATAGTTACTTTTAAAATAGTGATTGAAACAACATTCCCTTTGGGGCAAAAATAATGATTGTCTTATGAAGCATATGTGTCTTAAGCGCCCCATAGACGAGTACTGCCGCTGGAACGGCAATATATGTGTATTGGTAAATTTGGTAGAACATGAAAATATATTTGTCACACAGACAATGCAGTATGAAAATCAAAACAGTTTTGATTTTCAAAATGAACACCTATCAATCAGATGAACTTTGTGTATTTTTTATATTTCAAATATGTCAAATTCTACAAAATTATTTTATGAATGTGTAAACAACGAAATTTAAAAATTTCTTAGTGTCCAAAATAAACAGCAAAAATGGAAAAACGATTTATTCAATAAATTAAAGGATTGTATCAGTCCTCATCGGCATTGTGCAACATACTTTTGAAGGAAAAGCTAACATGTTCCTGTTTCAAATTTCAAAATACAGCAATGATTGATAAGTGTGTATCGAAACTTTCAATCACACATGTACACAAGGGGTTCATCGGCATGAACTGCGGCAGTACTCGTGTATGGGGCGCTTTATGAAAAAATTATGACTATTCACTACTCCTGAGGTAGTGCTCATGAAGTAAATGCCAGAGTTATATTAAAAATATTGAATGTTTTATTTATTTTTTTGTGAATCAAAAACAATTTGAATTTTTATGAGCATCCCTCTAAAATCGGATCTTAAGACATCGTCACATTTTTATTTATTCAGGAAAAAATACATTAAACGTTCAATATTTTTAATATAACTTTGAAAATTCTGAAGTTATAAAGGATCGTTGAAGAGTCAACGATTTTTAAAAATAATGAAAATGTAATTCCCTAAGCCCACTTTCGTTTTTGCCGCTTACTTCCAAGTTTATGTACATATTTCTTTAGTATATATTATCATTTTATTTTCTTATTCCCCATTTGTCTTCCCCATATTTCTGTAAAACTACAATTATCCAATTAAAACACACTAAAGGGTCAGTGTGTCATTTACGCAGAAATCTTCTAAAAAAAATATTTCAAATCTCATAAATAAAAAACATTAAAAAAGAATTACATCAATTAAGAATTGCTGCAAATAATGTTTTCAAAACATCATTTACATATCAATGAAAACACTTTACAATCCAGGCCAACCCAGTCCAGTCCCCCATACCCTGTCCACTCATATTTAAATCTTTGTGTTATAATTGTTGAAAGCCCTACCATACATCTTCCCTTTCTCCATTCACTCTCACATCACATCTGATGTACGTAGCCATTCTTAAGATCACTTGTTAAGTGATCCCTCCAATCGAGAGTGGATCATTTGGGAAACTCCACTTGACAACACCACCATGCAAGTGGTGGGCAATCGTTTGTAGCCCCAAATCGAGATCGTGATGGTTGTCTAAAATATTCAATTGCTATTCAGTGTTCAACGCATTAAAAAAAAATATGAACGAACATAAAATAGAGAGAGGACTGCAAAGAATATAGGCGTTCGTTCCATAGCCTCCCAAAAAAAAAATGAATTGCTTTACAAAAGCCCCATCTGAACGAACAAAAATATTATTCGTACAACCGGGACGTACCGGCAAAAATATGTTCAAAATGGGGGAAAAAAATAAACATAAGTACTCTCACACGATCATGATTTCAGTGCTCAATTTAAATACTGCGGCGATATAGCAGCAATTGTTGCCGGCAAAGTGATGATGATGATAGAATGACGATGGCGCTGTTGTTGCTGCTGCTGCTAACATTGATGTCTAGTTGCCGGTAATGTTTGAGCTGCAACAGCGATTGTTGCTCTTCAGATGATGCTTAGGTATATTACTTTGAAGTCATTGTGGCCTTACTACTGTTAGAAGGCGATTTTATTGCTTAGTAGATATTATAAAAGCGACATGAAAATGCGAGGGGTTTTAAAGTGGCACAATGGAATTGTATGCGGTTAAGATACTCCAATCTCAGTAGAAAAATATTTAAATGTTTTAAAGTATAATAAAAATACGACCTAACAAATAAAAAATAATTATAATATCAAAAATATTTAAGATATTAAGATATTAAAAATATTAAAAATATTAAACGTTTAAAAAATTAGAAATATTTAAAATATTAAAAATATTAAAAATATCAAAAATATTAAAAATATTAAAAAATATTAAAAATATTAAAAATATTAAATATATTAAAAATATTAAAAATATTAAAAATATTAAAAAATATTAACAATATTAAATATAAAAAAATTAAAAATATTAAAAATAGTAAAAATATTAAAAATAATAAAAAAATACTAAAAATATATTATATATAAAAATATTAAAAAAAATAATAAATTCAAAAAAATTTTAAATACTAAAAATATGTATAATATTGAAAATATTGAAAATATTAAAAAGTTTAAAAATATTAAAAATGTTCAAATTATTAAGAAATATTTATATTAAAAATATTAAATATAATAAAAAAATTAAAAATACTAAAAATATTAAAAATAATAGAAATTTTAACAATATAAAAAATATTAAAAATAATATTAATTTTTGATATTAATTAATATTTTGATATTTTTGTGTTTTTTGACCGTGTGTCGGTATATGTGAGCCACTTGTTCCGTGACATACGGTCAAAAAACACAAAAATATCAAAAATTTAGTAGTTCGTACTGAAACTCAATAGAAGTCGGATCTCAACTTTATTATTTTCTTTGGTTTACAATGTAAATATTAATGTGTTTCAATATTTGTTAGTGTTTACATACTAAATGTTTGTTATTTATTGGTTAGTGAAAATATCCCCTGAAGATGGTGAACGATGTTCACCGAAATATTGGGAAACAACAAATAAATAAAAATAAAATCTAACCTACATCCAGATTTTTATTTACGACCTCAAGCCGAATTACCAAATTACAAAATTTACAACTATAAAACTTTTAAGTATTAAAAATATTAAATATTTTAAAAATATTAAAAATATTAAAAATATTAAAAATTTTAAAAATATTAAAAATATTAAAAATATTAAAAATATTAAAAATATTAAAAATATTAAAAATATAAAAATATTAAAAATATAAAAATACTATAAACATAAAATATTCAAAATATTATATCAATATTTATAATATTAAAAATACTAAAAATTTCAAAAACATTAATAGCAATAATTCCGAAGTTATAAACTGTTCTCACATCCCTCGCACTACATCTACACTGAACATTGAATTTTCCACACCAAACATCAATAAAACGTTCCCGTGACGAAAATAGTATCTTTAAGTGTTTTGGAATACAGCCGAGCAGAGATTTAAATCACAACCATCAATTAAGTCTGGAAGCAACAAATACTCCTCAGCCAAACACCGGCTACACTGGCAACCAACCAACGAACTAACCAACTGATCCACACTTACCCCATCAGCATCATTATAATGAAAATCTTTCAACGCTCAAACAATGTATCCATCCAAATATTCATCCATCCAAATCAAAAAAAGATAGAGAAATTATTTGTTCTATGATCGCCAAGATCAACATAAATCCATTATGCGCCGCCACCACAATAAACAAGACTCCAGCAGAAGGGAAGCGCTGGGGTGGCACAGCTGTTAGGCACATTCAATGGTTAGTTAGAATGCCCAGTTGAAATGTGTAAGGGGCTGTGCGAAAGTCATGGCATACTTTCGGTGTCGGCCACAAATAACCAAAATGCCGCCAGTTGTAAAGATTTGTAGTCTTTTTTTGTGCACTCTGATAAATGTATGAAAAATTTCTGCGCCACATGACATGGGAAACAAACAATTCATAATTTCCATTAAAACGTTTGAAATACATTAAAAGCTTTGATTTTATTATGTTTTTTTTTCGTATATCCATTTCAGCTAGTCTATGATTTACTTCTAATAATCTTGAAAGGGTGATGAAATTTCCTTTAGAGAGAAACACTCTTACACACACACACACACACACACACACAACACAGCCTTAGATAGTAGCTGCATTTTTGCTTTTTTGTGGTATCGAAATTGTTGAGATACTTGAGCTTATTACAGAAATTATACAATATATATGCCTGGCCTGGTCCGGACAGACGGACAAACTATATAACATGTGGAATACTTGAGTATTATTTACATGTACATCGTACAAGAGTACATCACGATAGCAAATAACACGCCTGTGGTAGTACTATTACCATCTATCTCTCTGTCGGTAGGGATATTTCATAATTTCGCATCGCAAACCACCAACTTTATAATATTACCACCGCAGCATCACAATTATGCTTATTGTGAGCATCATTATTAAAATCTCGTTCATCATTATGACGATGTCTTTTATGTTTAATTGTGGTTTTTGGTTTCTAAATGCTGATGTTTTTTTTTTTTTTTTTGGTTCGCATTTTATCTTTTACATTTTTCCCATTGTTGTTTTCGCCTTTTTTGATTTGTAACAAAGTTAGTGGTAAGAAGAAGCGCTTAGAGTGCGTTTCAAGAGGCTTGTCTCACTTGTTGCTGTGTGAAAAGGGTGCGCTTGGTAGGAGAGATGGCAGTTTGTTATGTTACACAATGTAATGGTTTGTTAAGACTCCCGGGTCCCATACCTTTTACATGGAATAATATGTGCTAGGAACAAACAATGCAGAAGTTCTTATTAGCTCTTATTAAATCGCTACATGTTGTTTCGTAATCGGTTAAGATCAGAGGCTGACACTCATCATAAAATAATGGGATGTCGCAGCATTGGTTCACAAATATCAAATTGTCTAGATGACTAGAGACAAGTAATACTCCTTTTAAGATTTTTAAAAAAGATAAAAAACTCTTTTTATTTTCATATACCAAAAGTATTTTCGGGTACAATAATAGTACTTTTTAATACAATAAAGTGAGTGTGATGCAAGGTAAAGCTTCTGATCGGTTTAACTTGGCAAACCCAGAGTGATCCTTGCCAATTGCACTTCAAGTCTACTCACAGAGCTCCGTATTCGTAGTACTACTGCGGACGGAGTACCTCCACGTGGTGACGCCTGGAAGCGTGCCTCTGACACCCGTCAGAGCACGACTAACTGTGAGGGGCGAAACCTAAAACCCAGGCACGTCTGCTCAGAGTGAGCGGTACCCTGGTCAGCGTCTGACCCAGAATGGGCGGCTGTAACAAAATCCTGGCAGGAGGAGAAAACTGCGACGTGGTGCGCTGGGCTTGCAACCCGCCACCGACGTATAAACTATTGCAATGAAAAGAAGTAAGAAAAGAATAAAATGGACCCCCCAAAATGTTGACGACCACCGCAAACGAATTAAGGACCATGATTTAAGGATATGCACCTGGAATGTTAGAACACTGTATAGACCAGGTGCCTCCATCCAACTGGCGGAAGTCCTCGAAGAATACAAGGCTGACATAACCGCTTTACAGGAAATCCGGTGGACGGGACACGGGTGCTCGCGCATGAAGACGTGCGACATCTACTATAGTGGCCATGCGGACAAGCACGAGTTTGGATGTGGATTTGTGGTTGGCAAGAGACTGCGACACCTAGTCTCAAGGTTCAACCCGGTGTGTGAACGTATAGCCACCATAAGAGTCAAAACAAAGTTTTTCCACATAACACTTATATGTGCCCATGCTCCGACAGAAGAGAAAAGCGATAAGGACAAAGACGAGTTCTACGAGAGCCTAGAAAATGTATATGACCGTAGCCCGTGCCATGACATTAAAATTGTACTAGGCGATTTTAATGCTAAAATAGGCAGGGAAACCGCATTTGAGCCTACCATCGGAAAATTCAGTCTGCACACCGAAACGTCGAACAATGGCATCAGACTGATTGATTTCTCTGCGGCAAGAAATATGGTAGTTTGCAGCACTAGATTTGACCATAAAAATATTCATAAGGCAACATGGTTATCTCCAGATCAATTGACAAGGAATCAGATTGATCATGTGGTAGTCGATGGAAGGCACGCATCGAGTGTTCTGGACGTACGAGTGATTAGGGGTGCGAACATTGACTCCGATCACTTCCTTACCGCAGTTAAGGTACGCACAAGACTAAGCATGGCGAAAAACGTACGTAACCAGGCACAACGAAAGCTGGACATCGGTAAACTGCGGACCACAGAGGTAGCAAACGCCTACTCCAACCACCTAACTCAACTGCTGCGGAATGCTCCAACCCCTGACAATATAACCTCGCAGTGGCAAAATATAGCCGACTCCTTAGAACGGGCTGCGAGAAGCGTACTTGGGTACTCAAAGCCGTCTCAAGAAGATGCCTGGTACGATGATGAATGTCGCAATGCCACGAGAGAGACGGTTGCTGCATACAGGGCGAAACTGCAGCCAATGGCAACGCGAGCTGTTCGTGAACGACACAGGGAGAAGAGACGACAGGCAACGCGTCTTTTTAGAAGAAAAAAGAAGGAGCTGAAGAAGAGGCAGGACGAGTGCACTGAGTTGCTCCGAAGTAGAGGGGAAGCCCGAAAATTCTACAAGAGAGTGAAAGCGAGAATGCGTGGAACAGGGTTGCCCTCCTGCAAGGACAGCGATGGTCAGCTAGTGACGGACCCGGATAACGTTCTAAAGATATGGAGAGATCACTTTAGAAATTTACTGGATCCGTGACGATGGTATTAACTGTCCACCTCCGAGCCAGAGCGAGATACGTATGGCCATCTCCCGCCTTAAAAACAACAAAGCTGCTGGAGCCGATGGTCTCCCTGCTGAATTGTTTAAGGCTGGCGGGGAGGAGCTGATTAGGAGCATGCATCAGCTCATGGAGAACATCTGGCAAGAGGAGAGCATGCCCGGGGATTGGAGTCTCAGTCTGTTATGTCCCATATACAAGAAAGGAGATCGTAGTGAATGTAAGAACTTTTATTATACCAAAAACAACTTTTATATTAACAAGAAGTAAAGTTATTCTACCACAACCTAATTTAATTATACCAATTCCTACATTTATTGTTCCAAAAAGTATTATAATATGTTACTTGATATATATATAATGGAAGTACCCTATTTTCACAACCGACATCTCTGCTACATTCTGTGAAAATCTCAAGAAGATCGGTCAAGCCGTTTTAAAGTCTATGCGGGATTAAAAAAATGCAAACCAACAGAGATAAACTTATTTTCATATACATATATAGATTTGACATTTGACCTCTTTGGGGGCATCAGACGACCTTAATGTCTGATTTTGCTCAAATTTTGTCCATAGCCATTTTATAACAACTGACACAATATTCCGCTTGGACATTACCGAAAATCCAAAGTTCTATTTTCACTGTCACCCTACTAATATACCCATCGGGCCGTAGAGAAATTTATAAAAATAGAGTTTTTCCCCGAATTATTGCAGCATAATAACCCAAAATGTTGTATTCCGTACATAAATCTCATAAAATAAATAATCCAAAACTGGATTATAAATCGATAAAAACGTACACTACACCCGCATGTGGATATATGTGGGGCTATCATAAAAGTCATGTATGTTTTGGATGTTATTTTTAAAGTAACGATTCTTTAAAGAAACTGTCTTTACGGTCCAACTGTTGGGCATGCAATTCATAGCACTTTGGTCCGTTTAAAATCCATCAAGCCAAATAGTAACATCTCCCGCTCTAAATTCTAATTGAATTAAGTGTCATTTCATCTACCGCCGAACCGTTTATTAATTTATTCAATTTATAAAAGAATAAAAAGAATTGGATTTGTTGTTTTTTGTGTGTTGTTTTTGTGTTCTTTTATGTTATTTCTTTGTTTGCTTACGGTCTATTATAAGTGCTGTCTGTCTGTTTGTCACTCAAGTCAACGACTATTATTTCCTTATTGTTTTTGGTGTTATTATTATTGGTGGGGTTTTATTTTGTTGTTGTTGTTGTTGTTGTACTGGTTCTTTGTCTAGGTAGGGACAGTGGGACAAAAGACGAATAATGTATAGTGGGTGGGTTAAATGTTACACGTTATATTTTAAAGTAGATATTTTTATAATAGATAACAAAGTTGCATTACTTCACATGGGACGATTTAATAATTTTATTTATAAGTGTTTTTTTAATATATTTTATTTTTTTTTTATATTAATTTTATTACAAATTTTACTTTTAGGTTGTCTCATATTTTTTTGGTAAGTTTGTCATATTTCTATTTTACAATATATATACGCCACGCCATTTGACAATATATGACGCATCATATCATGTTACGTATTTGTAAATTTTTGTAAAAGTTCGTTCTCTTTTCTACAAGCTTTTTTGATTGAATATTTTATTTTAACAAAAGACTGATAAGTTTCGTATATTTTTCTTAGAACTTGTTAATTTTTAATTAAAAACCATATATTCAACCTATCGGAAACACATTTTAAATAAACAAAAAAATTCTTCTGTTGATTTTATTTTTTACCATTTTTTTTATTTTTTTTTTTCAACGTCGAATGTAAGAGTATCTTCCAATCAAAATAAACTTAAAACAATTTACACTAGGGTGGTCGTAAAAATCGATTCTGTATTTTTGTAGGTGCCACCTCCCAAAATGATGTCTGCAGATTTTAGGATAGCCAAAGTTTGAGCACGATTGGAGTATGTTAACACTTGCTGCTTTGGGTTTAAAGCTTTTAAGCTCCTACAGCCACGTTTGGGGGGCATCACTCAAGAACGACTAGTCCCATGAACAAAAAATGTTCATATATCAATTCTCTGCATAACCAACTGTTTCGTAGTTATAAATAAATTTATGAATAGAAAAAAAATCTTGGTAAAAAAATTTAATTTTTTATTTTTAAAAAGACAAATAGTCCAAAACGCAAAAAAAAGCCAAAAAAAAAATTATCATAAAAAAAAGGAAAATTAGTACACCTTACTTTTACAAATAGGAAAGAAAAATAAACTGAAGTTTTGTGAAAATCAGCCCAAGGACACGCCCACCTCCCATATAACCAGAAATGAAAAAAACTTAAATATTTCCAAATTTTTGTTGGTATTGAACCAAATTTGGCTTAATTTGTCTCTGATATATTACTAACAACTGTGTTGAATTATATCAAATTATCTCGAAGGACA
This sequence comes from Muscina levida, assembly GCA_964034835.1. Lineage (NCBI taxonomy): Eukaryota > Metazoa > Arthropoda > Insecta > Diptera > Muscidae > Muscina > Muscina levida. The sequence goes on along the minus strand of OZ035883.1, from coordinate 26,964,219 downwards.
CGCCCACCCCCATATTTCATAAAAAAAAACTTAATTTCCCTTTACACCCCATCAATGAGGTAAGGGATAGCTTCTCGCGTTGTTGTGAATTGACACGCTTTTTTAGATTCACAACAAACGGCACCTACTTGTTTATCGACGAATGCGAACGTCACTGTTTGAGAAGCTTTTACTAGACATGCCGATTATCTCGACACTTATGCTGCGACGTTGCTGTCGACAACATCGAGGGAGCCGGCAATGAAAGAAAAATGTAGATGACTGGAGGCGGGAATCGAACTTGGGATTTCCCGCATGGTAGTCGCGTGTTCTAACCACCGGTCCGATATTTCATAAAATGGAAAAAACTTATATTTTCCAAAATTGTTGTTACTATTGAACCAAATTTAGGTCGATTTGTCTCTGATATATAAGTGACAACTACGACAACTGTGTTAAATTATATCAAGCTATCTGAAAGGACACGCCCACCTCCCACATATACTGAAATGGAAAAATCTTATCTTTTTCAAAATTGTTGTTGGTATTAAACTCGGCTGATGAAGACTGTGTACCAATCCGATATGATAACATCGAGTGTCCACCTCCGAGCCAAGCTGAGATAACAACTGCCATATCCCGCCTAAAGAACAACAAAGCCGCTGGGGCTGATGGTCTTCCAGCTGAGTTGTTTAAGGTGGGTGGAGATGAGCTTATTTTAAGCATGCAACAACTCACAGAGAATATTTGGCTTCAGAAGAGCATGCCAGAGGATTGGAATCTCAGTGTGCTATGTCCAATCTACAAAAAAGGTGACCGTAGTGAGTGTAAAAACTATCGTGGAATTAGCCTCTTACCGATTGCGTATAAGGTCCTGTCTAGCATACTGTGTGAACGTCTAAAGCCAATTGTGGAAAACCTGATTGGACCTTATCAGTGCGGCTTTAGACCAGGCAAATCCACGACGGATCAGATATTTACAGTACGGCAGATTCTTGAGAAAACCCATGAGAAGCAAATCGACACTTACCACCTCTTTGTCGATTACAAAGCTGCCTTCGATAGTCCCATCAGGCATCGACTATACGAAGCCATGTCTGAGTTCGGTATTCCTGCGAAGATAATTCGTCTCTGCCGGTGTACCCTTAAGAATACCAAATCCTTTGTTCGGATTGGCAAGGATCTATCTGCACCATTCGATACGACGAGAGGTCTTAGACAGGGTGACGGTTTGTCATGTATGCTGTTCAACATAGTGATGGAGAAGGTGGTAAGGAAAGCAGCGGTTAACATGTCTGGCACCATATTTAATAAGAGCCACATGCTGCTCGCATATGCCGATGATATCGACATTATCGGTCGAAAGATGCGAGAGGTAACAACTGTTGAAAGGGAGTCAGCGAAAATGGGTTTGACAGTGAATGAGAACAAGACGAAGTTAATGGTATCATCGAACAAAGTGTCCACCCGTTGGGGACGCAGCGTGAACTTTGAAAACTATCGCTTTGAGGTAGTGGATGCATTTATCTACCTCGGATCCGCCATGAACAAAAACAACAGTGTCAGCCTCGAAATAAAACGGAGAATAGTGCTTGCCAACAGGTGTTTCTTTGGACTGCTCGAGCACTTCATAAACCCTATCTCGAACTACCAAAGTCCTGCTGTACCAGGTACTAATTTTACCGGTCCTGTTGTACGCCTCCGAATCTTGGGTGCTTACACAGGCAGATGCAGCTCATCTGTTGCAACTCTCTGTGTTTGGAGAAAAATTCTCCGCAAAATATATGGACCCATTTGCGTAAACTGCGAGTTTAGGATTCGGATGAACCATGAGCTGTACGAGTTATACCACGACATTGATGTTGTCAACCGAATCAAAGTGCAGCGATTAAGCTGGCTAGGCCATGTCGTGAGAATGCATGAGGAAACTCCAGCGCGAAAGGTATTCTATCAAGACCTCGAAGGACGGCGCAAAAGAGGGAAACCGCGACTACGTTGGAAGGACCAGGTGGAGGAATCACTGATGCTGCTTGGTTTGACTGACTAGAGACGGTGCGCACAAGATCGAAGCGAATGGAAATCTCTAATTATTAAATATAAATGTTGTCAAGTTGTTTTAAAGGCTAATAATCTATGTCTCATTTTGTTCATAGGGTATGTGGCATTACGTGAAAATAGTTAGACTTGACACTTTTTTCCGTTTTGGATATGTTATTATGTTTTAAATAGATTTTTTTCAAGTCAATCATTTTCTATGAATTTACCCTATCCTTCTCAAATTACTTACGAATATTCTAATAATTATCTTTTAAACATTGACAATGTACACTTTTTTAAAATCAAAAATTTATTACCTAACGTTACCTAAATTTCTAAAGTCGATATGAAGCGTTCTCTAGCTAAAGTATTCTTTAGCTCTAAAACACCTTTAATAACAAATTGTATTCATAAACCTTTGTTATCAGCCCTTAAGCCTAATGTGTTCAGGTGGCAACGCCGACTGTAATTGGTCGTTAATGATGTATAAAAAAAGCTTTATAATCTGATACAAAAGCTTTATAGTCGGATATCAAACATGTATTTGCACTTATAATAACTATGAACATTGTTGTAACTCAATTTTTTACGATTCTCATGACGATAAAAAAAGACATTAAAGTAAAAATTTTATTAAAAAAATTTATTTTCTTTACCTCATGTTGAAATAATAATCGGATACCGATTACATTGTTTCCTTGTTTTGATTGTTTATACATCACGAATATTATTTCATTATTTACAAATTATTTTTAAAGAATTTTAGAGAAATATTTTTCAAAATAGTATTCATGAATGAAAAGTGTCTATTTATATACTTTTCTATGTGCGCAATGATTAAGACGAAAATTTCCTACACAATAAATACATGCAACAACTCTTTCCAATAGGAAAAATGCCGAAAAACTCAAAATAAAGATCTCAAATGCATAAATATACAATAAATTGTACAAACGTAAAGTTATAGCATGCTTAAAGTAGAGACAACCCTACGTTAACTGTGAATCGTTTATGAATATTGTTTTCTCGAAATTTGCTTAAAAATTGTTTAAAAACTTTTTATGTTTTTTTGAATAAGGCCGTAAGCTTTTAAACTTCTCTTAACGAGCTCCAGGCAACATTCCCTCTTTTAAGATCGCTTTTCTTTTTTTGCCCCACTGTCTGATTGTGCATGGTATGTGGCCAACAAAATATGTTGGTTTATTTAGATTGTCAATCCATCGTCGTCTGCGTCGTCGTCGTTGATGTTGGCCGTTCTTTTTTCTATTTCGCTTGCAATTTTTATGCTTGAATGCATAAGTCACGATTATTTAAATGTGACGCGCCATTTCAAACGCAACGCATTGGCGCTTAGGGTAAAAAAGTAAAATCCAAACAAAAAGGAAACCATAAACAAACAAAAGTACATATCTACACTAAAGCATACATACATTGTTGACATTACAATATACATAGGTATAGTGTTGGAGGTATTCATTCGTCGAATTTTAACACTGAATACTAAATGAGAATGGGTCGTGTGTTTAGGTGCAAAATTATATAAGTTCCAGTACGAAAGGGTGCCTGTCTATAGAAAACTAAGCTACGTATGATGACTTAAAATAATGTGATTAAATTTATAAGTAGGAATTGAAAAAAGGAACTCAAAATATGTTAACCTATTCTGTTTCGAAAAATTATATTTAGCAGGGGGTAACAGGACAGAAGCAAGCCAGCTGACCCATTATCACGAGATCATAATATTTATTTATTTATATTAATATAATTTTATTTATATTAATATAAAAGTGATATTATACATTGATAGCAAACTGGCAGCTAAGGCCATCGGCTAACGAGATCATAATAAGATGACCCAAATTTACAAAATGTATTTGCGTCAATTCAAAATACTATATGGAAATAATATTTTCATAATAGTTCTGCTATTTATGGAAATAATGCGACGTAACCAAAGAAAATCTTTAAAATTATTTTTATTTTTAAAAAAAAATCCTCTTTTTAGAGTTTAAGGACGATCCACTATTGAAAGTAATTTTTGAAAATGTCAATATTATCTATTTTTATTATAAAAATAAAATAATAATTATTTTTAGAGTTTTCCATAATAGAAATTGGACCTGATGCCAATGGACTAAAACATTCTCATTGGAAAACATAGGATAGACAGCTTTATATAAATATGTATATATCACATCGCACTTGAAATTACAGCAAAGGAACATCTATGGTGATCCGATAGCATTTTTTATATAATTCTCAAATTGTTTTTGCTTTACATTTGTATCTTTTAAAATTAAATTTAAAAAAAAATCATCCATTATAAAAATCAAAATACTATTGTTTAAAAAATCAAAAATAACTCTTGTTATATATTTTAATTGATAAATTAAAAATAAAGTGTTACTTAGTAGTTTTCAAATTAAATTTTACAAATAATTGTCGTATTGCAAATTGTATTTTAAAACATATAACAGTTCCTTGTTTTAACCATATTCCCTTATATATTTCCCAGTAGGAATATGTTTTATATTTTCCCTTACATATTATCCACGACTTTGTCGTCAACGCTGTCCTCAAGACAAAATGTGAAAAATGTATGTACTTGTCTTCAAAACACTCGGTTGACGACAAGCTGACCTACATAATACTAATGTTGTCGTGCATCAAACACAATCAACTAAATCTAAGGTAGAAAAATGTGAAATATTGATGCATTTGTCGTCAAAACACTCGGTTTACGACAAGCTGACCGATAAAATACTAGTCTTGTTGCGCATCAAACACATTCAACAAAATCAAAGGACAGGTCAACAGGCCACTCGTATAGGCATCAACGAAAATTTGACCGACATTGTCGCTCATTAGATCTTGCATGACAAAGCGGACACTTGTATGAAAATTTCGTCGACGATTTGTATGGACGGTCCCCTAAATGTCATCAACGATTTACTACGGTCATGCACCTATCCTTGAGGATGTCTTGCAGACAGTTCCTACTGGGTTTATTAATTTTCAAAATCGAAATCTAAAAATAAGGTTGAACCGGTTACAGGTTTCGGACCAAAAAACTGGATTGCCAATTTTCGATATATACGCAGCGGCGTAAAAAAAAGAGAAAAAAATATGCAGAACTTGGACGCGGACACAAAATGACAGTGTGGTTAACCCTAGAAGGGTACAGAACCTTAACTCGTCGACGTGCCCAACAATTGCACCTCTTACGCTCGTCGTTGATGAACATTATGCATAAAGACTTGCAATTTACACGCTTACAAGCTGCAATTGACTCAAGAACTTAAGCCTTTTGAGCATTCCAAATGTCTTCAATGGTCACAATGGTGGCAAGAAATGGCAACAGTGGAAGATCAATCTTCGAAGAAAATCATCTTCAGTGATGAGTCAAATTTTCACCTCAGTGAATTCGTCAATAAGCAGAATTGCCACATTTGGGCGAATGATAATCCAAGTGTGATTGTCGAAAACCAATGCACCCACAAAGAGTGACTGTTTGGCTGGCGGCATCATCGGGCCGTATTTTTTCCAAAATGAGGCCGATCAGGCAGTTACTGTGAATGGTGTTCGCTATCGTGAGATTAACTTTTTATGGGCCAAACATTTTATGGACAATATGTGGTTTCAACAGGTCGGTGCCACTTGCCACACAGCTAACGAAACAATGGTTCTTTTGCGCGACAAATTCAATGGCCGTGTTATGTCACGTGGTGGCGATGTCAATTGGCCGCCAAGATCGTGTGATTTGACACCGTTGGACTTTGGGGTTATTTAAAAGAAAAGGTGTACGTCGATAAGCAAGCAACAATTCAAGACCTAAAGCATGAGATAGTCACCACATTAACGGCAGAGAACCTCAATTATGCCACAGCGCCATCGAAAATTTGGACCATCTGATGGAGGTGTGCCGCAGAGGTCGTGGCGGCCATTTGGCCGAAATTATCATACCAATATTATCATAATAAAAAGAAATGACAATAATATCCAAAATAATTTGTGTTTTATTCAAAATAAACATCGGCCCTTAAAATTTAACCACCCTTTATTATATGCTGGCTTAATTTTTTTTTCTAGTTACTAATTTATCAAATAAATCGGTTTATAAAACAACTATTCTAAAGTGAGTAAAAGTTACTCATCGGTACCTTAATCGCGTCACAGTATTTTACAACGTTTATTTATTGTCAGTGTATTGTTTGAATATCAGCCTAAAAGTATGCAATCTTACTCCAGTTGAATTATTATCGTGGTAGCATTGAACAATGATTACATACATATGTACACGTACATTTACTTATGCATACTGGACGCATAACACAAAATGCTGCCTTATGATTTTGGTTTTAATAAATTACAAATATTTCCTTTGCCGTTCTATGGTGGAAAGGATTCTTCTGACAAATGTTTGTGTTAAGGTCTTGTAGAAGTCTTTACTATACCACAGGCGATCGAAGAAAATTGATATAACAAAATTTACTGCTAAATGATCGTTAAGGGCTCAAGAGTTTTCTTCTTTAATGATTTTGCTTAACAGTGCTAGCATTGTTTATGTTTACAACTGCCGCAAAGGTGTAAGGGTGAAAAACTTTACAAAACTGTCTCAATAGTTCAAATGTCACAAAATCTTACATTTGGATTGCCGTTGCCTTGACTGATAGTGTGCTGAAGAGTATAATGCGGAAATAACCAAACCTTCAATTCATTTTCAAGTCTCGTCTTCTCTAATCGATTTTTGTCGAAGAATTGAATCTGTGAGTGTAATCTTCATAAAAGACTTAATTTTATATTCATATAAGGCACGCTTTCATACTAACGTTTCTCCCAGTATGGTTACTAGAGTGGTCGGAAGTTATATTAGCAAAAAAAAGAATATTGTCGGTGCCATCCACCAAAAACGATGAGTCTTTGCAGATTTTAGGATAGCCAAAGATTGGAGTATTATTAATTTAATTTAAGAATTTAAATTCATTTAGTCTGTCAATTTAAGATTTCTCCATAATCAACAGTTTCGCAGTAATAAATAAATTTATGGAAAATAAATAAAAAAAATTGCCTAAAAAATTATATCTAAAAATTAATAAAAAAATCCAAAACGGAAATAAATTTCAAGTCTTACTTCTTTCTCGTAATGCCACCTAACCTATGAACAAAATAAGATATAGATCATGAAAATCGATTATCGCGTTTTGCTTTTATTCACAATTAAGTAAATGTATCTCATTTTGGAAAATATAAGTTTTTTCCATTTCAGGATATATGGGAGGTGGGCGTGTCCTTTGAGATAGTTTGATATCATTCAACACAGTTGTCAGTAAAATATCAGAGATAAATTGAGCTAATTTCGGTTCAATTCCAACAACAATTTTGGAAAATATATGTTTTTTTCATTTCAGGATATATGGGCGGTTGGCGTGTCCTTTGAGATAGTTTGATATCATTCAACACAGTTGTCAGTAAAATATCAGAGATAAATTGAACTAATTCCGGTTCAATTCCAACAACAATTTTGGAAAATATATGTTTTTTTTCATTTCAGGATATATGGAAGGTTGGCGCGTCCTTGGGCCGATTTTCACAAAACGTCGTTTTTTGTCTTTCCTATTAATAAAAGCAATGTATACAAATTTGCCTTCTTTTATGATAATTCCTTTTTTTTTGCCCTTTGGTTGTATGAAAACAGGACACTGTGCGGAGTATCTATCTACAGCAATTACTTATTACACAGTGCAGCAGTAAAACTTGAACCAATTGAGACCGCTAAAATCTGAAAGCTTATGATGGTACAAGAAAACCCCTAGCTGGGTTTTGAATAATTAGCTAAGGTTTTTTTGTTATTCATTTTTGAAAGTTCAAAAATCATGTACTGATTCTTAAGGCTATATCTCGTGAACTATTCAAAATTTTGATGTCTCTCTTTGTTAAAATTTTAGCTCTTAATCAGATCTTAAAATTTAACCTCCTGATAAAATCAAAAACACAACATAATCTCACTCAAAACAACAAAAATGTAAAAAAATCGTTAAATTTCATCATAGATTTTTATTGTTTTTTGATTTATTTCTATTTGGTATCTATTTCATTTTAAAAAGCATAGCATTTTTAATTTCGATATACGTACAATTGAAAGTGATTTCTGTACAGTTTTGCTGTTTTGAGTAAGATGTTGTTGTTTTCTTGATTTTATCTCAAGACAAAATTTTTAGATGTAAATAAAAGCTAAAAATTATCTGAAGAGAGAAAAACTATATTTGGAATAGTTCACGAGATATAGACTACTAAAATCTTCCTCTCAGTCGAAAACTTCAAAAATTAATTAAAAGAAAGCCTTAGCTAATAATTCAAAACCCAGTTAGGTTTTTTCTTCTTCTTTCATAAGCTTTCAGATTTTGTGGGTTTCAATTGGTTCAAGAGTTTGAAGTAGGAAAATGTGCTACTGTGTTATTACTAACTTTTATTAATTCTAAGGATCATAACATTCATAACATTAACATTTTTTCCAAAGAATTTTGTACATATCATCAAACAAATTTTATAAATTCATTCAATATATATATTCTTTGTATAAAAAAATTAATATTTTTGTCAAAATAATATACCTTTACTTAATTGTGAATAAAAGCGAGACACGTTCATCGATTTTCATGATCTATGTCTCATTTTATTCATAGGGTATGTGGCATTATGAAAAATTTGTAAGAGTTTACACTTTTTTGCGTTTTAGATTTTTTATAATTTTTTAAAAATAAAAAAATTGAATTTTTTATGGAAATCTTTTATTTTTTTTTCACATTTTTATTTATAACAACGAAACTGTTGATTATGCAGAGAACTGGTATATACTTACTTACTTAAGTGGCCAGTTACAATTTACGAAACGTAGTTCATAAATTTGAGGCCTGAAGTAATAAAGAATTCCACACGCTTCGGTCTTCTGCGTGTGTTCTCCAGTTAGTCCTACCAGATGATGGCACATCGCCTACCACTTGGTCCTTCCAACGGAGTTTGGGTCTCCCTGCTCTGCGCCGTCCTTCAGGTTCGCCTTCAAACTGGTATATGAACAGACTAAACAGATTTCTTAATTTTGGATTTTTATTTCATCGAAATAAGACTAGTCATTCTTGAGTTATGCCCCCAAACATGGCTGTAGGAGCTTAAAAACGTTAAGCGTAAAGCGGCACGGATTAACATACTCCAATCGTGCTCAAACTTTGGCTATCTTAAAATCTGCAAATACTTATAATTTTTGGGGGGGGGGTGGCACCGACAAAAAACCAACATCGACTTGTACGACCACCCTAGTGTACATCATTTTAAGAAATATTCGAGAATGCCGGCCATCTTTGGAGGAGATAGTGAGACATTCGACGGTTACCCTCAAATGGATTCCATGGATATACAGAGGACATGATTTGCGCTGAACCTGTCTAGAGATCATCTGAGGAACATCATAGTTGTAGCAAGGTATCACTGGCCAGACGAAAAACATGCTAAGAGGTTGAAATTTCCCTACAACGATTTTTGTAGAAGCTGCAATGATGAGAAAGAAGAGGAGGCCACGGAGTATCTTTGAGATATGAAAAGTGTGGTCATCGGACACATGTCAACAATACCTGTCGTTTAGTAGGCGATGTGCGTAACATCCATGTCTTTGTCAGAGCAAGGAATTGGCTTGAGAGCGACATTGACCGAATAGAGTAGAAATAATTGGTGCGAAAATTTGAAAAGGGTATCACAACGGCACCTACTCTAGGACCCAAGTAAGCTCAGCGAAACGTGTATTGCGGAACTTGTATTGCCGTTATGTAATACAGGGTGGAGCGCGGTAATTTTCTTTTTTGTACTGCAGGCTGTGGGGCCACTGTTGGTCGAAGAGAGTTGCCGTTATGCATTGGAGACGTGAGAAGAGGTGATTATGTGTTGAAACGTATGTTATTAAACCATCACCCTACAGGTAGGAGGGTATATATCATTTGATACGACCCAAAAGTGTAACACATAGAAGGAGTCACTTTAGACCCTAGGTTTCTTTGAACCAAATTCGATTCATGACTTTTTAAGTCGTTTGAGCCATGTCCGTCCGTGCGCACGATAATTTCGGTAGACGCAACCAAATGTTTTGAAATTTTGCACGAGTTAATATTACCCCAAATCTACTTACGGTATTGCAAATGGGCTACATGGCCCCGCCCCTTCTGGTACCTCCATTACAAATACTTCATTCCGCCCACTTTAGAAATCGAGTAATAATATCAATACGCCCAACGCGATAGAGTTTTGGAAAAAACTTGGAAGTCTACCACGCCCCTTCTGGTACCTCCCATATAAATGTACCTTTCCGTATTTTTAGTTAACCTAAAGCAGGATACAGTTTTTGAGAAAAAAACTGGAAGTCTAGCCACGCCCCAACTGGTACCTTCCATTCGCATCTGGTACCGCCCACTTTAGAAATCGATTAATATTATTAATAGACCTAACGCGATCTTGCCCAAATTCTGTACTTAGTAGAGTTCAAACATAATAAAGTTTTGGAGAACAAATTTTGAAGTCTTGAAACGCCCCTTCTGGTATCTCCCATACAAATGTACCACTCCGTCCACTTTAGAGACGGAGTAATAATATCAATACATTCGACACGATCGTGTCCAAATTCTGTATTTTGTAAACCTATAACAGGAAAAAGTTTTGGAGAAAAAGTCTGGAAGTCTTGACACGCCCCTTCTGGTACCTTCCATACTTTAGAAATCGAGTACTAATATCAATATAATAGAACTTTTTTTACTGAGGGTGATGGTATATGTAAGTCGGGTTGCCCGACTGAAACTTTTTTTACTGGCAGTACAGAGTGCTTTTAGCTTACATTTCGCTTTTCCCCCACGCGGAATTTTTCCTGGACGGCAATCAATGGTATGTGTCATGTATACGAAGGGAACCTGCGAGAAGGATTACAACACCAAAACATCGAGAGAGTTGGAGCATCAGTACTGCAATCTCCGAAACGCTCTTCTCTCCACCGGATTCTTCTTAGAGAACTGAATTTTCACCCGTATAAAATGTGCCTGGCAATTGTCAGCACGGGACTATTTGACACGGAGGATCTGTTGTAAAGATATTCTTGCAACTATACCCCGTGACACAATTGTGTTCTTTACTGATTAGGCACATATTCACCTTAGTGGATGTGTAAACAAACAAAATAAGCGGTACTGGAGTGAAACAAACCCAGAGAACTTCAAAAAAGACCTCTGCATTCGGACCGCGTCACTGTGTGGTGCACCACACACATTGGCCCTTACTTTTTCCAGGATAACCGTCTTGCCGTAACTGTGAACTCCGAACGTAACTTGACTATGATACAGGATTTTTTTAAGCCGCCTCTTGAGGAAATGCAATTAGACGATACATGGTTTCAACAGGATGGTGCTACTGCACTCACAGCAAGGGTTGCCATGAATTGTTTGAGGCAAATGTTTCCTGGACGGCTTATGTCTTTGAGGGGTGATGTGAACTGGCCGCCACTCTCACCATACTTAGCCCTATGCTATTTTTTCTTTTGTGGTTACCTGAAGTCGAAGGAGAATAACAACCGTGCCAACACTTTGGAAGACAATATTGAGGCTGAAATTTACAGAATATTAGTCGACATGCTTGTAAGAGTTCATGATAACTTCACAAAACGTATGCAGCAGCGTGGGGATAGCGAAGATCAACAATTGTCAGATACACTATTTAAAACCATGTAATTAAAAAATCCCTTACTGTTCAATATAATTCAAATATGAAATACATTTTTCTGAAATTCATCCTTTTTTTATTTCATTCCCAAAAAAAACAAATTACCGCGCTCCACCCTGTATAAGAAACGCAACTAAAAGCGATCAGATTCTATTTTCCATAGGGTCACTGAGTTTTATCATTGCAATACACCAAGTCCCTATCTTTAGAAAAAGAAACTTTAACATTTTCATAACGATTTAGAAAATGTAGCAAATTATATCCTTTCTAACAGTTCTGCCTGTTTTTTTCTGTTTTTTTGATAAATCCAAATCGCGAACCAGGTCATGTAGGTATCTGTGAGTTATCACATGCGGAGTCATCATCAACAATTTTTATTTTACATTTAAAATCGAATATCGATCCTTGAGATGCAATGGCGCCATAATAATAGATTTAATATGGTCGTCAGTCACAAAACCATTTACACACTTGATAAAATCCCCATTCCCAACACTTACATTTTATATTGTTTATTTTTTTATTAATTCATATAATTGTCATATAATTTATTAAATTGTCTATTTTCAGTATGCAATACAGCTCTAAATCTTACAAACTAAATATTGACTAAAATGTTTGATTAGTTTTTATATAATTAAGATTAAAATAATTTAAATGCAACTTTTATTAAGCGAGCTTAATACATACAGGTTGACTTCATATACAAAGATACATCATAATTATTAACAGAAAGTCTTTATTTTTAAAAATGTAAAAAAAAATATTAAAGGCTTAGCAGATATTTGGAATTCTCAATATTTAGGAAACACAGAAACATAAACAAACAAAACACAAGCAATAAGGTTAATAACTTATACAGAGAATAAAAAAAGAAACAAAAATTAATAAAGATATTAAATTTATTGGTTTAAGTTAGAACGCCCACTATCGTATAGAGGCGTGCGCGTTCTTTTAAAACAAAAACAAAATTAAAATTGTATGTCAAACAAATAATAAGAACGAAAAAACAAAAAAAAATCAATAGATTTAAAACTATGAACATACATAAATCAATTTCATTTAATAAGAGTATGGCCTTAACACACAGCATGTTTTGGGTTAGTGCAAAAGAGAGAGAGAGAGAGAGAGAGTTAACTTGTTCTAATTTATGGCTGTCGCACGTGTCAAACACAAAAAGCGATTTTTCATTTCTATAAAAATCCTTTTATTGTTTGCTTTGTGATATTTTCATAATATTTACTGCGACGCCATGCAACATTTGGCGGCTTATTGTTATTGCTATTGTTGTTATTAGGGTTAGTTGTTTCTTGGCCGCCCCCATTGGCGGAGGGCGTCGTGACAGCATCAAGCATTGGGGTTTTATTAACTTGATTCGAACTTGAGCTCACCTCAGGTGTCACTGACAAAGGCACAGCCGCTGATTCGGTAGACATGGTCATTGACGTTGCACTGACTAAACCCGCTGCCTCTAACTCCGTTTCAGACTCAATGGGTATACTGTCGATGTAGTAGTCAACATTTTCCGCCGGTGTAGGTGTTACACTTTCGCTGTGTAGATCTTCGATGCCACTGGCACCTGACGGCATTTCTATATTATCTTCTAAAGGAATATCTCCATTTTCAGAGAGTTTTGTTGGGGTCTTATTGTGGTCAAGATTGGATGATATATAACTGTGTTCCGATTCTTCAAATGACATGTTGAACGGTGAATTAACATCGGGCATCTCGAAATTAATGGTAGAATCATCCCCTTCGCTATAGTCGAAAGAGCTCTTGTTGCAGCTCATAAAGGAGGAGGTGCGGCCTTCGGAGGCGGTGACAAAGGACTCGTCTTCGGTCGAACGCGAATGCCAGTCCTTGAAATGAGAGTAAAATATATAATTTTTTGTGGACTATATGACTATATGACTATATGACTATATGACTATATGACTATATGACTATATGACTATATGACTATATGACTATATGACTATATGACTATATGACTATATGACTATATGACTATATGACTATATGACTATATGACTATATGACTATATGACTATATGACTATATGACTATATGACTATATGACTATATGACTATATGACTATATGACTATATGACTATATGACTATATGACTATATGACTATATGACTATATGACTATATGACTATATGACTATATGACTATATGACTATATGACTATATGACTATATGACTATATGACTATATGACTATATGACTATATGACTATATGACTATATGACTATATGACTATATGACTATATGACTATATGACTATATGACTATATGACTATATGACTATATGACTATATGACTATATGACTATATGACTATATGACTATATGACTATATGACTATATGACTATATGACTATATGACTATATGACTATATGACTATATGACTATATGACTATATGACTATATGACTATATGACTATATGACTATATGACTATATGACTATATGACTATATGACTATATGACTATATGACTATATGACTATATGACTATATGACTATATGACTATATGACTATATGACTATATGACTATATGACTATATGACTATATGACTATATGACTATATGACTATATGACTATATGACTATATGACAATATTACTATATGACTATATGACTATATGACTATATGACTATATGACTATATGACTATATGACTATATGACTATATGACTATATGACTATATGACTATATGACTATATGACTATATGACTATATGACTATATGACTATATGACTATATGACTATATGACTATATGACTATATGACTATATGACTATATGACTATATGACTATATGACTATATGACTATATGACTATATGACTATATGACTATATGACTATATGACTATATGACTATATGACTATATGACTATATGACTATATGACTATATGACTATATGACTATATGAATATATGACTATATAACTATATGACTATATAACTATATGACTATATGACTATATGATTATATGACTATATGACTCTATGACTATATGACTATATGACTATATGACTATATGACTATATGTTCTCTTACCTCACTACTTGTACTCCTTAGGGTGCCCATTTTCTTATCCCTTGGACTGGGATTCGACTCAACTTCAGCGCTCTGCGAATGCTCTTGTATATTCCGTATAACTGTATCTAGCGACTCGGCCACCCCTGCAATATCAGTCAGTTTGCCGGTAATAGCATTACAAGCCAATCCATTGCTCCCAATGGGATTTACCACAATCTTAGAAGGGTCAGCCATTAGCCTTGTAGATGTGGAGTCCAATGTGCTGGTGTTACTGCTGCTACCCGAAATCGAGCCTTCAACAGTGGGACTAGGAGTATTCACCTCTGAAGGCAAATCTTCCACAACAATGCTAGAATGAGTATCAAGTTTAATAGCCGATTCAGTAGAGAGAAGAGGATATGGTGTGGGCGGTATAAAATTGGCATTATTTTCTTGAACCCATGATGTAATAATGGAAGTTTTCGAAATCTCTATGGGAGCACCTAATTCGGGCATTACATTATCTATTTCGTCTTGTTCTAGCGGAAGGGGAGACGTTGCTTTGGTCAGATAGTCAAGGGTCATTACTTCAGTTTTCATTTTCTTTAAAAGATCATGTACGGATTCTGTTTCCGCTTGCGAGTCTGGTTGTGAAGCCAGTTCGATTTCATTAGATCTTGATGAAGTTTCTTGTTCCGATGTGTTAATATTTTTTTCGTTAATAGACATGTTTTCCGTTATATCTTGTTGTGTGTCATTGTCTTCGTGTTCTTTGCTTGCGACCGTTTCGATGTCGTTTGCTTTAACTTCCGTTTCCGTTTCGTTACTGTCTTTTTGTGCGGTTTGGACTTTAGGCGTTTCGGGTGTATCTTTTTGAGTTTCATTAATTTCATCGTCATTTTTATTTATATTTTGTTCATTGCTTTCACAAAGACCATTCTCGGTTTTTTGAGAACGATTTTCTGAATTTTCTATATTATTTTGTGCACCGTTTTCATTATCTTGCATTCCGTTTTCTATATTAGGCTGTTGTCCGTTTAACACTGGAACTTCATCTTCATTTGAATTCGCTAACTTTTTATCGAGTATTTCTTCTACTTCTTGAGTTAACGAGGACTCTTCTGGGACATTTTTCACAGTTTCGGGAGAATTTTTGTACGTTTCGACGCTCGTATTCGACACTTGATGTTCGGCCTCAACCAAATTTTTCAAGAAGTTCAAACCTTCCAGTTGCGGTTGTTCAGCTGAACTCACGTATGCAACATTTTGTACACTTGACGCGTTCGCGTTAACCGTTACCGTTACCGCTCCCGTGTCCGTTTGTCCCTCCTCTTCATTCATTTCGGTATTGTTTTTAGAAAATAAATTACGAAATCTTGAAAACATTTCGATTTCTGTTTAGATAACGGGCGTGCGTTATTCCGTGTTTTTTTTTCAATTATTTTTCGTACTTTTAACAATTTGCGGTCGCGTTTTTTTCTCTTCGCGTCTAGTTGCTGGGTAATTATTCACTGGACGCACTATGGGCTCGTTGCCAATGAAAATATTTGTTTTATGAGAATATGCCAAAAACTCATTAAACCGCAGCGCTCTTATTAAACTGGTTAAAGTAAAACACGAGTTTTATTTTTCATTCAATTTAAAATTTTGTAATAATCTTGTTTTTAAAACTTCAGACACCGACAACGACAATTTTTTTTTTTATTTTGGGGATGACAGCGAAGAACGCACGTTTTCTGTAGTGGTTATATTTTTAGATTTATGGGGACGTCGCCAGTCAGTGAGGTTGTAACACAAATTCCTCACAAGAACTCTGTCTCCCAAGTTTGAAAATATTTCACTTGTTGTACAAATTTTCACTTAATTATTGTCGCGGCGAATGTTTAGAGACACGCGCGCGTTTTTTTTTTTTTCAATTATGTTTGTCACGATATCGTTGGTTGGCGCTTTGACAGTATCGCCTCGTTTTTGTTCGTTTCGTTTCAGAATTGTACCACGCTGGACCGCTCTCAAAAATAGACTAATTTCAGTGAAAGTTTCCTCGGTGGGTTCTTCCTGTTGACGGAGCAGAAAGTTTTTATTTTTGGTGACGTTTTTGTGTTTTTGTTGGTTTTTGTTGGTTTTATATTTTTTTTTTGATTTTTTCTTTTGGCTTTTAGTTCCAATTGTTTGAGTGAAATTTTGTTCTATTTGTTTTAGTTAATAATTTTCTTTGTTGTCTAGTTGGATGGATGGATTGATGCCTCCAACGCACAGTGGTTAGTGTGAATTATAGAATACTGATCATGATGGAATGAAAACTGATAAGGGGACTAAGAGGCAGTATTGTGTGTTCTTAGTTGAAAGTGGGCCTAACAGCAATAAAAAATATGTTTTTTTTTGTCTGAGAGGCCTTTGATTGATAAAAGTGTTGGAAAAATATTTGTCTCAATGAAAAAAAAATATCTAAAATTGTTGTCTTAAATCTGTGCAAAAAAGTCTTGTTCAGTTTTACTATAGACTTAATTAAGCTGCCATGTTGGAATCCGCATAGCCTTGATCTCGACTTATGGTACTGGACTTTTTTCCCGTACATCCTTAGGGCATAATTTTCCAAAACCTATGCAAAATATCTCACAAAAAGTATGACAAATTCTCTAAATGATGAAAACTTCCCCACAAATATAATGAATGAATCAATTTACAAAACCGTCATAATTATCAATATTATCGCACACAATCCATAATTTTTGAACTTTTGGGCTATCATAACATATTATTTTCTACAAAGATTCACGATATTTTCATAAAAGCATATGTGAAGTCAAAAAATTCGGACAGGAAAAATTAAACTGCATTATAAGTTCTTTGAGTTACCATGACGGTTTCATACAAATTTTAATTTAGAGTTTTTTTACTTTGAGCGGTATTTCAAGGGGTTAAATAGATTTTCGACAAGATATAGTTAGTGTTTCAAATAACTTTAACTTATTTACAACAACTTTGTCCAAGACGGCATATCCGAAAACCCAGTTATAGTCTGAGAAGATCGATGTCAGCTCATAAACCAAAAAACTATAAATTAATGGAAAAATACTTTTTAGCACACCAAAAGTACATTTTGGTAAAATAAAAGTACTTTTTGTCATTACAGATGTAAAGTTGGTACCAAAAAAAAAAATTATTTCTGTACAATAAAATAACATTTAGGCACAATAAAGTTCTTTATGGTACAATAAAAGTACTTTTTGATAAAACCAAAAAATCTTGTGGTATAGCCCAAAAACTTTTTGGCACCCTCAAAGTACATATCAGTACAATAAATGTACTTTTTGCAACATAAGAATAAAATTCTTCTTCTTCTTTATTGGCAGCAACAACAGAAATGTATATATCAGTAGGCGCCCGTAGAAAGTATTCCAAGCGCTTCGGTCTTTTGCGCTCCATAGATAGTTGGTCACACTAAGCTTAGACAACAGCTCTTTCACCCGGTCCATTCATCGAAGTTTTGGTCGCCCCCTCCTGCGCCGCCCATCGAGTTTATTGCCGAAGACTTTTGGAGCCGGAGCGTTTTCGTTCATTCGTACAACGTGTCCAAGCCAGCGCATTCGGTCTATTTGAACGCGCTTGACCACGTCGATGTCGTTGTACAGCTCATACAGCTCATGATTCATTCGACGACGGTACTCGCCGTTAACGATGATGGGTCCAAATATTGTGCGAATAATTTTTCTTTCGAAGACTCCCAGAATATATTGATCCGCTTGTGTCATTACCCAGAATTCTGCGCTGTAGAGCAAGACAGGTAGGATCAGAGTCTGGTAGAGCTGGATCTTTGTTCTTCAAGATATCGCTTTGTCGTTAAATTGCTTGCTTAGCGCATAGTAGCAGCGGTTTGCGATCAATAGTCGTCTCTTGATTTCCAGGCAGATATTATAATTTTTGTTCCTGGCGGAGCCGAGGTAGACAAAATCATCTATCACTTCAATGTTTTAGTTGTCAACATTCACGCAGCGTCCCAGACGAGTGGACTCTTTGTTCGTTGAAACAAATAACTTGGTTTTGTCTTCGTTTATCACCAGACCCACTTCCGCCGACTGCTTTTCAATGCTCGAAAAAGCCGCAGTAACATCTCGCAATCTTCGTCCAATAATATCTATATCATCAGCATAAGCGAGCAACATGTGACTTTTGTTGAAGATAGTACCATTCTTGTTTACTGCAGCCTTCCGCATGATCATCTTCATTACGATGTCAAAGAAATCGCAGGACAGACTATCACCTTGTCAGACTTTAGCTTTAGAAGCCTCGCTTGGTAGAAAATGGCTTTGACAGATCTTTGCCAACTTTCACTAAAGACTTCGTGTCAGTCAGTCAGCTTCACGGGGATACCAAACTCAGCCATAGCATCCAACAATTTCTGTCGTATCAGACTGTCGAATGCAGCTTTGTAGTCGATAAACAGATGGTATGTGTCGATCTGTAATTTCTTGCGTCTTCTTCAGGATTTATCGTAGTGTAAATATCTAGTCGGTCGTGGCGTTACCAGGTCTAAAGGCACACTGATAAGGTCCAATCAGATTCGCAAAACGGGCTTTAGTCTTCTACATAATACACTAGACAGGACCTTATATGTGAGAGGTAATAGGCTAATCCCGCGATTAATTTCTTAAGCACGGGATATATAACTCTCATATTCCAAACATGGGACATGCATTCCTTGAGCCAAATCGTGTTTATAAGCTGGTGCATGCATGTTTCCAGCTCATCGCCGCCGGCTTTCAAAAGCTCTGCTGGCAGTCCATCGGCTCCCGCAGCGTTATTATTTTTAATCCGTGCAATTGCCGTGCTGATCTCGTTTTGGCTCGGTGGTGGACAGTCTACTCCATCGTCGATGATTGGTGTGATTTCGTCACTTATGCTGCCTTCGGGAACGAGTAGAGATTGAAAGCGTTCCCTCGATATTTGCAGCACACTCTGAGTGTCCGTGACCAGATTTCCGTTTCTGTCCTTACAGGTGGGGATCCCTGTTCCAAAACCTTTGCTTTTAACCCTTTGGTAGAATTTTCGGGCCTCACCTCTATCCCTGTAGTTTTCGATATATCTCTCTCTCTCTTTTCTTCCACAGACGCTTTTTCCACCTGAACTGGCGTTTCAACTCCCTCCTTTTCTCATTATAACGCTCCGTCACCAAACACAATGTTTGGGTTTTCTTAAATATGATTGACATGAAATTTGTTCGCTAAAAGCTCAAATTCCTAAGGTCACATCCGTCGTTGTCTTCTAAAGGCCATTCTGAGCAGAAATCAAGTTCTTTCAGTGTCTACCTGTTAATTAACGTTTTAAAACTTAACATTCTTGGTAATTTTAATAAGAAATTTTCTATTTATGAATTATAACCAAAAATGTGAGTAACACCCGTCCCAATGGAATTGCCCATATAAAAATGATCAGCGTCGAATTCTGAGTCAATTTAAAGATGTCCGTCCGTAGCGTAAAAGCTATCGAGCTGAAATTTGGAATGCAAGCTTCTATCCTCTAGGCGGAAGTTAAGTTCTAAGATTGGCAAGATCCCATCCCCCATACAATCTTCCCCTTATTGGAGGGGTTTCCCTTCGATTACAGCCGTAGTTTAGAAGCCATAGGCTGAAATATTGTATGCAAGCTTCTACCATCTAAGTGGAGGTTAAGCTCCAAGATGAGCAAGATCGGACAAAAACTTCCCCTTCAAGTTACAACAACTTGATATAATATTGTATAAGAAAGTTTGAGGCCAACTTTAACAAAAATCATATTCGGCTATAGCTTTTTTGAAATATGTTCTTCGTATTCCGTAAATCAATTTAAATCAATTCTATAAATTATATTAAAATATTTGCTGCCTACTTAACGGCTTGTCACATTGTCACATTTTGCTTATCTTGTGTTTGCAGACCACTGTGCGCTGGTTGAGTGGCAGATTTATATTGTTTTCTTTTTTTTCATTACGTTGTGATGATGTGATCTCATTATTTTGTTCTCTTTTGGATTTTTGAAAATTTCATTTGACATTTTGAGTGGGAAAATGTCTTAATTTTTTTTTTGATTTGGAAAAACCAAAAAAAAGTCTTGTACAATACGGGTTGGAATGACTACGACAATTGCCGGAGACTATTTATCAAAATGTTTTTTTTAGAGAGAAAATAGAGAAGAAATTCAATAAACGAACTTTTAGTCAGTGTTCAAGCAAAGAGAAATAAATAGAAAAATTGAGATCTATGACAAACAAATTGCAAATGGATAAGATCAATGATAATTATCTAAATCAAATGATAAGAATTACTGGATGAATGAAGAAAAGTCAAGTGAAGTTATTGATTTATTTCTGTATCAAATGCGGAAAACATTATGAATTGCTTAACATCTTAATGTAAAAGAACAATTATACTGTAGAAGTGGAAAAAATAGACAAGGAGTACAGTATTACTGTAATTCGAGTACGAGGAAACGAACGACATCATTAGTTGATATTGACACAATTTTGGCAGTCACAAATTTCCAGTTGTACCGGTAAACTTACTTCAACGAAGTTGTTTTAAACGTTTTGGGAACAAATTCACCTATTAAACCAGATTTGATTTAAAGGCTGACATTACCGCCATACAGGAAATGAGATGGGCGGGACAGGGAAGCACACGTCGAAAGAACTGTGACATCTTTTATAGCTGCCATGCAGAAAGACACGAATTTAGATGTGGATTCATAGTCGGCAAGAGACTTCGACGTTTGGCCTCGCGGTTTACCCTGTAAGTGACCGAATAGCCAATATTCGCATCCGGGCGAAACATTTTTAAATTACGCTAATTTGTATACACGACCGACGGAAGACAAAGACGTTGACATTAAAGATGCATTCTACGAGCGCCTGGAGGAGATATATGACCGCTGCCCTGCACATGACATTAAACTTGTTCTGGGAGATTTTAATGCTCAAATAGGAAAGAAAGATGTTCTTGGTTCAGCAGTCGAAAAATTCAATCTACACAACAATACCTACGATAACGCATTCAGACTGGTTAGTTTCGCGTTGGCAAGAAACATGATTGTGAGTGGAACCAGATACCCGTATAAAGATATCCACAAGGCAACCTGGATATCTCCCGATCAAAATACAAGAAATCAGATTGATCACGTGGTAATTGATGGAAGGCATGTCTCAAGCGTTATGAACGTGCGTGTGATGCGCGGTGCAAATATTGACTCAGATCGCCACCTAGTTGCAGCCAAGGTACGCACACGATTAAGTAGAGCTAAAAACACTCTTAATCAAACGCAAAGGAAGCTAGACATCAAAAAGCTGCAGACCACTGAGATAGCTAATGCCTACTCCAACCAACTCTCTCAATTACTCCATACAAATCCCCCTAGTTCTGATGTTCCCGACATGCAGTGGCAGCATATTGCGTATTCTATAACCACTGCCGCAACGACCGTACTAGGTTATAAAAAAAACACGCTCAGACAAGCCCTGGTACGTTGATGAATGTTGCGAAATGTCGACGCGATGGCGACGCTATAATCAGACGACGTTATAATCAGATAATGAGGGAGATGAAACGCCTGTTCAGGCGAAAAAAGAGTCTGTTAAAGAAAAGAAAGAGCTAGGATATCGAATACTACTGGGGTAGAGGTGAGGCCTGAAAGTTCTACCAAAGGGTTAAAAGCAATGGTTTTGAAACAGGGATCCCCACCTGTAAGGGTAGAGATGGAAATCTGGTCACGGACACTCAGAATGTGCTGCAAAATATAGAGGGAACACTTTCAATCTCTACTCGTTCCCGAAGGCAGCATAATTGACGAAATCACACCAATCTTCGACGATGGAGTAGACTGTCTACTACCGAGCCAAAACAAGATCAGCACGGCGATCGCAAGGCTTAAAAATTATAATGCTGCGGGAGCAGATGGATTGCCGCCAGAGCTTTTTAAATCCGGCGGCGATGAGCTGGCAACGTACATACACCAGCTCATAAACACGATTTGGCTAACGGAATGCATGCCCGATGATTGAAATCTGGATGCCCTATGTTCCGTGCTTAAAAAAAGGCGATCCAAGTGTGAGTGTACCAACTATCGCGGAATTAGCCTTTTAGCCATCGAATATAAGGCCCTGTCTGTGTGTTAAGTGAAAGACTACAACCCATTCTGGCGAACCTGATTGGACCTTATCAGTGTGGCTTTAGATCTGGTAAATCCACGGCGACTTGATATTCACACTACGACAAATCCTGGAGAAGACCCACAAAATGCAGATCGACACTTAACATATGTTCATCGATTACAAAGCTGCATTCGACAGTCCGATAAGATATAAATTGCTGCATGCTATGGCTGAGTTTGGTATCCCTGCGAAGCTAAGACGACTTTGGGGGATGACACTGACTGACACGAAGTCTTCAGTGAATATTGGTAAAAATCTGTCAGAGCAATTTTCTATCAAACGAGGCTTTAGACAAGGCGATAGTCTGTCCTGCGATCTCTTTAACATCGTAATGGAGATGATCATGCGAAAGGCTGTAGTAAACAGGAATGGTACCATCTTCAACAAAAGTCACATGTTGCTCGCGTATGCCAATGATATAGATATCATTGGCCGTGGATTGCGGGGTGTTACTGCGGCTTTTTCGAGGAATGAAAAGCAGTCGGCGAAAGTGGGTCTGGTGTTAAATGAGGACAAACCAAGCTATTTGTTTCATCGAACAAAGAGTCCACTCGTCTGGGACGCTGCGTGGACGTTGACAACTATAACTTTGAAGTGTAGATGATTGTGTCTACCTTGGCTCCGCCATAAACAAAAATAATTATGTCAGCCTGGAAATTAAAAGACGAGTATTGATCGCAAACCGCTGCTACTATGCGCTAAGCAAGTGATTTAACGAAAAAGCGCTCCCTCGAAGAACAAAGATCCAACTCTACCAGACTCTGAGCCTACCTGTCTTGCTCTACAGCGCAGAATCCTGGGTAATAACACAAGCGGATGAATCTATTCTGGGAGTCTACGAGAGAAAAATACTACGCAAAATATTTGGACCCATTATCGTTAACGGCGAGTACCGTCGTCGAATGAATCATGAGCTGTACAACGACATCGATGTAGTCAAGAGCGTTCAAACAGACCGAATGAGCTGGCTTGGACACGTTGTACGAATGGACGAAAACGCTTCGGCTCGAAAAGCCTTCGGCGATAAAAATAAGGGAGCAGGAGGGGCGACCAAAACTCCAATGAATGGACCAGATGAAAGAGCTACTTACTAAGCTTGGTGTGACGAACTATCTACGGAGCGCAAAAGACCGAAGCGGCTACTGATGGATAAATTTCTGTTGTTGCTGCCATTAAAGAAGAAGAAGAAGATTTGAAGAAAACAAGTAATATGTAATTATCGTATTTAGAAGTCTTTGCCCTACTCGTATTGTGTATAGGATTCTATTACACCGTGCGACACTATTTATAACCCATGAACTAAACTATATGCAAGTGATAGTAGTGTAGTAGTGACCATAGCAAAACTCTTTTAAAATATTCAAAGGTCACATATGAATGATGCAATTTTTACAAAATAAAGTTCCTTTTTGTACACTTTCATAACAACTAAACAGTTTTTAGTTATCAATTTGTGTTAGTGTATCTCTAATGAAACACCAAATTTGGCTAAACGATCAGAAAAAGCTTTTTATTGTTGGTATTTATCTCATTTATCTAGTTTTGTTATTAACATTGTCTAAAAAGTAAAAAGTCTTTTGGTCTACTTAGTATATCAGTAACTATAAGAACTCTACCCTATTACAAGTCTTCAAATAACACCTTCATTCTCCCGGATTACCATAATTTACTTCTAATCTTCAAACGTTATTCGAACGTATTGTGACACTTTATTACAAATAAATTCAAATATTTCACACTAAACCCCTATCATGACAAAACACTTTAAAGTCAGTCCGCTTCTACTCCTCCGCAATGCAATCGCCTAATCTTTTACTATACACAAGACGATGCTTTTAATTTGTCTACGAGCATTTGGTAGACCCCTTAACAGCCATTTATGCCTACATGCAACATTGGAAAACCCCTACCCCCACACTCGTGGCCATGCAATCCAGCTCCAGCTCGAGCTCAACACAAACGCATAATTCTCAGTCACTTCGACAGAAAAATAAAGGAAACCTTTTAGTGAAATCAAACAGCAACACGTTTTTCTTATCAAACACTTACCGCACGTATACAAAGTATCAGCCGCACTGGAAGAGCCCATAAGCTCCCATATTACAACGTACATAAACTATTAGAATGCGACAATGCGAGTAGTGCAACACGTATTGCATGCAACATATTACAAAGAATTGAATTGAATGTTTTATTAAATGCATAATAATAAAGTGATGTTTATGTGTCGGAGACCTCTCATGTCGTCCCCCAGCAAACCAGAGGAGATAAACGGCGTCTATAAATGATGATGATGATGATGAAATGCTTTTTCAAAGCTTAAGCGTGTGTGTACAAGCTACCATAAGTCAGTCAGTCAGTCAGTCAATGCGCTTGACGGTCGGTTAGACTGCCTGTCGTCTGCAGCAGTCAGACAAATTAATTGTAAAGTTGAATAGCAAATAGCAAATACAAAAAAAAACAAAAGAAAATTGAAGACAATCTAAACATAAATGGCATAAATAAATATGAAGAATATGCAAATAAACCATAAAACACGCACTCAACTCGGCACTCGGCATATCTGGCCCGTAAATTTAGCAAACGCATAGAACAGCAGGAAAACAGTAACAGCGTGTTGTTTGCTGCTGAGATTGTGTTTAATGGTGATGTGAAAGCAGCAAGGAACATGCTAAGGCACTAATTCTTTTAACAAAGAAAAATCTCAAAAAAAAAATCTTTTTAAAATAGTGTATCAAAGGTTGCAAGTGTTAGTATAGAGAGATTGATACCAAAAATAATTGACACTGATAAATACCCTCACCCTATGTATGTTATTTTTATCCGATATATATTCTTTGTGCCAAATTTGACTTAATTCAGTGTACTAACACAAAAAGATTTGCCTGTAGGTGATTTCGGTCATTAGTATGGGAGGTATCATAAGGGGTCGGCCGTTATAGCCCATATTTAATCCTGAGTCAGAATAGCCTGGTTATAACTCTATACTGTGTTATTTTCAGGACGATCAAACTATTGTTATGGGTGTTTTAAGTGTTTATTTTAAATGGGGCGTGGCACAACCCCGGCCGCGACTACCATGCGGAAGGTCCCGGGTTCGATTCCCGCCTCCAGTCATCTACATTTTTCTTCCATTGCCGGGCCCCTCGATGTTGTCGACAGCAACGTCGCAGTATAAATGTCGAGATATTCGGCATGTCTAGTAAAGCTTCTCAAACAGTGACGTTCGCATTTTCGATAAACAAGTAGGTGCCGTTTGTTGTGAATCTAAAATAGCAATCGTGTTAAATCACAACAACGCGAGAAGCTATCCCATACCTCATTCATGGGGTGTAAAGGGAAATTAAGTTTTTTTTAGTTTTAAGTGGCACAGCTCACTTTTACCCTGGCTGTAATTCGTCCGGTACCTACAACACATACCAAATATCAAATTTATACCAATTATAGTTCATGAGATATAGCCTTTTAAAGTTTCAAGTTTTTTACAACGCCCACTGATTTGATCTCGCCCATTTTTTGTTGGATCACGAACTTTGCTGTCAAATTAATCCAAGGCGATGGGAAAAATAGTCCTCCAGATATTGTGGTTTCAAAAATATGGTCCATTTGGCGGGGCCACGCCTACTTTGTACATCAAAATTGCAAGTTCCCTATTTTCACCACCGACCACATAGCTGTATTCTGTGAAAATTTCAAAAAGATCCGTTAAGCTGTTTTCGAGTATATACGGTACTAAACCAGTAAAAAAAAGTTTCAGTAGTGATTTCGACTTACATATACCCTCCCCTTCAGTAAAACATAAAATTTTCTAGTATATTGATATCTTTGCTTGATTTCTAAAGTGTGCGAAGTAAAATATTGGCATGGGAGTTAATAGAAGGGGCGTGGCTAGACTCTATCCATCTTTGACTTTACTAAATACGGAATTTCGGCACGATTGCGTTAAATGTATTGATATTATTACTCCATCTCTAAAGGGGGCGGGGTGGTACATTTGTATAGGAGGTACCAGAAGGGGCGTGGCCCATTTGCAATACCATAAGTAGTTTTGAGGAAATATTAACTCATGCTAAATTTCAAAACAATTGGTTCCATCATTCGAAAGTTATCGTGTGTACCAGCCAGACAGACAGACGGGCATGGCTCAAATGACTTAAAAAGTCATGAATCGAATTTGGTTCAAAGAAACATAGGGTCTAAAGTGACTCCTTCTATGTGTTACACACTTTTGGGTCTTATCCCCACCCTACGGGTAGGAGGGTTAAAATTGCAACCAAAAAAAGTATATATATATGGGTATT
This sequence comes from Muscina levida, assembly GCA_964034835.1. NCBI lineage: Eukaryota > Metazoa > Arthropoda > Insecta > Diptera > Muscidae > Muscina > Muscina levida. The sequence goes on along the minus strand of OZ035883.1, from coordinate 26,936,944 downwards.
TCCAGCGGAAGGACGGACGATTTCATTGTAAAAAATTGCTATATTTTTAACTTTTTGTTTCTGTATTCATAAAATGAATTTGTTAAACTTTAACATATTAAACTAGTATATCGTTGGAAAGTGTCTTCTTTCCAAATCCGCTGAGAAACTTAAAATCGGTTCATATTTATCCACTTTACTGGCTTACAAGTGCGTAAATGTATGAAACACCGGGTTTTTACCCGTATCTCAAGATTTTGAGGGATTTTGGGAAATTTGAAAAACAGATTCTTGTAGTGCTCAGCAGCATCTTCCAGAAAAATAGTATAATTTTCCAGGTATTGTTTATTTTTCTGTCGCTCTGTGTTATCCATAGAAAAATACGTGTGTCCGCAATGCACATATAGATTGAAGTAGCGTCAAAGGTAAAAGTATTTTAAATGTGAAGTAAAATGTTTATAAACCCCAACATGTCTTCTTAATTTTACAAAAAAGAATATACTGATCACATTAGAAATTTCGCTAAATTTCACAAATTTTCGTAGATACTTCAAGTTGCTGTGGAAAATTGTGTGCGTCCGTAACGCACTTTGGGTAAGTTATAATTTTGAATACAACATTTTAAGTAAAGTTTCATTAATAGAACATTATAGTACTGTCCAAAATCTAAATTTTTTAATATGAATATAATCTTCAAAATAATTCAACTTTTCGAGAAAACTACAAAATAAGAAAAAAAAAACGTGCGTCCACAACGCCAGGAAATACCCATATAGATTTGACCTTTGGCCTCTTTGGAGCACGGCTTACAATTGTTCGATTTTGCTTGAGTTTTTACCATTTTTTATAACAACTGACACAATATTCCTCTCGGGCATTGCCGATAATTCAAAGTTGAATTTTCGCTGCTACCCTAGTGGGAGTATAATAACATAGTGTACTCACTAAAATTTAAAAATATTGAGGCAATGCATATTTTAAGTTCTACTTTTTCATGAATTTATAGGCCTTCAATGTTGCCTTCCAATGCCAGCAATAAGGCCTTTGGTTGTACGTATACAGCCACACCTTCCCATTAAGGCCTGAGATAAGGGCAATGGACTTGGCATGCATTCCGACGGTCTTTTCAGGCCTGTAAGCCTAACTTCAAAATCCTATATTTCCCGCTGGGTTGGATCTTAAAGATTTTATTTTCAATTTCAACATTTATATGAATTTAATACTCTGAATACTTCAGGACATTATCTAAGGCAACAGTTGTTTTGGAACAAATCACTCTAATTTTAGCATTTCTAAAATAGTTATTATTTTTCATTGTGGTGGCCTAAAGGAGAGCCATAGGACCTAATTAACTTTTAGACAATAACAAAACGTGAAGGACCAATCAAATGAATCATCGTATTTATCCCTTATCGTATTTGATTTCCAACATTTCACAAAACAATACCTCCAATTGCCATTAGGTTGCACCGCCCAGCATTTTCAGTGCACACAAGAAAGCGCCGTAGTAAGACACAGACAGCCAATGTTGTTTTTCCTCTTGGATGACTGCATAAATGTATATAGTGTTAATTGTATATAAATACGTTTATAATTAGCATTAATTAACATCGTTCTTAAGTGTTGTGAACAACACAAAAATTATAATTGCAAACCGATTTCTCATCATCACCAAGCCCATCATAACCGACAACATACACATCGTCTCAAAATGCTAATGCAACATCAACAAGAATTCTATCTGAGACAGCCTTAATTTCTTTAAGTTCAGTGACTCTGAGGGCGCAAAGAAAAAGTGCTACTTTCAATGTCAATGGTTTTGTCACTGCATTTTCTCCCCTCCCCAATCTCGACAAACATTTGAAAAGAAAATTATTCTATGCCAATTTCTACATACCCACAAAAAGAGAAATCTCAGTTAATTCAATGCCGCTGTGGCAACATCTTCATCATCATCATCGTCGTCGACATCAGATAACTTACCTCTTGCCCGTGGCAGCATCCAAGACGAAAGGTTCTTTCAAACGTGTTTTGAGTAACCTTCCCAAACGTACCATGCGACCTACTTCCACCAGAAGTTTTTCACGTTCCACTAAATACTTGCGCAACAATTCACTCTGCTCATTTAATGATTTTTCGGTAAGTGCAACATCATTGCATTTCGAGTGGCATGAAGATGATGTCGTCGTCGTCGTCGTCGCTGTGGACATTTGATGAGCTTCATGCAACATAGCTGGTGAATTATTCGATGCTGAGGAGGTGGAGGGTTGTGGCGATTCGGATTCACTGCTTACACCACTGCTACTGCTGCGCTGTTGTTGCCTTAACTGGGCCTGTTGTTGTTGCAACATCACACGCAGCGATCTTCGCAGATCCATCAACTGTTGGCAGTATTCGTCGACACTGCGATGAAAGACAGCGGAAACGCGTAAACGTGTCATATGCTCCTGACTTATGGCCTGCAGACTGTGCCACGTTTTCTCTAATTGCCGGTGCATTTCCAGAGCCTCCGTCACCGCCAGTTTGCAGGTGCTGCGCAAGGTCTGCGATGCTTCTAACAATTGACAGCCATACTGGAAGATACTCTACAATAGTACACAAAAGAAAAGGGGGAAAAAGAAAACAAAGACCGAAAGAAAAGAGTTAGTGTGAATAAGACTTAATGGTAGTACTGATGAATTTTGGTGTGTGTGTTTTTTTTTCTTTTTTTCTTAGAATGTAAAGCTTTTCAGCAGCACGTGCTTCAATTTCTTAATTTCAAAGTTATATTTTTTTGGTTTTGAGTGATTTTCGTTTCTTTATTTTTTGTACACGTAATTGTACATAATGTTTTTGTTGTTGTTGTTGTAACATATTATGTTTGTTCATTTGTTGTAAAATGATTGTGGCGGTAGATTGAGTTACGTATTGCCTTTTGAAGACTGCCACAATGGTACCTTTCACTTGTCTTTCAAGTGTTTCGGTAGAGCGGAATTTGTAATTTGATGCAGCCGTTAGATGAATTTTTTTGTCGTTTTTTTTTTGGATTGTTTTAGAAGCTAACAATAGAACGGCTGATGTATACATATTTTGCTACAACTTAGTGGTGTTTAAGGGATTTTTGTAACTTATAAATAAGTTTGGGTTTACCAGAAGTGATTAAAAACCAGTAAGAAAGTTTCAGTCGGGTAACCCGACTTACATATACCCTCACTCTAAGTAAAACATAAAAATTTCTATTATATCAATCTTATTACTCAATTTCGGAGTGGTTCATTTGTATGGGAGATACCAGAAGGGGCGCAGCTAGACTTCCAGTTTTATTCTCCAAAACTTTGTCCTGATTTAGGTAAATACAGAATTTGGGCACTATCGCGTTGTGTATATTGGTATTATTACTCCATCTCTAAAGTGGGCGGAATGGTACACTTGTATGACAGGTACCATAAGGGGCGAGGCTAGACTTCAAATTTTTTTCTCTATAACTTTATCCTCTTATAACTTTACAAAATACGATAGCACGATCGTGTCGAATGTATTGATATTATTACTCCATCTCTAAAGTGGGCGGAGTGGTACATTTGTCTGGGAGCTACAAGAAGTGGCGTGTCTATACTTCCAAGTTTTTTCTTTAAGATTTTATACAGAATTTGGGCACGATCGCGTAAGGTCTACTACACTATGCGACAGTCAAAATCGGAATGGGATGAAACCAACGGGAAATGTTATATCGTGGCCCGGCGTTTCGCTGAATCATACGCCACGGAGTACAACAGTTTTATTGTAACTATACAAAAAAAACCCAGTTCAAAATCATTTGATGAATGGAAAAAGGAAACTGTTGCTTATATAGAAAAACGTTATATGAACAGATTAAAGGAATTGTAATTTTTAATTTTTTTACATTTGCTTGAGCAAAATCGGACTAGTGGTTCTCGAGTTATGTCAAAAAAAAGACCACCAAACGTGAAAATTTCCCCTATATGATAGTTACTAACTTCAAGACTTGACCCAGCGAAATGCCGGGACACATATAACTTCTTTTTTACCGATATAATTTTCCCCGATAGTTTGAACTCTTTCCGATCACTGACTCCTACCATTTGTCTCACAGTGCTATTAAAATTAATCGATTTCTAAAGTGGGTGGTACCAGATGGGTATGGGAGCTACAAGAAGTGGCGTGTCTATACTTCCATATTATCTCTCGAAAACATTATAGCTAGACTAAATACAGAATTTGGTTACGATCGCGTTGAATGTATTGATATTATTACTCCATCTCTGACGTGGGCATAAAGGTACATATGTATGACAGGTACCAGAAGGGGCGTGGCTATACTTCCAATTTTTTTTTCTAAAACTTTTTTGTGTTATAGCTTTACTAAATACAGAATTTGGGTACGATCCCGTTTGGTGTATTGATACTATTACTCGATTTCTAATGATGTATTGATGATGTATTTATATGGGAGGCACCAGAAGGGGCGGGGCCATGTTGCCAATTTTCAATGCCGTAAGTAGTTTTGGGGAAATATTAACTCGTGCAAAATTTCAAATCATTTGGTTGCGTCTTTTGAAAGTTATCGTGCGCACCAGCCGGACAGACAGACGGACATGGCTCAAACGAGTCATAAATCGAATTTGGTTCAAAGAAACCTAGGGTCTAAAGTCACTCCTTCTATGTGTAACACTTTGGGTCGTATCAAATGATATATACGCTCCTATCCGTTGGTTGAGCGTATAATTATATTTGTATAGAAACTTTTGAATTGTATAGGTAAACTTTATGCGCTGAAGGAAAATTTAAACAAAACTAAAAAAAAAACTTAATTTTTTTTTGGAAGATAATTATTTAGACCTTAAATATGTTATGTTCAAGGAAAATATTAAGGTTATGTTGTAGTATGTATATTGTAACTAAGTTATAATTTCATGTCCCTGTTAAAGGAAATTCACCATGTGAAGGCGACAACAAATTCTTCATATCATCTGTCATTTCCTTAATTTTACTGACTCTACTACTCAGATGTTGCTGTCGGTAACATCAAGGGGACCATAGATGGCTAGGGTAGGTCTCACCTGCATGATAGTCGCGAATTATAACACAGTGCTACAGTGAAAAAAACACCCGATCGTGACTATATAGATTCGATAGTACAACCGTAGCTGAGTAAACCCCTAGCTCAATTTGGCTATCAATTTGAAATCCCTTGGATCCCTTGACAAAAGGTGACATCAGTTGTTGGCCAACAGTATCTACAGTTTTTAATCCAGCTCTTTCTCTTCCTAAGCAAAGTTGTAGCTATATCTCGAGAATTGATAGAGATATTGATAGTATACACATATGCTATTTAATTTGATTAACCTTTAAAAGTTGAATAATATAATTGCCTATAATAAACTACTTCAAAATTCAATTTCAAAATTTTTATATTTTTTTTTTCAAAATTACCCCAAATTCTACATCAAATATCTCGGCGTCTACAAGAGATATGGTAAAAGCAAACACATACTATTTTAGGTCTTCACTTCAGCTATTGAACGAATTATTACTTCTTAGTCTGTATACAAAAGAAAAATACTCAGCGGCAATAAACTGATTTGAGAAATAATTTGAACTTTAACCTCATTGCGGCACACCCTAATGCCTAACTATCAATACAAATTTTTCACAACATATTCGTAATTCTGGCAAAATCAAACGTAAGGTGACCAACATCGCGATTAATACATATTTTTAACGAAATTCTAAAAAATTTCACATAAGGAACACCCTAATGCTCTTGGTGAACAATTAAAGGGTTGGATTATTCCAATCATATTGGTTGCTTATAGAAGTTGTTCAGTTATACAATAAGTACGTTATTGGTAAAGATAGCAAGTAAAAACATTGCACAATGTCCCAAAACTCCTAAAAAAACTGATAGATAGTGTGTTTTGAGAGCTATTTAATATCCCTAGACTTGTTCAGATTGCCTGGATTTGTTCAGAGAAGTTATTCGATGTTATCTAAACTACAATTTCACTGAATAGAGTATGCAAAAAATCTGGATTTCCTACGACTTATATTAAAAATAGTGAAAAAAATTAGAATTTTATCGAAGTGTTTTGAAAATAAACGAGAGAAGTCAAATTTTTTTGGGAAATTTTATTATATCAATTTCTTAAGCGGACTATTAGCAACAACTTTGCTTAAGAAGAGAAAGCGCTAGATTAAAAACTTTTGGCCAAAACTTATGTCACCTTTTCAATGGATCCAAGAAATTTAAAAAAAAATTGTTGGTTGCCAATCCAGCCAAACAGAGCTAGGGTGTTACTCAACTTCGGTTGTACTATCGAACCTATATAGTCACGTTCGGGTGTTTTGCAAAAAGTTTGATTTTGTGTCATAGTGTAATCATCATGCCACGATCGGCCCCAAACTTTAGAACTATTTCACATTTTCTGCAGATATTTTGTAGTAATAAATTATAAACTTATTGTGGCCTATTAAACAGCAAAATGGCTATCTCATAAACAAACAACAATTGTTTTGAAAATGGCGTGGGAACATTTACTTATGCGTAGAAATGTGTAAAGTTTTTTTAAGTTTAATTACTTTCCACACCAAACTATATATAATTCCTACAAATTGCGTATATCAATTACATGTTTCTATGTTATTCTAACTGTAATTTGTTTAAGAACAACAACATTTATGCAAATTGCATAAAAATGTCGAGATTTCTCTAACAAAAAATGTTTATTGTCTCACACCAATTTGAAACTATTTTTGTATATTGAACGTGATTTGCATCATTATAACTTAGCATTGATGAGACTGCTACAACTATACATAAAAAAAACTGTTATTATAAATGCAAACCATCACTAAGGTGATGTCAAAAGACACATTTACGTTTCGTTTTTCCACCTATATACACCGACACCATAGAACGGAACGGACACGAAGCATACTTGGGTACTCAAAGCCGTCTCAAGAAGATTCCTAGTACGTTGATGAATGTCGCAATACCTCGAGAGAAACGTATGCTGCATACGGGGGGAAACTGAAGCCAAAGGCAATGCGAGCTGTTCGTGAACGGCACAGGCAGAAGAAACGAGAGGCAACTCGTTATTTTAGACGGAAAAACAGTGAGCTGAAAAAGATACACTCATTCTGCACAGAGTTGCTCCAAAGTAGAGGGAAAGCCCGAAAATTCTACCAGAGAGTTAAGGCGAGAATGCGTGGAACAGGGTTGCCCTCCTGCAAGGACAGCGATGGCCAGCTAGTGGCGGACTCGGATAACGTTCTGAAGATATGGAGAGGCTATTTCAGAACCATGTCCGTCTATCTGGCTGGCTGTTGATGATTGGTGGGCAGGATAACTCAAGTAAAACTCAACTGATGCTTATCAAAATTTACCAGTATTAATATTTCCCAAAATGAAGTAATGGGATTGTAAATGGGCAGATTAACCCCACGCTTTCTGGTAACTCCTATACAAAATGACCTTTCATAACTTCCAAACGGTAAACTGGAGGATATTTAAATTTGGTCAGTTTAACTATCTTATAATAGTAGACAAACCCTAAAAAACCTAAACATTTGCCACACCCTTAGCTCCCATACAAATGACCGATTTGACTCTAATAACCTTACATACATAACTTTATTGTAAGTTCATTGAATTCAGTGATTTTTTGCGTCAGATGTACGCTTAAGCAAATTCTTACCTTTATTTGAAAAATTATTGTTTCCTCCACATCTTCCAAACGGATAGTTGCACGATAATTGAATTATGACAGTTTAATTACACAGTGCAACAAAAAAAAGTAAGCTGAGCGCAACAAGAATCTGAAAATTCCCAAACACACCCGTATAAAAAACCGGACTTATAAGCCAGTGATGTGGTTGAATATGAACCGATACTAAATTTCTCAGCAAATTTGGAAATAAGAGTCTGCGGCCTTTTCAACGATATAGAGAGTTATATAGATAACTTGTCAAATATGTCTGTTTTTTGCCTCACAATGGCAAACTTTTTGTATTTTTTTTTTTTTTAATTTAACTTGAAAGAAGTTTTTATACACTATTTTATAGGTCCACCCTAATTTTTAATATTTTTTTCAGAAAGTGCATATTTTCCTATCAAAATTGGTTAACAAATAAGTTATTTAAGTTATTAATGTTTTTCGAGGAAAGCAATTTTGATATCACTTTCTGAATGTAATACTAAAAAAAGGGTGACCATATTTCAAAGATATTGAATTTAGCATTAAACCTTTGTTGGCTGTAAACTTTTCTACAGTTTTGCTATATGTCCCGTTTTAAGGTGGGGGTATTTATCAGTCAGTTCACTGATATACTGGTTTTTATATAGTTTTGATATCGGAGTTCTGTCCTCCACAAAAACAAAAATGTATCTGATGAATAAAAGTCAATTATTTGTCTCTATAATGCATTAAATATGTTTTACATGCAGACATTTTATGGATTATGGATTTTGTCGAATTGATCTTATTGTCTTCACAATATTGCTCGAACAAGTAGACAACAGCCTTTAATTTTTTTAACGGTACTCCAGTGATTACTACAATTTAACTAATTTAGCCGATCCTATTTTGAAAATATCACTGTCTTATCGTCATACAGCTATTACTTGCGTGTTGTATCTTCATTCATATTTCTGATCAATTTTAGTGGCCATCTATGAGGAACTGCTCAATTGAATAACAACTTATACTATCCCCCTTCACCACTCAAACATTATCATTACTCTAAACTTCCTTTCACTGAGCTGGTATTATTAGAACTTAGTTTCCTGCATATGTAGAAAATTGTATCAGTGTAATGACCAACAATTGCCACCTAACAGTAATCGAACCGTTGCATCACATGGAATACTCGAGCAAACTGCAAATTATTGCGGGCACGAGTGGGTACTCTCCAATTACGGTCAAAATAGCAGAACCCCTTTTTTTGCAGAATGACGCCAAATCCATTTGGCAGTCGAACAATAACAACAACAAAAGTTGACTTAAGCAGCGATAGAACAACAAGTGCATCGATAGCAAATGCCAGAAAGCAACAACCAGATCGACACTTAGGTTTGGCCTGCAGAGAGCATAGAAACTGAAAGAGGTTGTCTCACGCACACATGGGGGAAATTTAATCTAGCAAATAATAAAATTTACTAGAAAATAAGATAAAAAAATCCCTTTATTTCCTCATACATTTCACAAAAATATCGAATGATTTATGTGTAAGTTGTTTTACTAATGTTTGCAAATGAGCAAACACGACCAGGGCTGGCGGTCATAGAAGTTTTATTCTTTTTGTATGTATTATGTTCTCATTATATCCTTAGTGAGGGTCAAAATATGAAATCAAAACTAAAAATTATACTAAGAGCTAATGACAAGTGAAGCTTTTATATATATGTGTTCCTCTAACTGCCATTGGAGCATAGGGCGACAAAGTGGAGCTAAAGTCGGGCGCCCGCACCGAACGGTATATTCAGTTTTTCCTTCCTAATTCTGAAACGATTTCAGTATATCCGTCCGTCCGTCAGTTCCCACGATTACAGCAGTAGTTCAAGACATATCGAGCTAAAATTTGTTGTACAAACTTGTATCCTCTTAGTGGAGGTTCAGCTCTTAGATAGGAATGATCGATCAAAAACTACTCCCACCTCTTTTACAAATTTCTCCTTTTTGGGGTCCGTCTATGTCATTACAGCCGTAGTTTAAGAGCTATCGAGCTGAAATTTGGAATGTAAACTAATCCTAATCCTCTAAGCGGAAGTTATGTTCTTAGATGAGACATATCAGTTTACAACTACTTCCACTTCCCATACAACTTACCCCTTTTGGAGGTCTATCCCTGCGATTACAGCCGTAGTTTAAGAGCTATCAAGCTTATATCTTTGACACGAAGGTTAAGTTCTAAGATGAGCACGATGTAACAAAAACTACTACCACCTGCCATACAAACTACCCCCTTTAGGGAGTGTCCGTCTGTCTGTCCACGCTATTACAGTCATAGTTTAAGAATTATTTAGCTAAAATTTGGTAAGCAAGCTTCTATCCTCTAAGCGGAGGTTAAGTTCTAAATCGACTAAGATCGGACAAAAACTACTTCCACCTTCCATACAAACTCTCCCTTTATGGGTATCTGTCCCTGCGAAGTTTTTTGCTAAGTTGCTCAGTACCCGATCTCCCCTGCCCTTCTTAGGGCAATAATTTATCAAAAGAAATATTCTTTTGCTTAATCGGACTTCGGTCTTTTGAACCAACTTTTGTTCGTTTAACCCAAATTCCATTGGTTTATCTCGACTACGGCCTGTTAAATCGGACTTCGGTCTGTTAAATCGAACTTCGGTCTGTTAAATTGGACTTCAGTCTGTTAAATCGGACTTCGGTCTGTTGAATCGAACTTCGGTCTGTTAAATCGGACTTCGGTCTGTTAAATCGGATTTCGGTCTGCTGAATCGGACTTCGATCTGTTGAATCGAACTTTGGTCTGCTGAATCGGACTTCGGCCTGTTTAATTTAACTCCGGTTGATTATACCGACTCGTCGGCTGCACAGCTGTCGGTCTGGTACACGAAGATACTCTTAGTTTCTGTAGCATTGTATTAGAAATTAGCACCGTAGCATTTTGATTCTAACACCGCGTTGGGTACGATTATTAGTTCGATCACGAATTCCGAACAGATACAACTACGAGTTGCAGAAGTCGATTTGCTCAAGAACACGAATCATCAACACTATCCTGAATTGCGGACACCAAACTGATTTACCGGTCTTGTACACGAAGATACTCTTAGTTCCTGTAGCATCGTATTAGAAATTAACACCTTAGCATTTTGATACTAACACTCCTTCGGGTACGATTATTAGTTCGGTCGCGAATTCGGAACTGATACAACTCTGAGTTACAGAAGTCGATTTTGTTGTGAATTAACACGCTCTCTATTTTTAGATTCACAACTAACGGCACCTACTTGTTTATTGACGAATGCGAACGTCACTGTTTGAGAAACTCTTACTAGACATGCCGAAGACTGCGACTGCGAAGTTGCTATCAAGAATATTCGAGGGGAGCCGACAATGAAAGAAAATTTTTCTTTTTGAGATGGCTGGTGCCAGGAGTTGAACCTGTGATCACTCACATGGTAGTCGGGTGTTCTAACCACTATGCCACGGCCGGACCCAAACAGACGACAGAACAAGCATCAATATATTCCCTGATTGCTGAAATCAGCCTGAATACCCGACAAAACCCGAATCTACCAAGATTGCCACGTATTCCTCATATAAAACTGAACCACCAACATACTCGCATCGTCAAGATGACCAAGTATTGTTGATATAAACCTTAATCATCAAAATAATCCGAAATGCCAATACCCTTTTGAATTCTGGACATTAACCCGAGTTGCTGGTACGAACCTGAATTATTGAAAGTACCCGAATTACCACGTTCCTGAGTACTGAAAAGATCCTGACCTATCTGACCTGTTCAGTTTTAGGAGTATAGTATAAAGTTCCCGATCACCTCAAGTCGACCGATTCGTAAAGTTCCCAAATATCTTAAATCGATCCAAGTCCCGAAACTTAAATTTTGTCACAAGGACTGCAATTATATTGCTAGTTCAAATTCTTTTTTATAATTGTCTTACTCAATATTCCATTTAAAAATATTGCTGAAAACATTTCATATCAAGATTTTGAACTCAATTCCAACCTTTCGGGAGCGTTAAAACACCCTTTACTACATTATACTCTAGCCGCATCACCAACGTAGTGATAATCAAACAGCCGCTGGCCAAACAAACTATACCAATGGCGCGGAATCCTCCCATTGTGATGCACGGTCAGCTGTGCAACCAACCCAAACCAGACAAACAACACACAACACAGCCCAACCGCTGGATCAATGATGATTCCCTCTTGCTAGCCTTGCCATCCAAGGGGTTACTGCCGGCACTCACACATTCACTCACTCAAGTGTAACCAGAAATACTGCATTCATTGTTTTTATACTGTCGATGCAACACAAACAATGTTGTATGTGGTGCCAATGTAGTGAGGAGAGAGGAGGGACCTCTTTCCGAGACGACGTTGTGGCCAACTTACCTTACCAGTTTCTTGAAATGTTTGCAATTCATCCTTTTGCACCTGTATCTCGTGTATATTGCAACCTACATGCGAGTGGCACTTGATCATGACATTGTACAAATCGTCCAACCATTTGATCGCCATTCGTGCATCCTGTTCGTATGTGTAAATGTGTGTCACCTGTTCCAAGGTGAGCTTTTGCAATTCAACGCTATCGCTGAAAATTTTACGCCTCGCCAATGTCGTATCCAAAATTTCACGAACACTACAAATGTCATCGCTATAATCGATGTGTAGGTCACGGCCAAGAGCGTCTTTAACGGGCATTGACAGAATGTCGCTGAGTTTTTCTCCATCCTTGATCAGTTCGCGTTCAATGTTGACTGGCAAGGTGGAAAGGAAAGAGTAAATAAAATGAAAAAAAACGAATGAAAATTATTAGGGTATGAATATAAAAAAAAGTGTTACAGTTCATAATAATGGGGGGAAAGGTAAAGGGTGTTATGTTTGCAATGCATGTGAAGTAGTTTAAAGGGGTTACACTATAGGTTTAATTGCACGATGCAACAATTTCAAAAGTTTCAACATAGTACTACATTTGAGAAACTTTTTTAAGTAAATAATTGTTGTGGTGTAAGACTTGGCATGGGATAGATCTCTCTGACCCATACATGTAATTGTGTTATTCGATGGTAGTAGAATTCATATCACAATCTAACTAAATATGTTTAAAATCTCTAAAATCGCATAATTGCACACTCGACAAACATTTCAGTATTTTATTTACTTAAGTTGACCAACTTTACAGGGCCACATTGTAACACCCACGACTACTAGGGTGTGGGTTAACCTATATTATGAGATGGGTTTTCAACCATCTTTTTGTATTTGTGAGCTATTCAATCATCTTTTGGTATTTGTGTGTCATTTGCATTCCACAGTTTTCAACATCTTCCATTCCATCCCAACCCAAAAAAAACCTAAAACCTCAGGAATGTCGTGTGTGACATTTTTGTTGTATTGCATATTTTTTGTTTTCCTCAATTTACTTACCCAAACTTTGTTGACAACTCTTCAGTTTCTGCAATGTTGTTGAGGCCACCGACAAATCTTCCATTTTGCCATTGCCCATGACTAGTGACTCAAACACTTCTGTGGTTCTTTCGAAATATTCTGTTACCAGACGATAAAACCTCAACGAAGTAATCAATATATTGCGTCGCCGTTCCAACCGCGTGGCAAAGGAACGACACACAAATTGCATAAATTCCTTTTGCGGCAATAGGTCACGATACGCGCGGGAGTCCTTGGAGCCCGCATAGGAGTCAATTTTATACAGCAGCTCAGCATAGAAACCATATGTCTCACGACATTCCAGCTCCAGGTTATCGTGGGCAGTTCTTAGCTGTTCGCACGCTTTGACATCACAACCAATGGTGCGGTGACGGTTGAGTTTTTGTTCGGCGGTATTTAAGATCCAATTGGTGACAAAGGCCACTCCCTCTTCCAATGTGGCCAGTTCTCTGGCTTCGCGTACAGATTGTAACACTTCTAGCCAAGCGGTTCTTAAGTCCGTTTGACGTCTTTCAATTTCATTTAAACGCATTTCAATACGTGCACGTTCACAATTCAAATCGGGTGGCAGTGGCAGTTTGATCGACGTACTCGAACTTGTGGTCGTGGTCGCGGTGGTGGTCGTACCGACTCCAACGCCACCGCCACCGTTAACACTAACGGCAACAGGTGTATGCACATCATGGTCACTTGCTGCTATAGGTAATGCGGCAGCCGTCGCTGCTATTGTTAATGCCGTAGCAGCACTTGTGGTTGCTGCTGTTACTTTGGTTTTATTTAATGTTGCGTTTGCAGTGGCACTGCAACTGATTGTTGTTGCACCGCTGATCTGTGGCGTTGGGGCATAGACTTCATTGAAACGTGTTAATACCCGATTGCCTGTGGAGGAATAATAAAATACAGTAAAAAGCGATGAGAGAAACAAGATTTGGATATGATATAAAATAAAATTCATTTGTTTGGTTATTGCGTTGTTGTTGTTGTGTGATTTATATTGCTGATGTTTTGATTTCGGGGTGACCAAATAAATTACATTGATTAACCTATGGCTGCTGGTGAAACTCTATGAAACTTTCTTTTTCTACGACTATGTAAAGCTTCCTATCGTATACAAGCAGCGCATCTGTCTACTCATGGCATTTTGTATACAATGTAAATTAAGTGATTTACGTTTGCCGGCTATCCTCAAATCTAATGAAATGTTAACAATTTGCCTGCAATTGTAATGAAGTCATTATTTTTTGTCATAGACTACTAGACATTGTAGAAATTTCAAGTAGTTGTTGCGAATGGGCCATTAATAAAAATTTCTGTTGAGAGTTAAGTAGATTGCAAAAAAACATAAAAGTTGTTCACAAAAGTAAAAGCCAAAATCGTTGATTTTGTTTTTTATATTTTGCTTCAGGTACTAATTTGAATTTTCTATTAATTTATTTGAAAATTTGGTAAGGAAAATTAAAGAGGAACAAAAGTTAGGTTAATTAAATAACTGATGCTGCTATTAAAATTCGATTCATGACATTTTAAGTCGTTTGAGCCATGTCAGTCTGTCTGTCTGTTCGGCTGTCCTGCTGGTTCGCAAGATAACTTTCGAAAGACACAACCAAATGTTTTGAAATTTCCCCAAAACTACTTACGGTATTGTAAATGGGCTACATGGCCCCGCCCCTTCTGGTACCTCCCATACAAATACATCATTTCGCCCACCTTAGAAATCGAGTAATAATATCAATACTCCCAACGGGGTTGTACCCAAATTCTGTACTTATTAAAGCTGTAATACGATAAAGTTTTGGAAAAAAATTGGAAGTCTAGGCACGCCCCTTCTGGTACCTCCCATACAAATGTACCTTTCCTCCCACTTTAGAGATATGGTAATAATATCAATAAATCCAACGCGATCGTACCCAAATTCTTTATTTAGTAAAGCTATAGCAGGATAAAGTTTTGGATAAAAAATCTGGAAGTCTAGACACGCCCTTTCTGGTACCTCCCACACACATCTGGTACCGCCCACTTTAGAAATCGATTAATATTATTAATGGTCCTAACGCGATCGTGCCCTAATTCTACCACTCCGTCCACTTTAGAAATGAAGTAATAATATCAATACACTTGTCACGATCTTGCCCAAATTCTGTATTTTGTTAATCAATAACAGGATAAAGTTTTGAATAAAAAATTGGAATTCTAGAGACGCCCCTTATGGTACCTCCCATACAAATGTACCTTTCCGCCCACTTTAGTGATGGAGTAATAATATCAATACAGCCAACGCGATCGTGTCCAAATTCTGTATTTAGTAAAGCTATAACAAGATAAAGTTTTGGAGAAGAAATCTGGAAGTCTAGACACGTTCCTTCTGGTACCTCCCATACAAATGTTCCACTCCGCCCACTTTAGAAATCGAGTAAAAATATCAATATAATAGAAAATTTTTTGTTTTACTGAGGGTGATGGTATATGTAAGTCGGGTTGCCCGACTGAAACTTTCTTACTGGTTTTAATGCGTGTCGTTGGGAATGTAAAGTGAATCTTGCATTTCAAGCCGATTCACAACATCCTTCGTGGTGGCACCTGGGCAACGTTGTTCGTGATATTTTCTTATCATGAATAGCGGCTGATAGTGAGCGACGAACCCTGATGGTTGGGCTAGCCACCCGCCTTCAGGTCCTTTACTGGCTATAAAACACGACAACGAAAAAGTAACAAACGAACCCCCCCAAATGTTGAAAACCCCCGCAAACGTAATAAGGACCATGATTTAAGGATGTGCACCTGGAACGTGCGGACTCTCTATAGAGAAGATGTCATTATCCGACTGGCGGATATCCTCAAAATCCAGGAGATGAGATAGACAGGACAAGGATGTTCGCGACATACAAATTTCGACATCTATTATTGTCTCGCGATTCAATCCTGTTAGTGATCGAATAGCCGCAATCCACATTAAGGTGAAATATTTCTACATCACGCTGATTTGTGGTCATGCTCCGACGGAAGATAAAGACTATGAGTTTAAAGGTGCATTTTAAGAGCGCCTAGAGGAAACATACGACCGCTGCCCTGGCCACGACATTAAAATTGTTCTAGGAGACTTTAATGCAAAAATAGGAAGGGAAGATGTTCTTGGTCCATCGATCGGTAAATTCAGCCTGCATACAGACACGTCAGACAATGGGTATAGGCTGGTTAGCAAGAAGGAACATAGTAGTAAGTGGAACCATATTCCAGCACAAAGATATCCACAAAGCATCTTGGCTATCCCCCGATCAAAACACTAAAAATCAAATTGATTATGTGGTAATAGATGGCAGGCATGCATCTAGTGTCATGGACATGCGTGTGATCCGTGGTGCAAATATTGCCTCGGATCATTACCTGGTTACAAAGAAAGCTGGACATCGCGTAGCTGCAAACCCCAGAGATAGCCACTGCCTACTCCAACCAGCCCTCCCAACTTTTACGACACAACGCCTCTACACAGTGGCAGCATATTGCGCATTCCATGGCAACCACCGTAACAACAGTGCTAGGATATAAAAAACGGCGCTCAGACGAATCCTGATACGATGAGGAATGTCGCAAAGCGTCTGAGGAACAGGATGCTGCTTACACGGCAACGCTACAGCCAATTTTAACTCGTGCTGTTAGGGAACGGCACAAGGAGACCGTAAAGCGGGCGAGGCAGCTATTTAAGTGAAAAAAAGTCAGTTGAGAGAACGGGAGAACAAGGATATAGATCGGTACAGGGATAGAGGTGAGGCCCGAAAATTTAACCAAAAAGTAAAAGCAAAAGGTTACGGTAATGGGCTTCCCTCCTATAAGGATGGAAATCTGGTTACAGATACGCAGAGTGTGCTGAATATATGGAGAAAACACTTCCTGCACACTTCTGGTTCCAGAAGACAGCGCACGTGAAGGTATTACGCCAACTGTCAACGAGGGCTTACATTACCCACCACCAAGTCAAGTTGAGGTAAAAAGAGCAGTATCGAGGCTGAAAAATAATAAAGCAGCCGGTGCCGACGGACTTTCGGCAGAGCTCTTCAAGTCCGGTGCCGAGGAACTGATTACGAGCATGCACCAGCTCCTACGCACTATTTGGCTTAACGAGTGCATGCCCGATGATTCGAATCTAAGCGTATTATGTCCTGTGCTAAAAAAAAAGGTGATCCAAGTGTGTGCTCTAACTGCCACAGGATCAGCCTTTTACCCATCGCATATAAGGTCCTGTCGAGTGTGCTATGTGAAAGTCTAAAGCCAGCGTCATCCTGCCTGATCAGGCCTGATCAGTGTGGCTTTAGACCCGGTAAATCAACAACTGAACAGATATTCACACTTCGGCAAATCAAAAGATACAGATCGACACGTACCGTCTTTTCGTCGACTATAAGCTGCCTTCGACAGCCCGATACGGCAAAAATTACTCGAAGTCATGGCTGAGTTTGGTATTCCAGCGAAGCTGATGCGCCTTTGCGGAATGACGCCGACTGACACAAAGTCTGGCAAGGACCTTACGGAGCCATTCTATACCAGTCAAGGCCTATAACAAGGTGACGGCCTATCGTGTGACCTTTTTAACATAGTTACAGAGATGATAAATAGGAAAGCTGCAGTAAACAGCGTTTTCAACAAAAAAAAAAACGCTGATGACGTAGACATCATCGGTCGAAAACTGCGGGATGTGACTGCAGCCTTCTCAGGTATACAGAAGGAATCAGCAAAAATGGGTCTATTCGTGAACGAGGACAAAATGAAGTTATTAGTTTTAACGAACAAAGAATCTACTCGTTTGGGGAAGTGCCTGAGCGTTAACAAACATAATTTCGAGGTGGTAGATAATTTTATCTACCTAGGCTCCGCCATCAACAAAACAAATAATGTCATCCTTGAAATCCGGAGAAGAATCCTGCTTGCTAATAAATGCTACAACGAACTAAGCAAGCGATTCAATGACAGAGCTCTTTCTCGACGAAAAAAAATCCAGCTGTACCAGGTACTGGATCTACCTGTCTTGACGTATGGTTCAGAATCCAGGGCTATGACACAAGCGGATGAATCGGTTCTGGCAGTATTCGAGAGAAAAATACTCCGTAAAATATATGGGCCCATCATCGTTAACGGAGAGTATCAGCGTCATATGAAGCCTGATCTGTACGAACTGTACACTCATATTGACGTGGTCAGACGCATAAAGGTGCAGCAGATGCGTTGGCTAGGTCATGTTGTACGCATGGACGAAAATACTCCACCTCGAAAAGACATCGACAATGAGCTCGTTGAACGGCGCAAAAGAGCTCGACCTAAACTCAGTTGGAAAGACCAGGTTACTGAGAACCTCACAGAACTTGGTGTGACTAACTGGAGAAGAAGCGCAGAAGATCGAGGCGCTTATAATATTTTACTACGTGCGGTATATAATCCATGGATACTGACACCACTCCAGAAGACCCCGCTCCAATCCATGACGATGGTATTAACTGTCCACTTCCGAGCCAGAGCGAGATTCGTATGGCCATCTCCCGCCTTAAAAACAACAAAGCTGCTGGAGCCGGTGTTCTCCCTGCTGAATTGTTTAAGGCTGGCGGGGAGAAAGCTGAATAGGAGCATGCATCAGCTCATGGAGAACATCTGGCAAGAGGAGAGCAAGGCCGTGAATGGAGTCTCAGTCTGTTATGTCCCATATACAAGAATAGAGATCGTAGTGAATGTAAGAACTACCGTGGAATAAACCAATTACCAATTGCGTACAAGGTCCTTTCGAGAATATTGTGTGAATGTCTAAAGCCAATTGTAGAAAAACTAATTTTACCTTATTAGTGCGGCTTTAGTCTTAATAAATCTACGATGGATCAAATATTCACATTACGAAAAATCCTGGAAAAAATCATGAAAAGCAGATCGACACCTACCTTCTCTTTGTCGACTACAAAGCTGCCTTCAACTCTCCGATAAGGAATCGGCTTTATGAGGCCATGTCTGAGTATGGTATTCCTGCACAGCTAATTCGATTTTGCAAATTTACCTTAGACAACACCAAATCCTCGGTTAAGATTGGTAAAGATCAGTCTGGACCATTCAACACGGAAAGAGGTCTCAGGCAGGGTGATAGCCTGTCCTGTACACTATTTAATATTGTTATGGAGAAAGTGATGAGAAAGGCTGGTGTCAACATGTCTGGCACCATTCCACAAAAGCCACATGCCACTAACCTACGCCGATGATATAGATATCATTGGCCGAAATCTGCGGGACGTTACTGCAGTCTTCTCATCACTAGAAAAAGAGTCGGCAAAAATGGGTTTAGCGGTCAACGAGGACAAAACAAAAATAATGATTTCGACGAACAAAGAGTCCTCTCGATGGGGACGCAGCGTCAACGTTGAAAATTATTGTTTTGAGGTAGTATATGATTTTACCTACCTCGGATCTTCCGTCAATAAGAAAAATAATGTCAGCCAAGAAATTATGCGGAGAATAGTGCTCGCCAATAGATGTTTCTACGGACTTCGGCAGCACTTTAGTAACACCACCTTATCTCACAATACTAAGAAACAGCTTTACCAGGTGCTAATCTTACCCGTTCTTTTGTATGCTGCCGAATTATGTGTGCTTACGACAACGGACATACAAAACCTGGGAGTATTCGAGAGAATAGTACTCCGAAAAATTTATGGACCTATCTGTGTCGACGGCGAGTTTCGCCATCGGATGAACCATGAGCTGTATGAGCTTTACCACGACATCGACGTAGCTAAAAGAGTCAGAATGCAACGACTACGATGGCTGGGTCATGTTGCCACGATGGATGTAACTGCTCCAGCGAGAAAGGTGTTTGAAGGCGAACCTGAAGGACGGCGCAGAGCAGGGAGACCCAAACTCCGTTGGAAGGACCAAGTGGTAGGCGACGTGCCACCATCTGGTAGGATAGTTAAGGAAGCACAAAGCACAACTATCGAGTGATAAGGGGTTACATCTAAAAAAAAAACTACAATCTTTAAAAACTCGAGTTTTTCGTCTTTCGCCAAAAAAAATGATAACACTTAAAATTGATAATTGATTTTTATGGTTGGAGTGTTATTTTGTCCTGTGTAATTGAAAAAGAATATTCAGGCCAAAATGTGTACTTCTTGAACAAAAGTCTTAGCACAACTTATTAACAACAACTGATACAAAGTCCACTTTTTGAGGGTAGTTTAAGAGCTATCGAGTATAGTATAAATAGTACGCAACCTTCTATGCTCTATACGGAGGTTGAGTTCTAAGATGAGTAACATCGAACAAAAACCACTCCCACTTTCCATACAACCTCCCCTATTTTGGGCGTGTCCGTCTGTCTGTCCCCGCGATCACAGTCGTAGTTTAAGAGCTATTGGCCTATATTTCGGTATGCAAGCTTTTATCTCATAGCGTAAATTAAGCTCTAAGATGAGCAAAATAAGGCAAAAACTTACGGTCACTTTCCATTAAAACTATTCCTTTTTGGGGTTACAAAATGCATAGAAATATTCTCAGTCATATAATTTAAAAATTACTGAAAAAGTGGATGTGAATGGCTAAAACTAAAACAAAACCAAAACTCCCCTGGGTGCGATACATAATTTGATTAGACATATATGTAGTGCAAATAACTAGTTTTATCACCACTTATACAAATGGTAAAGTGTATCTGACCCTCCTCTTAAATAAATTACAATTATCATACACATATACCTTACTAGTTTAAAACATTTTTGATGCGACAAGTTCATATTTAACGGTTTTCGGTTTAATATCTTCATTAAATAACCAATAAACTGCGAATAAAACAAAAGACTTAAGATACAAACGCGAAACGAAATTTGCAAGCACCCCACCGCCTCCTTTAATGCGAATAACATCAGATAGCAATTAACTTTTAACAATTTCCAAAATTATTTTTACACACACACGGCAATCACATCTAACACAAATTTCACTTGTTATTACCCACATAATCATTATACTGACAACAAAATCACATACAATTAACACTTCGAAATGATACATGCGCTTGAAATGCTTTTACTGTTATTGCCTGAACTTACAAATGGATAAAAAAATATGTCATAAATATACATTGATTTATTCCCCATTACACTTTGTGTAAATCGCATATCTCTGTAGATTTTGAAGTTAACTGTCAGATAAAGAATCATAACTACATTTAACATATACGACATTTTTACTTTTAATTTATTTGTGTGTTTGCGGTTATCTTGAGATATCTACCTACCAACCTACCAACCTTAGCCAAAGGCATTTCAAACTTATCTATGGAATTCCAAACTAGTTTCAGTTGTTTGAAAGCAACTTAGCGCTTGTTTGATATCAAACATGTTGACCCGTTTGGTGTTTTTCAGAAAACTGGTAGGGATAGGATTGCATTGTATTTAAGTGGCGCTAAGGTTGATATTAATGTTTTGAATACAAGCATGTATAATTTTTGTGTGTGTTAATTATAAAGGTATTGAATTCCACAATTGTTTGACATTCCGCATGCTTACCTTGACCCCAAATGGGAATATTTACTATTGCACTTTTGATTGTTTATTATTTGTGTTGCAACGTCGGAATTATGAAGGAAATTTGGCTAAATAACGGAGTTGGTTTAATATGGAATTAAATATTAGTTACAAATCATGTAGTGATGGATCATACAGACAGTTTTCAAATATATTGAATGAAGCTAGTATCTTTTATAAGTCAACTATATTTCCCGGCTGGCGTTGCTTCACCCATACTTACAATGAATCTTCTTAAGAATTTATCAATACAGATAAAATGCAAACGCTTCATAAGACGAACGGATACACATTTATGTGATTGTAGCTTTATCCCATTGGTCTGAGTGATAGCACCGCTTTAATCCCTTTTTATCCCTAAGAGTTAGAATTTTAAAAGATACATTCGTATCGCACAACTAAAATGGAGTGGCACCCCCTCTAATTCTATGTCCATATACGATTATAGCTTTCGCTCTTTGACCTGGGTGATGATACCAGTTTTACCAACAAATGTTCGAATTTGTAAAAACGCCATCTAGCGGCTCTCTAATTCTATAGGGAGCATTGCTAAATACATTTTCGTAGCTCTGGGTCTGGGCGATAGTACCAGTTTATCCTTTCGCTATTACAAGGTACAAGTTTAATTCCTTTTATAGTAATTTTTACACCTTACAGTAAGAATTTCCAAGAACCATTCTTATCTGACGTTTACACGAAAAGGAGTACAACCACCCCAAACTTCATCATCCTATCTGCAGCCATTTCACCAAATCAGTTAGTCGAGCTATTTTTTATATATATATTATGAAAATGTTATTACGATCTTTCTATTTATATGACCGACATAACAATTTTTTCATATGGGGCGAGGCACCGCCCATTTCCCAGCGAGACGTAATTCTTATGATAGACGCCCTGCGGATAGTTCTACACAGTGAAAATTTTATTGCAATCGATCTATTTATTTCGCCGAGATAACGATTTTTCCAAAAGGGCCGTGGTACCGTCTATTTTCAAGCGAGACGCAATCTTCCTTGTACCAGTAACATATTTACCAAATCTCGTCTTTATACCTCTAATGGCTAGTGAGATGTGACCGATTGAAATTTCACTTTGTGTGGGCGGTGCCACCCCCCATTGCCCTATAGACATTAGTGGCATAAAGTGGCATAGCCCACTTTCCACTTACAAAGTATTTTTTCTTATACTACGGATATGCGTACCAAATCTCGACTTTGTACCTATAATGGTTTAAAAGATACAGCCATTTCCAAATTCGAGTTATATGGGGCGGTGTCACGCCTATTTTACCCCCTTGTTGTGCGAATTTTAAATATCCCATCTTAGTACGCGCCTACGTCATAAAAGGAGCCTAAATTCCAAATTTCTAGCTTTAGCCCTTTGGGCTGGAGAGTGATCAGTAAGTCACCCAAACCTTTTATATATATAGATTGATTTAATGATTAATTGTGAAATATAGCAAATATGTTGCTTATCCTTTTTTCAATAAGCTTTATCATACCTACGGCACACTGGGTTTTTAAGAAATTTTGTTTATTTTATTTCTACAAACCATTTGCATTTAAAAATGTTAATCAATTTAATCCTTAACAAAGTCCCTTCTATGCTATACTTTTATCTTTTCATAACAAATCGCATTAATTTAAATTCGCATAAACTAGGTCAGATGCGATATTATAACATTTCAATTAATTCACTTTTCATTGTCGCCACAATGTAATTTCATACAACAATTTAATGCCATTAAATTACAATTATATCACTAACATGATATTTTTCACCTTTATGTGATCACCTCAGCTGCATAGAGCAGAGACACCATCAACCGTCAACACAATAAAGTGATCACAGTCTGCGTGTAAGTATTCCCCTCTCCTCGCCTGTAACAATTATGCCAACACACATAACATAAGATGAGTGCCATCAGAGTCATATCATTCTCCATATAGTAATACAAAACAATCATTGTCGTTATTATTTCCATTATTTCGTGTAATTACGAACAACACTAAACGCACATGCGTACATTGATCGTACTATATGCTACACCTCTTATTTCACGAATCATATGTGTTTTAACTTGCAACACTCAACACACATGCCGGGGCAACAACACAAAAGCGACGACGACGACAACAACAACAACAACAACGGCATTAATAGCGATCATAAAGCCCAACAAACATGGCATGTGACATAAAAGCTTTTGTGTGCTCGCTGTTAAAACAAAACTCACGCACATTGGCAGCACAACACCTTTAGCACGTCCCAGAGACCTTTCGAAACGTGTTATCGTTCATTGTTTTCATTAACTCTACCAATGATGTTGGCGAATACCACCACAGAGGCCTGTAGCGGGTTGGAGGGCACACACTGCCTCTCCTCTATGGACGACAGTCACAAATTGTAAACAAATCATTGAGTAAAATGTTAATGCCACAAGGTAAATTCATGTTAGAAATAGCACACAAACACACACACACATGTACCCACAAAGCAAATCAAGGTAAAACTCATTTGTTTTGTTAATTTTTTCTTCAATGTTTTGTTTTTTTGCACAAGAATTTTTTTTAGCCGCAACTCATAGGAGTAATGCAAAAAGAGCTCAACAATAATCACATGTTGACATGCAAAAATAGAAATAATAAATGTTAACAATAGGCTGACAAAGGCTATTAGCGTTATGAACCAAGATCGACCCTCAGGCGGAGAATGTGGCCTAGTATGGAATGTATGTTGTTTTAGAGAAAGATAAGAATTTTGGATAATGGTAAAGACTAGCATTTTTGTAATATTAATCTATTATACACAATCAGAAGTACTTTGTTAACAGTCGTAATTAGAGAATTTTAAGAAAAAAAATATTATCAGTCTTTGGGGATAAGCTATATTTCATCAGATGACATAAGGCTAGGGAGTGTTAAAATTAAATTTCTTTCAATCAATTCAGGTTTTGGAAGACTGATAGATTTTTTTGCAAAAATCTAAGACAAAGCCGAAAAGGATGGTTTTGCCCTAATTCGAGTACGAGGAATCGAACTGTATCATTAGTTATTTGAGTAACAATGTCAATTTCATAAATATTTGTAATTTTTTTATTTTGCATGTAGACTAGATTTTTTTTTTGGTTCTTCGCTGTTGACTCACTTTTGGCAGCC
This sequence comes from Muscina levida, assembly GCA_964034835.1. Classification (NCBI taxonomy): domain Eukaryota; kingdom Metazoa; phylum Arthropoda; class Insecta; order Diptera; family Muscidae; genus Muscina; species Muscina levida. Next base: position 26,912,098 of record OZ035883.1, on the reverse strand, counting down.
ACTTATAGACCACTTCATCAAGTTTACAATGCGTATATTCGCACATCTGAGCAGCATTTACTCTTTTGGATAATATTCATGTAAATCGAGCCCGTGTGCACAGAAGACTTCCACTGTGCACAAAACATTGTACTAAGGGGGGTTTTGGGGTCGTTAATTTCGAATCCGGAGTAAAATTTTGAAAAAACAAAATGGCGGATACGATGTGGCCGATTTAAAAAAAAAATGCTGGCATTTAACTGACACTTAACATAAGGGGGTTTTGGGGTTTGCTGATTTCGAATCTGGAGTCAAATTTTAAAAACAAAAAACAAAATGACGAATACAAAATTGCGGGAATTTTTTTGTGAAAAAATGCTGAAATTCAACCTATATTGTGCTTATGAGGGTTGTTGGGATCGCTGGTGCTGAATCTGGAGTCAAATTTTTAAAAAATCAAAATGGAGTATCCTAATTACGGACATTTATTTTCAAAAAATTTACATGCCAAAGATGTACATCCCAAATATGTATACCACCGAGATATCCAAAGCCTACTCCAACCAATTCTCGCAGATGGTAATCTGCTCACGGCACGGAGAGCGTGCTGCAAATATAGAGGAAACGTTTCTGTACTCTGTTTGTTCCCGAAGGCAGCATAAGTGACGAAATCAAGCCAATTATCGACGACAAAGAACATTGTCCACCACCGAATCAAAACAAGACCAGCACGGCAAATGCACGGCTTTATAATCATACAGTGGCGGAAGTGGATGAATTACCGGCAAAGATCGACGACGATGAGCTGGCATAAACACGATTTGTCTAAAGGAATGCATGCCCGATGATTGCAATCTGGGTGTTCTATGCAATGTGTTTAAGTAAAGCGATCCAAGTGTAAAGAATATCGCGAGATCAGACTTTCACCCATCTAGTGTGTTATGTGAAAAAAAAAACACGATTGGACCTTATCAGTGCGGCTATAGTCGTGGTAAATCCACGATCGATTTGATATTCACATTACGCTAAGCTGAATTCGACAGTGCGATACGACAGAAACTATACGATACTATGACTGAGTTTGTTAACTCCGCGAAGCTGATACGACTTTGCGAAGTTTACACTGACTGACACGAAGTCTTGAGTGCAAATAGGCAAAAATCTGACGGAGGCTGTGGAGAAGACGATAGTCTGTCAAGCAATCTCTTTAATATTAGAAAGGAGATGAACACGCGAAAGGCTGCAGTAAACACGACTGAAAGTATCTTTAATTAAACTCACATGCTGTCGCGTATGCCGATGATATAGATATCTTTGGCCGAGGACTGTGTGAAGTTACTGCAACCTTTACGAACATAGAGAAGCAGCCTTCAAAAGTAGGTCCGGTGATAAATGAAGACGAAACCAAGTTATTTGTCTCAACCAACAAAGAATCTACTTGTACAGAACGCTGAGGAAACGTTGATAACTATAATTTTGAGTGGTATATGATTTTGTCTATCTCAGCTCCGCCATAAACAAAAATAATGATGACAGACTTGCAATCAAGAGATGATGATGTCGCTGCGCTTTGAGTGTTGTAAGTGCGTGTTTGGTACCATTAGCATACGCGAGTTCCCCTGCAGTTAGTTTTTGTCTGCCAACATTGGGTTTCTGTTTATAATATTATTCTGTGATTAAAGTTAGTGGAGTATAGTTATGGTACTAAATGTTTATGTTTATCTCTCTAAAACCCAACCTTAGTATTTGCTTCTGTCGCTGGTAGTTCGAAGCTCCTTGCAATGCATCATTTTATACTCGACTAAGCAGTATTTTTTTGGTTTTTTATCCTCATAGAACAAAAGATTTAAGACACAAACTTCTTTTCACCATTCCATGCCCTCCAACAAAAGACTTACTGAGGAATCACGCTAATTTCTCAAAAACCATTTTTAATTTCCCAAGCAAAACAACTTATGTAACTCCCTGCTAAGCCCATTAAATCATCTACCAAGAAAAAAAATCATAACAACTAATTATGTTTTTGGCAGCAAAATCAATTAACATAACAACTAAGAATTCATTAAAATGTCAAACATAAGATGAGTTAAGAACACTATGCCCCCCCCCCCCCCCCCCCCCCCATCCACACAACTACTGAAACGAGCACCCCCCATCATTAATATTAATAGTTAAGACATAACTGTGCTGTATATTATTTAAGCCTTATTATGCTTATGTCAGTGTATAATATGTTTCAGGAAAATAAAACAACCGACGACAATAGAAAAAGCATGAATAACAAAGAATTCCCATAATGATAATGAATTGTCTACTACTTACCCATAGCTATGACCATCTCTATGTTACACTGCACTGTCGCATGTTGCTGGGCACTTTTCTTAAGCTCCACATCCGCTTCCGTTGGTCGTATTGATTTATGGCTGCTTTGCAGGTGTTTGTGTAAACTTTCCATGGATTGTAGACATTCGTCATAAAATTTAATAAACTCCTCAACGGTCTGTGGGTGGGGGGGTCAAATAAGAGGGAATGATATTCGATTTTTATTAAAGGAAAACCGTTTTTCGTTTTCAAACTTTATAATCTGTACCTTTCTTTGTTGCAGCCACAAATCATAATTGAATTGTAATGTGCCGCCTAAATCTTCGGGTAAGCAGGTTAAATCGAAAAATTTCATTAAGCGGGCCTTCGATAGAACAATGGGCTGTGAGGGAGAGAGAGTAAAAAAAACAAATAAAACATATTTAAAAAATGTTATATTTTCTGTAAAGTTGTAATTGTTTAATCATACGACTTTATTGTTCACTCACTCACCTCTCCCTTTGTCTGAGACTTTGTACACGTCTCTACATGTTTCTCCCAAAATCCCTCCGATTTGACTAGATACAGGCTGACTTTAATGCCTTCAAATATTTGAAAAATATAACGGGCATGTTGACGCGTTATGCGTGCCGTTATCTTCTGAGCGTCTACTATCACAGTTATGCCCTTCTGCAAAATGGCGTCACTGTAATTAGAGTAAAATACAAATATGTTATTTTTCCACAAAAAAAAAAATACCATCAATCAAAACAGTAAAAATTGCTAGAGTATACACAACATTTTTGAATGAAATACTAATTAGGCTAATTGATTAATATTATAATTTATGAAGATTTTGTTATCCGCTCTCTCTCTCAATGGCCTGCGGCTTTGTTGTGGTTTACAGCAAAACATAGATTTTAATAGATTTGATGTTTATTTTAACTAAATCATTAAAGCGTTTTGGTTTTTTTTTCTAAGAATGATTAATTTTTTTGTTAAAGCTTCCATGTATAAAGAGTTTATGTAAATTTTTTAAAATGGAAAACATGAAAGAATTCTTTTTTATCTGTGATGGCAGAATTTAACACTACCACTGTATGAACTGGTTTTACAAGAAAATTGCTTTGATAAAAGTAATTCACTCACTCACGCCACACAGCAACAAGAGGCGTTAACAAATAACTTTAAATTTTTCATAGAAATCATTTAAATATTTATTTAGCTTAAGATCAGACGTGATTGATTTAGTGATAATATTGTGTTGGAATCTTGTAAATACTTGAGAAGTTTTGTTTGTTGTTTAAGTATTGTAATTGAGATAAAATGGATATAAGACTAAAACATTTATTGCAAAAAGTATGTACGATTTTTGTATATTGCTACAGATGTACACACTCTAGCGCTGATTAGTTAAGACTTCTTGCTATGCCACAAATTTTTTTTACAGTGGTTTGAAGTTTGATTTTTTTGGTCAAAAGTCGAATCAAAGAATATGATAAATCTTTTATTAAAAACCATTTGGGGTATTTCATGTCTTCGGAGCATATATTAAAACATTAGGGGAATATTTTCTCGAAACATTTTAACCCTCTAGCTGCTATCCGTATCGGACATCTTAGGATGAGATTTGAAAAAGTCAAATTTCTCAAAATGTTCAATATGGGTGGCAGATGGAGGGTTAAAATTTTAATGTAGATCTCCGAAGGCATGAATTGTCCCACATCTATTTTTACACATGATTACACTATGTAACAAGATTTTTGTCCCTGGGATGTAATTGTTATTTCCTAGTCAGTTAGGTCCCAAAAGAATAGAAAACAGCTATTGTCGCAAGATAACTTTGCTTTTGTGACCATGGCAGCGCTTATCTGCGTGCACACTACAGTAAGCGTGAATGGCCACAACGAACTGAATTCACAGTGGGGAGGAACAACGTCAAATGGGAGCCCTTGGTGGACCCTCAGAAGGTACTGATGCCACCTCTCCACATCAAACTGGGTCTTATAAAGCAATTCGTCAAAGCTCTCGACAAAAATTCTTCAGCGTTCAAGTACCTACAAGACTTGTTCCCTAAGCTCTCTGAGGCGAAAGTAACAGTCACAAAAGCAAAGTTTCCGAGGAATATTAGGTGGTTTCCATAATTTTAAGACATAACAGACTAGGAAATAACAATTGCATCCCAAGGACTGAGAATTTTTTTATTTTTGTTACATAGTGTTATTCATTATCTTTTGTTTGACTTTATACCAAACAAATCAAACTTTAAACCACTGTAAAAAAAAATTGTGACGTAGTGGAGAAAATTGGAGTTTAAGGTTTTAGAGAAAAGTCAGAAAAATACCTTCAAATGAGACTTGAAAACAAAAATGTTTCTCGGAAAATTTTACATGGGGTGCTCTAAGACCTAAAATCGGTATCTCCAACTTTTACTACCAATGTTGTCTCTTTTCAAATCACTGTCTGAATGTTTATTATTGTTTTAGTACATATTCGATATCAGATGTCTTCAATTGAATTTTACGATAATTTTTGTTGTGGAACATTTAAACTCTCTATCTCGACTCCTTACTTGTCATTTTCTTCCTTATTTCAAGAAATGTCAGAAAAGTGCCGTAAAATAGGACTTTAGAGCATTAAAATTTTCAACAAAGATGTTGCGCAGAAAAATTTGTTGGGGCTTTTCTATGACAAAAAATCAATAAATTTAACTTTTCGTAATTTTCGAAAACCGGAAAAACCGACCTAAAAAACCGGTTAAACCGCTTATTCGAAAGTCGATGTTACGCAGTAGGAAGTTCCGTCATACGCGACTTTGTCGTCAACGCTGTACTCAAGACAAAATGTGAAAAATGTATGTACTTGTCGTCAAAACACTCGGTTGACGACAAGCTGACCGACAAAATACCAATGTCGTACATCAAACAAAATCAATACAAGAAAAATGTGAAATATTGATGTACTTGTCGTCAAAACACTCGGTTCACGACAAGCTGACTGACAAAATACTAATGTTGTCGTGCATCAAACACGTTGCTATGATAATGGGAACAAAAAGAAAGGAATCTGACGTAAAAAAATTTTAATTTATTAAACGGACGAACAATTTTATAGTTTAAAATACCGACTGAATGTGAATGCCGTATAAAAGTTTATATCCTTCAATTCTCTCTTGGCCAGTAGTTTTCCAAAAGTATTAACAATTCGTCATACTAATAAAAAACTAAAAATCCATCTTTTTAAATGGCACCAATTGACAATTCAAGACATACATAGGCATCAACGACAATTTTACCGACATTTTCACCCATCAGGTCGTGCATGAATGTGTAGGCGACGTGTCGCTTATATAGTCATCAACGACAATTCAGCCGACATTGTCACCCATCATGTCGTGCATGATTATGTTGGCGACTGGTCGCTTGTATAGGCATCAACGAAAATTTGACCGACATTGTCGCTCATCAGATCGTCCATGACAAAGCGGACACTTGTATGAAAATTTCGTCGACGATTTGAATGGATGGATGGTCCCCCAAATGTCATCAACGATTTACTATTGTCATGCACCTATTCTTGAGGATGTCTTGCAGACACTTCCTACTGGGTATGTAAAAACCGGCTGACGGTTTTCAACAAAAAAAACCGATTTGCCGGTTTCAGTTTTGTATACTCTAGGCGTGGCACAGCCCGCTTCCAACCTGGCTGTAATTCGTACTGTACCAACAACACATACCAAATATCAGCTTTATACTACCTCTTATAGTTAATGAGATACAGCCTGTTAAAGTTTCAAGTTTTATACCACGCCCACTGATCCCAACCCGCCCATTTTTTGTTGGATAACGAACTTTGCTGCCAAATTCATCCACATAGATTTTCAAGGCGATTGGAGAAACAGTCCTCCAGATATTGCGGTTTAAAAGTACGGTCTACTGGATATATCAAAAATGGAAGAACCCTATTATCACTATTATCACCACATAGCTGTCTTCTGTGAAAATTTCAAAAAGATTGGTCAAGCTTTCTTCTAGTCTATACGGTACTAAAAAACAAAGAAAGACACACTCATTATACTCTCACCCAACGGGTAGCACCCAAAAGTGTAACGCATAGAGGAAGCCACTTTAGACCCTAGGTTTCTTTGAACCAAATTCGATTCATGACATTTTAAATAGTTTGAGCCATGTCCGTCTGTCCCTTTGTCTGGTTTTCGGTTGGTGCGCACTTTCGAAAGACGCAACCAAATGTTTTGAAATTTTGCACAAGTTAATATTTCACCAACACTACTTACGGTATTCTGCCCACTTTAGAAATCGAGTAATAATATCAATACACCCAACGAAATCGTACCCAAATTCTGTATTTAAGTAAGCCATAACAGGAAAAAGTTTTAAAAAAAAAATGGATGTTTAGCCAAGCCCTCTCTGGTAACTCCCACTTTAGAGATGGAGTAATATTATAATATCAATAAATCCAACGCGATCGTACCCAAATTCTTTATTTAGTAAATTCCGTATTTAGTAAAGCTCAAGCAAGATAAAGTTTTTGAGAAAAAAATATGGAAGTCTAAACACGCCCCTTCTGGTACCTCCCATACAAATGTACCAATCCGCCCACTTAGATGGATGGATGGAGATGGAGTAATAATATTAATATAATAGAAAATTTGATGTTTTACTGATGGTGAGGGTATATGTAAGTCGGGTTGCCCGACTGAAACTTTCTTACTGGTTTTTATATAAATAAATTTGACGATTGACCTCTTTGTTCGATTTTGATCAAATTTTGACCATATTCGTATTATTACAACTGACACGCTCGGGCCACCATAATGTACATTCTGGTACAATGGCATGAAAAAAGTACTTTCTGGTATTGTAAAAGTACTTTTTTGTACAATAACAGTAAATTTTGGTACAAAAAAAGTATATTTGGCACATGAAATCCAAAGTTGAATTTTCGCTACCACCCTAATGTACATTCTGGTACAATGACATGAAAAAAGTACTTTTTGGTACAGTAAAATTACTTTTTATGAACAATAAAAGTATATTTTGGTTCAATAAAAGTATTTTTGGTATATAAAATCGCTTTTTAGGTAACCAAAAGTATATTTTTAAAAAAAAGAAGTACTTCTTCTTGTGAAATCAAGTACTTTTTGTACGAAAGTACGAAAGTTCTTGGTGTAACTATTAAAAAACTTTTTAGTACAAAAAAGAACCTTTTGGTATAATACACGTACATTATTTTACCACAGACATTTTGGTTCATTAGAAGTACTTTTTAGTACAATATCCAAATTTTTTGAAACAATGAATGTACCTTTTGGTGCAATAAAAGTACCATTTTTGTACAACAAAAGTACCTTTTGATACTTAAAAAAACTTAATTTCCCTTTGCACCCCATGAATGAGGTATGGGATAGCTTCTCGCGTTGTTGTGAATTAACACGCTTTCTATTTTTAGATTCACAACTAACGGCACCTACTTGTTTATCGACGAATGCGAACGTCACTGTTTGAGAAGCTCTTACTAGACACGACGATTGAATCGACGCTTAATACTGCGAAGTTGCTGTCAGCAACATTCGAGGGAAGCCGACAATGAAAGAAAATTTTATTTATTTTTTCTTTTAAGATGACTGGGTTTGAACCTGCGATCTCCCGCATGGTAGTCGCGTGTTCTAACCACTATGCCACGGCCGGTCCCATACAACGAAATTAATTTTTGCTACACTAAAAATACACTCTGGTGCAATAAAAGTACTTTTTGGTACAACAAGTACTTTTGTTGTATCAGAATGTACTTACATTGTACCATAAAGTACTTCTATTGTGCCAACAAGTACTTTATTGCACCACCTATTGGTAAAAAAGAAACACTTTTTGATATTTTTGCAGCACATATTGGTACAACAAAAGTACTTTTTAATTTAATCGAAAATAAAAATAAAAGTACTTTCTGGTACCATATAAAGACTTTTGGTACAATGAGTAAGCACCTTTTGGTACAACAAAAGCACTTTTTCGTACAACGAAAGTATTTTTTTTAGCACAAACAAGGTACTATTTGAACTTATAGAAGCACAATCTGGTACAATAATAAAGGTACTTTTTGAAGCAATAGGAAGGGATCGGCCGTGGCATAGTTGTTAGAACACGCGACTATCATGAGGGAGATCCCAGGTTCGACTCCTGACTCCAGTCATCTTCATTTTTCTTTCATTGCCTGCACCCTCGATGTTGTCGACAGCAACGTCACAGTATAGTGTCAAGTCAGTCGGTATGTCTAGTAAAAGCTTCTCAAACATTAACGTTCGCATTCATCGAAAAACAAGTAGGTGCCGTTAGTTGTGAATCTAAAAATAGAAATCGTGTTAATTTACAACAACACGAGAAGCATTTAATTTTAAGAAGTACTTTTTGGTACAAAAAAATACTTTCGTCAATCCGGAATTATATTGGAATGATGTCACTGTATTTAACATCTGGTATCGTCTTGTCGACCTGACCAAATGGTGGGCTCCACCCCATTAGAATCGCCATATAATGCCGCCGTTAGGGCCCAGGATGTAATTCAGTTGTGCAATAAAATATTGAGATTGTACCTATCTCTTATGCAGGGGTACCATATTGACTGACAAGTACTAGATCGAGGCTTTTACTTGGTCCGATTTGTCCCCGCTGGCTAATTTTTTTTATAGCCGTATTTATTAGTCATTTGACAGTAACTCAGACCTTCCTCCCGCCAAATAACGCCCATCGCGAGGAACCGAAGTTCTTCATTCGGCCGGCCACACATTCTTTTATGGTATACTGCAGTATAGTACAGCAACAACTACATATAACTCATTTCGCCACCATCTGTTAGAATTAAAGCCCCCCCTCCGGCTGGTCACCTTCTGTTAGGTGCTGTGGTACTCCATCCGGTTAGCATCACCAAATAAAAACTCGGTCTCACTCGCGGACAGTAACACAAACATATATTTATCTGAGTGAATTACAGTCAACTGATAAGAAGCATCAAAGGAATATGCACAATCATGGCCTCTTATATTATAAAGGAAAAGGCCCAGTGACAATGTAACAATTTTCTAGGAGCCTTAGTTACACCCTTGTATTAGGTTTGGAGCTATCTTATCTCTTTATAAGCGTTAAGAATGCAACACCACATCAACCGAAAGGATACATTGAAACACAATGAGAAATGCGAGTCGCGTATGGTGTTAAGGGACATCCAGATCCATTATTCGAGCATCGAAAACTTTTAATTCGCTTTTATACATTTTGATCTAACCACATCCACTACGTGGTTCCATAGAAGCTGATTCTTATCCATTCGACCAGGATAGGTAAGTTGAAACTACCTTAGGTAACCCGGACACCCGTTGTACTTGCTCTAGACTTTAAATCGGAGGGCGAGAAGTAATACGACCTTGCTACCGCTGCAGAGACGTAAAGTGTTCCACCTGTGGTTCTCTCGAGTATGCAGAGACAATACTCGTGTACCTGCACGTCCAATGTTTTCTGTGGAAAATTTGTGCCCGAACAGCCATCAACTTCAACTCGCCACCTTTCGCACCAATTGAAGTTTTCATTCCCTTTTGCACAGATTTTTGTACAAATTAGTCCATGAGCTTAAGTCTCGAGACTATCTAATAGTTATTTGCTTCGCTGATGAGCATTGTTATAAAAAATCATATTTTACAAACAATCGAAAATGTACTAAACACCAGTAAGAAAGTTTCAGTCAGGAAACCCGACTTACATATGCCCTCACCCTCAATAAAACATACAATTTTCTAGTAGTATATAGATATTATTATTCGGTTTCTAACGTGGGCGGAGTGATACATTTGTATGAGAGGTACCAGAAAGGGCGTGGCTAGCCTCCCTATTATTATGTACTCGATTTCTAAAGTGAGCGGAATGATGTATTTGTATGGGAGGTACCAGAAGAGACGGGGCCATGTAGCCTATTTACAATACCGCAAGGAGTTTTGGGGAAACATTAACTCGTGCAAAATTTTAAAACATTTGGTTGAGTCTTTTGAAAGTTATCGTGCGAACCAGCCGAACAGCCAAACAGACAGACGGACATGGCTCAAACGACTTAAAAAGTCATGAATCGAATTTAATTCAAAGACTCCTTCTTTGTGTTACACTTTTGGATCGTATTAAATGATATAAACCCTCCTACCCGTAGGTTGATGATATAATTATGGGTTCTTCGAAAGAGGTACTGTAAGACAAATCGTGGAAGCCTTGTAAACGATGTTAACAATAAATTTTTTCCAACAGAATCTTTAATTTCCCACCGTCTTCAATCTTAATCCTATCCACGTTATTAACCGAAAGTAAAAGTTAAAATCCCAAAAGTTTCTGTGCTGTTATATCACACACTAACAGGTCAGGTCATGGTAATCAATTGAGAAAATGCAATATGTAAACACAACTCGATTAGACTTTTACCTACAAACCTAAAAAGAAAGTTGGACATTATTTACAAATGCAATCAGACAACTGAACCAGTTACCTTAACGGTATACGCTCTTTTTAACTGTTTTTGTATTTTTTTACAACATATATGGTAATAAAAAACCATAACATTTACACAGAAAGACATTCGAAAATCGATAAAATACAAAATAGCGGTTAATCAATGAATCTTATGTTAACTGCACACTCCACGATCATAAAAAACAATAACATGTAAATTAACAGCAGCAGCAGCAACAGCAAGAAAAATACAATAACAACATATTCAAACTAGTGCTTTAACGAAAATTAATGATAATATCTTAAGTAATATTTATTAGCCACAAATTTATACCAGTTTTATTCATAATTTGTGGTGTGTTTTATTAATGTAGTCGCTGCTGCAGTTGTTGTTGACATCAACTTACCTGAGTGAACGCCTCAAATAGGCTGCCGATAGCTCCAAACATTTATGCTGCCAACTCTGTAGATCATTGATTACATTGACAATGAAAATAATTTTGCCATCACGATCAAAACTGCCGGGCAAATAGACAGTACGGGTTTGTAAAGCATTTAAAACATCTTCTTCCATTGCGTTAAAGGCGGTGGCCGTTCGTTGCTTCTATGCACAGCGGCGGCTACACCTCACGCGTCTTCAGCAACTCTTGAGTCTTCCGGGAGGGCACAGAGCTAATGAAGCCTGAGGGGAGCTTGCTTTTTTCTACTTTAGTCGTTCATATGAACTCACAGCTCAGCACTTGCTTTAACTAACTACTACTGGTTTCACCACATTTTGTCTTTGATCCAGTCGATTTTCCAATTCATCTATTTGCGGCTAACACGAGTGAGAGAAGAAGTAGAAATAAAAACGTTAAGAATTAATTGTAATAAATCAGGAAGTTTCCCGTTTTACACTTAGATGGTCTTAAATTACATGATTTTACTTCTTGTTTTTTCACTAAATACAACTACTGCTAGTTTTTTTTGTTTTTTTGCTTGCACTTTGAAATTATAGATAATTGACGGCTATGAAACACGTTTGTCAGCTAAGGCTAAGCGCACACACATTGTTTTTGTAATTTTTTTCTTGAGGAAAATCTTTTGCTTTTAACTTGTCATGCCATGATTTTCACTATTTTGTTGTGATTTTTTATTTATGTGTGTTTCTTGTTTTTTTTATTGCATTTGTTGTTATATTTGACAGTTTGACACAAATTAAAATTTTCAAGTCATTTTGGTTTTTTACTATGTCCAAATTTTCATATATGCATATGCATTATGATGCATTTTGTGTCTGAACACAGTGGTAATCAACACCAAAGCCGATTTACCGTTTTAATAAGATCTTTGGTATTGATGGATAGTATATAAGTATAGAGTTGGGAAATTTTGTGGCGATAGCTATCTATAATTTATAAGGCCAGATAATACTTAAGAGGTATGGGATAGCTTCCCGCGTTATTGTGAATTAACACACTTTCCATTTTTAGATTCACAACTAACAGCAGCCACTTGTTTATCGACGAATGCGAAAATCACTGTTTGAGAAGCTGTTACTGCGAAGTTGCTGTCGACAACATTGAGGGAGGCCGGCAATGGAAGAAAAATTCAAATTACTGGACCCGGGAATCGAACCACGGATCTCCCGCATGGTAGTCGCGTGTTCTAACCATCATGCCACGGCCGGTCCCAGATACATACACTGTGGTGCAAAAATGAGCCAATGTTTTAAACAAAGTATGTAACTAAATGTTTTTTGTAGTTTTTGTTAAATTATTTTCTAACTTTTTGTTAAATTTAAAATATGCAACTGTTAACTATGTAAAGCAATAACAAAAATATAACTAACACAACTGTGCACACTGTAACACACAACTGTAAACATTTTCTAAATCAGACGATTGGCACACTTTTGCTCCAAGGTTTTTCTCATCTAAATTTATTAATTAATCCAGTTTACTTTTAGTTTTTTCAACTGATCTATCCTATTTGGCGTATTTTGACAAAGTTAAGCAACATAATATACAGGAATTTTGTTTCATTCACCCTGAACCCACCCCTACAGCTCATTAATACTTTTCGGGGCTCCTTCGTTTATGCCAGCCTGTATTTTAGGTAACCCAACTGGTTTTCAGTCGGGTTCAGATCTCGACTCTGCAGTGGCCACTTCCTGACCCCAAATACCTGAGAACTAAGCCATTTCTTGACAATTTTTACAGAATGTTTTGGGTCGTTGTCATATTGGAAGATGACACTATCTAGTCTTTCTGGGATTTTGGCCAGGGTTTTTGGGCAAATAACCTTAAATTTAACAAAAAGTTAGAAAATAATTTAACAAAAACTACAAAAAATATTAAGTTACATACATCGTTTAAAACATTGGCTTATTTTTGCACCACAGTGTAGATATTATTTAAGAGTTTTCGGTTATCCTTCTGAGTATCACTGACGTTTCACGAATAAAAGGGTTGGGGTAGTGTTGTATGGAGAACCTTGTTATAAAGATCCAGATACGGATCATCATCCAATTTTGTGAGCCAAAAAATGGAGGAGGTGGAGTGGTGGTGGGTAAGGGAAAAACCAGACCCGCAACTGTCCCGAAGTTCCTTACAGAGGGGTTAAATATATGACCGACCCCTACTAATTTGTCCGTCCTAAAGCCCCTAAGAGAGCTTCCATACAGATATTTATTTTTTGTAAAAGGTGTCCCTAGAGAAGTCAAATGTATGACAGGCCCTCAATGTTTATGCAACCCCAACAGTTTCTCAGAGCATATCTATCCTCTATGTTTTATGGAATCTGCCCTGCCGCTATCTTGATGCATAAGGAGGCGTGGTAGGTATGCCAATATATATATATATAAATGATCATCATCGAAATCTGTGTCGATTTAAAGGTGACCGTCTGTTTGTCTGTCCGTTACCGCGATTACAGTCGCAGTTTAAGAGATATCTATCTGAAATTTGGAATGCACGCTTCTATACTCAAAGTGGAGGTTGAGTATTAAGATGAGACCGATCGGTCAAAAACGACTCTCACCCTCCAAACAAACTCTCCCGTTTTGGGGCGGTAACTGCGATTGCAGCCGTATTTGAAGAGGTATAAAGCTGACAAGATTCTATCCTCTAAGCGTAGGCTACTTTCTAAGATAAGAAAGGTCGGTCAAAAACTACTCCCACCTCCTATACAAACTCCCCCTTTATTGGGGTGTCTGCCTTCCAGTCCCCGAGATAACAGCCGTAGGTTAGGAAATATCGAGTTGAAATTTGATATGCAAGCTTTTATAATAGGAGCTTACGTTGTAAGATGAGCTAGATCAGACGAATACTTCTCCCACCTTTGTTGCAACTCATACAAACACTCCCTCTTTGGGGTTGTCCGTCTGTATGTCCCCGTATTTTATGAGCTTTCGGGCTGAAAGTTGGTATGTAAGCTTCTGCCTAGAAGCAGAGGTTAAGTTCTAAGATAATCAAGATCGGATTTAAACTGCTTCCACTTCCCACACAAATGCCTATTATTTGGGGGGTTACAAAATTCATAAAAATATGCTCTGGTCATATAAACAATTCAAGCTCAGTATTATATTCAACTCTTTGCATAACGATTATGTAGTGCGAATAACCAATTTTATCACCATTTTTACAAATGGTGAAGGGTATCTGAGCTTCGGCATAGCCGAAGATAATCACCTATCTTAACCACCCAAGGGGCCTCCCATACAAAAATAAAATGTTTATAAAATTGCTCCTAACTGCCCTTAAGGTGCCCCTAGAAGAGTCAAATGTATGACCGACACCCAATATTTATGCAACCCTAACAATTTCTTAGAACATATCTACCTTCTATCTTCAACCCTGAAAGTGGTCCCTATACATTTTTTTTATATTTTATAAATTTTTTATGAAATCTGCTCCTGCCGCTATCATGGTGTCTCCTAGATGGGTAAAATATATGACCGACCCCCCACTAAATTTCCCTTCCAACATTTTTTCCGATGATATCCACCCCCTTTCTTCAACCCCTTACAAAAATCAAAACTATAAGGGTCAATTCCCTCATTTGTATGGGAGGTACCAAAAGGGACGTGTCAAATAGTTAGTATTTCTGAGATCTTGCCTCCTATTACAAGATAAATTAACTGGCCAACTTGCTTTATCCCTCAGGTGCCGGTTTGGAAGTTATGGCAGAAATATTAATTTTCCAAAACTTACCGGCCGTGGCATGATGTTTAGAACACGCGACAACCATGCGAGAGATCTCCGGTTCAACTCCTGGCTCCAGTCATCTAAAAAGAAGCTTTCCCATACCTCATTCATGGAGTGTAAAGGGAAATTAAGTTAAGTTTTAAGGTCATTTTGTATGGGAGGTACCAGAAGGGGTCAACCGATGAAGACTATATTAATTCCTCAATCAAATTTTCATAAGCATACATCTTACGCAAAATTTCAATGAATTCAGTGTACTTACAAAAAAGGTATGCATGTAAAACTATGAGGGTGAATTCGCTCATTTGTATGGGAGGTATCAGAAGGGGTGTGGCAAAGGTTTCGGATTTTTTAGGGATTGTCTAATACTTATAAAATAAGTATTCAAACTCAAATATCCTAAAGTTGTCCGCTCGGAAGTTATGAAAGAAATATTAATTTTCCAAAAATAGGTAATTTTGTTTGCCCAATTACAATCCCATTACTACATTTTCAAATATATTAATACTGGTAAATATTCATACCGATCAGTTCAGGTTTACTCGAGTTATCCTGCTCACCATCCAGACAGACGGTCTTAAAAAGTCCTTAAACGAATTCTGTCTTAAGTTGCGTGGGGCCGAACTCGTCCCCTTCAAGGCGTTACACTTTTTCTCGTATCAAATGATATATACCATCATCCTTAAAGATAATGGTATAATTATCTCCCAACCCTCTAACTGACCCTAAGGTGTGTCTAGAGGCATCAAATATATTAGTATATATTAATATTAATGTTTTATTCGATTTGAAGAAATTATTAGAACTTATTCCTGATGTTATGTGCAAAAAAATCAATTCCACTTTAAACACGGATCTTGGATTTTACGAACAGATCATTCGAATTATTAGAAAAGAGTTGTGTTCAAATTACTAGTGAAACCATTAGTGTTCTTATCTCTCAAAGTACATCTATCCTAACTCACATAAAACTTAAAAATAACTTAATTTCCCTTGGCACCCCATGAATGAGGTATGGGATAGCTTCTCGCGTAGTTGTAAATTAACACGCTTTCAATTTTTAGATTCACAACTAACGGCTCCTACTTGTTTATCGACGAATGCGAACGTCACTGTTTGAATAGCTCTTACTAGGCACGCCGATTGACTCGACACTTAATTCTGCGAAGTTGCTGTCAACAACATTCGAGGGGAGCCGACAAAGAAAGAACAATTTTTTTAATATGACTGGAGCCAGGTTTGAACCTGCGATCTCCCGCATGGTAGTCGCGTGTTCTAACCACTATGCCACGGCCGGTCCCACTCACATAAAACACCTTTCGTTTATATTCTGTACGCTCTTTGCTCAGTAGCTTTGTAATATTGTATGGTCTATTTTATGATTCCAATGGAATGTAATTACTTATATTTTGGCCGTTACAATTTTTGTTATTCCTTTTGGGAATGTAAGTTATTTTTAGCTTCAAGCCATCATATTAGTCACATTCATCCATAGAACTACATGAAGATTAAAACCCAGACATGTGCATAAATAAACATACATATATGAGTGTGGAAGTACTATGTGCGTTATTTCAGAGTTACAGAAGATACTCGAATCTTGCATCAAATAAAATAAAAAACTGTGTTTAAAAAAAATTTCAAAATGAAAGGAAAAAAACGCAGTACCTATGTGTGGGGAGACAATTTGTGTCATTACATGTTGACATTTGAATTTTAACATAAGTAAAAAATGTTTGTTTGTACTTTCCGATATATGTATATCAAATACCCCTGATAATTCCTTCCCAATGTTTGAGGATGCTGCAGTATCATTGCAATTTTTGAACAATCAAGCAAGAGAGTTACCAACGTCGCTGGAATACAAAACTTATACTGGTTTTAAACAATTTTTGCAATATCGTAATGTCAGAGGTTTTATGCAACATAACAGTGATTTATTTGTGTCAGCCCCATAGCTCAAATTTTAAAAGTTACCTTTTCATAGATTTTTCAATTTCATCTATATGGTGTAGTAAAACATTTGCTACTGTTATTGCTCTCGACCGTTTAATTTTATTAACATTGAAGGTTGTCTCTATTATTTTCTTTATTACCATTAACATAACATAACCCTCGTAGCACTTTCATTGCCATCAGTTGTATTCACATAGCCACCACTGTTCATTTGTGCCACAGCATGTCGAGCAACCAAATACACGTATTGTCATACACATGACTTGTTCATACCAGTTTTTCCTTTAAACTATTTGTACAATTACAGTTACACAAACACGTGTGCGCTTGCGTGTATGCAACACGATGTTGTTGCCTTTGCTATTGCTTGCAATGAATGCACTTAACCTGGCATACTTGTTGCACTACATACTCAGACACACACACACATCCGCACTTTTGTGTACTTAAGGCAGCAAAAGAGAGACCCACTTTAAAATGCGTTCATGCCACTGGACATTTAACTACTTTTCGAGAAACTATGAAACTGGTTAATAATGGTGGACGTTTCTCGTCCACGGCTCGTATAGGGGAATTGGCGGCTGTGGCATTATTAACAAATTGCAGCAGTTTGATTCTTTTTGTTTGCCTTGCAACTTGAAATTCTTTTCATATATGTATATATTTATATACTTTATGAGAAATATATAAATCATTATTAATTAATGCTTTGCAATTTGTAGCTGTCATAAAGGAAACCTGTTGAAATTTTAACACAACAACTACAGCAAACAAATTAATGGTACCTGAAATAGTGGCTAAGGTGTTTTATAGATTTTCACAAGGGTCAGTGTAATGTTTTTGTTGGTAATACATTGGAATGTAATTTAATTATATAAAAAGCAATAGATAAAAGAAATTACAACTACTTCACATCGCTAGCAGAGCATTTTTTAGGAATTGAGAATTTAATGCAGAAATGTACATTAAGTAAAAGTAAATCGATTACAAAAAAAATACTGATATAGCATTTTTTATTGTTGTTTTGAAAGTTTAATTTATCACATCTTTATGTAATATCTCACTTTTTCCAATGTTGTCATATCAACTGTTTTGCGCGAAATAGTCCGAGAGTCCAACCAAGTGATATATTTCGGTACAATTCGATGGACATGTGTTGGACCCCAAGTACATATCTTAATACGAAATTATTTTCAGGACTTTTATAAACGATTTAGCAATGTCCTTCTGTCAAGGTAGATAGGCAGGATCACTCGACTAAACCTTCGTCGATCTATACGATAATTTAAAAGTATTAATATTTTTTTAATGTAGTTACGTGGCAACACCTCTTCTAATATCTCCTATACAAAATGACCTTTATTGAAAGAAAATATTTCTCCGTAACTTCCAAACGGAAAGCTGCAGGATATTTGAAAGAATGAATGTTCTGGTACTTCTAAGGAACTTTTTTTTGTAATTTTTCGAAATAAGGACACGTAAAGATATTCCGTTAAAATGTTCCAAAAAACCATTTAAATCATTTGAAACTTTCTCAGAATGTAGCTGAGATGTCGGTTGTGAAAATAAGGTACTTTAATTCAAGGGGACGTTGCCCTGCCCATTGGACCCTATTTTTGAAACCGCAATATCTGGAGGACTGTTTCTCCAATCACCTTGAACACTTTTGTGGATGCATTTGGCAGCAAAGTTCGTGATCCAACAAAAAATGGGCGGGATCGTATCAGTGGGCTTGTTATAAAACTTGAAACTTTAGACGGCTGTATCTCATGAACTATAAGAGGTATAAAGATGATATTTGGTATGTGTGTTTTTGTTACAGTATGATTTACAAACAGGGTGGAAGTGGGCTCTGTCATGCTCCATTTAAAAGTAACCGTTACATCAGGCATATTTATAGTTTGATCGTCCCGAAAATTTCACAGTATAATAGAGATATACCCAGGCTATTTGGAACCAAGTTGGCAAAAAGCGACAAGTCGCCGCCCACACTCGTCAATATGTGACTATTACTTACATGTTTGCGATAAAATAAAAAACAATTCCTTAATCAAAAATTAGTAAAACATGGGATTTACTAAGAAGCTGACCTTTTACCACTTTGGGCAAGGGAAGTAGTTGTCCGATCTTACTAAATTCATGTATTTTTTATACCAAGTGGAACAGTATTCCGGTTGGTCATTTTTAAATTTCCGCAAAAGGAAAATCGTCGATACATTTCGCTTCTACCCTAGAGTAAAACCATCTACCAAATGTATACCAAATTTTATCGCTTTATGACTAAATGAATGAGTTTAGTTTGACCGAAAATAGATATTTCATCTCTCTGGGACGTTAATTCAGTTTTGCCACGCCTCTCCGCCTACATCTAAAAATAACAAGTTCGTCAGAAAATGTTATCCTGTAATGACGTGTACTATTTGTGTACCAAATTTTATATCTCTAGGGCTTAAAAACAGTATTTCAGCTCCATCTCCGCCCACTGGTAAAAATTCAAATGTTGTCTGCATATTTATATTCATATTTCTGAGTACTATCTGAATATCAAACTTTTTATCCCTAGGACTAAAAAACAGTTTGACTACGCCCACTGATCCAAAATCAACAGATTCGTCATGCCGAATACTATCTGAGTTGTATCTCTCTAAGACCAAAATATAGTTTTTGCATGCCCCGCAACTGACTGAATCGAAAATAAAATTTCGTTTGCGTATTCATATTCGTGTCGCCGAGCCCTATTGATATCAAATTTTATCTCCCTAGGACTAAAATACAGTTTGAATACACCCCTTCGGCCACCGATTCAAAACAAAATTTCGTGTTTATATTAATATTCGTAATGCCGAGTACTAACTGGATATCGACTTGAGTCTCTCTAAGGCTAAAATACAGTTATGCCACGCCCCCTCCGCCCACTGATCCGAAATCAAAAATTTCGTCTAAATATTTATACCTATATACTCCCTGGGTATTAAATTTTAACTCTCTAGGACTAAAACAGTTTTGCCTCACCCCCTCCGCCCTAAAAAGAAAACTTAATTTTCCTTTACACCCCACGAATGAGGTATGGAATAGCTTCTCGCGTTGTTGTGAATTAACACGCTTTCTATTTTTAGATTCACAACAAACGGCACCTACTTGTTTATCGACGAATGCGAACGTCACTGTTTGAGAAGTTTTTACTAGACATGCCGATTGACTCGACACTTATACTGCGACGTTGCTGTCGACAACATCGAGGGTGCCGGCAATGAAAGATAAACGTAGATGACTGGAGACGGAAATCGAACCAGGGATCTCCCGCATGGTAGTCGAGTGTTCTAACCACTATGCCACGGCCGGCCCCACCCCCTCCGCTTATTTATCCGAAATGAAAATTTCGTTTGCATAAAAATATTTGTGTTTCCGAGTACTATCTGTGTATCAAATTTTATCTTCCTACGACTGTCCAATGATCCAAAATTAAAAATGTAATATTCATATTAATATTCGCGTTGCCGAGTCCTATCTGTGTACCAAATCTTATTTCTCTAGGGCTACAGTACAGTTCTGCCACACCCCCTATGCCCACTGATCCAAAATATAAATTCGGTCAGCATATTAGTATTTGTGTTGCCGTGTATATAATATATGTGTATCCAATTTTGCCTCTCTAGCTCTAAAAAAGTGTTTTGCCACGATCACTCCGACCACTGGTCCAAAATTAAAATTTATATTTGTGTAGCCTAAAACAAGTTTTGCCACGCCCACTCCGCTCATAAGGTCCAAGTTTTAAAAAATATATAGCCTAGCCTATAACCTAATGGTCATCCAAATTTCATTGAAATCAGTTCAACCGTTAAAAAAAACATTCACATTTGTAACACAGTACAACATTTTTCACCTCATTGATTCGGGTCTTAATTCTGAGAATTGCATGTGAAAGTAGCTCCAAAAACTAGAACTTCGATTTTTTGACTTTTCTATATTTGGGACTCAATTCTGAGAACTGCACGTGAAAATAGCCCCAAAAGGAAGAAGTTCTGCATTATTCGTTTTGTCAATTTACATGCCACAATTATTTAATATCGATTTGAAGTTAGTAAGCATCGTATAGGATCTTTTGTTTGACATAACTCGAGAACCACTGGTCCGATTTAGCTGAAACAAATTTAGCAAAATTAGGAATTACAATTCCTTTAATCTGTTCATACAACGTTTCCAAACATGATTTTGAACTTGGTTTATTTTGTAGCAGTTGCAATAAAACTGTTGTATTTATGTTATGTCAAACAAAAGAGCCTAAAACATGACAAATTTTCCTATACGATGCTTACTAACTTCAAATCGATATACACTTATTATGGCATGTAACTTGACAAAACGAATGATGTAGAAGTTCTTATTTTTGGGTCTACTTTCACGTGCAGTTCTCAGAATTGAGTCCCAAAATCATGTGTTGTACTGAGTAATATGATATCACCTTAATAACTAGATTATTGCGACACAAACACGTTTAACCCACAATTACTAAGTCATTTTTTTGTTTCCTTACAATAAAAAACAGTTTAAGTTAAACTTTAATAAAGTTTTATTTGCAATAGCGAAACCCCAAAGACGAGACATATCCGTGTGAAAATATAGAAAAAGTGCTATAAATTAATTAAATTATTAATGCAGGCAACTTGACAAAACGAATGATGCAGAAGTTCTTAGTTTTGGGGCTATTTTCACATGTAATTCTCAGAATGGAGTCCCAAAATCATGCGTTGTACTATGTAACATTAATAGGGATTTATAATCATTGTATATATGTGGATTTTTGCAACAAAACGTTTTTTCAACTCAAAACATATATACATTTTAATACTTCCCACAACAAAACCTTTTACAACAACACAACAATAAACTTTAACAGCATGTCTCTTTTGCACAAAACCTCCTCTCCAACAAACAGCATCCATCCTAACAAAAAAAACAGTAGTAATATTAATAACTCCCCAAACAACAAACATAGCTAAGATATCACCTTGTGATGCTTTTGACCGTTTACTTGTTTTTAATAGTTTACTTAAAGTAGAACAAATCGCCATACCGCCACATGGCACCACACCCTGGGCCAATACTACGAGAAACACCAAGAAATCACTGAGCCAATAAAAAAAACTCCATTCCCCTGCTATCAACCACAAAAAACTCGAAACAAAATAGGTCCACAACGGGAGATTTGTGCAAAACGAAAAAAAAACGCCCAAAAGATCACAAAAAAAACACGCTCAACATCGATAAACTTTAAAAATTCTAATCAATCCAGGTAAGTAAGATACGCAAGCAACAAAATCATTTAATGATTTTTTTTACACAATGCTAAAATAAAAATCCCACTTTCGAAATTAGACAAACGAACGGGTTAAACTTGCATTTCAACACCTATTTTCGCCAGTTTGCTGATGCTTTGAGGGTGTGAGATGAGAGGAAGTACCTGGGATATCGGAAACCCGTATCGTCATCCATCTAATGCTGAAATTTTATTAGTGTTTGTGTGTGTTTTTAAGGCGAAGAGAAATTACAAAATTGTAAACCTCAGCGTGTGCGTTGCCAGTTATGTGGAAAAACTAATTGTAATCTAATATGGGTGGCATTGAATGTTGCTGTTGATTGCTTTGCTTGGCAATGTTTGTAGCTGTTTGTGGTTGTTGCTGTTAGTGTTAGGTTGTTGGAGTGGTATCATCTCATACGCACGCGCAACGATTGTGGCTGCAACATATACCGCTAAGAATCTGGTTCCATATCATAAATTCATATGCTTCGTTGACAAAAAACCACATCGAGCGTTCATTTATATGGAGAAAAAAACGTACTTGTCTTTGACCATCCCAGGGTGCACAGTGGGTGTGAATGGGATTTGCGTAGGAATATATGAATTATAAATATACGCATTGAGATCAAAGTTTTAATTATTTAAATTATTCTATACAGCTTCTATATATTACACTTGAAAATTCACGATTAGTTTGTATGAGTTGTAAATATAGTGGTACTCGGCACTACAGGAATACATTTCCAGATAAAATTTTTATTCGATCAGTGGGCGTAAAGGGGATGGCAAAACGAATTTTAACTCCAGTGCGATCAAATTTGGTAAGCAGATATTATTCTTTACAACTGATACGAATATGTAGACGAAATTTTTATTTCCGATCAGTGGGCGGAGGGGGCATGGTAGATACTGAATTTTACCCCCAAAAGAAATATAATTATGGAAACAGGAAGTATTAGCACTACAAGATTCAATTTGCATTCGAAATTTTTATTTTCGATCACAGTGCGGAGGGGGCATGGCAAAAGTGTTTTAGTAGTGCTCTAGGTTTGTACCTGGATCACGGAAATCTCGGGAATTAAATAAATATCACAAAAAATTGTGGAAATGTTCTACTAACGTTGTTCTTCAATACTGCCAACTCGCGACCAATTTGGTTAAGTATTTTAGAAACGCCGGTCCGGGAACAGAAAAATTTCATACAAATGTATAAAAATAATAACATTTCTTCGTTCCCGGACCGGCATTTAGACAGCTTTCCATCAAACGGCATAATTTTTCTGTGCATCTTGCTTAACAAACCAAAGAAAAAATTGTATTTTTATCCCGGGATTGCCGGTCCTTTCCCAGGAAACCGGGAACACCATTTCACGGGAAATGGGGAGCACTAGTTTTTAGCTCCAGGTCGATCAAATTTGGCACACAGATTACTCGGCACGACATATGCGAATATGTAAACGATATTTTTATTTTCGATCAGGTGGCGGATGGGGTGATGTACGGTGCAAATATAGACTCGGATCACCAGCTAGTTGCAATCAATGTACACACGTGATTAAGCAGCGCTAAAAACGCTCGTAAACAAACGCAAAGGAGCATAGACATCACAGAGCTGCAAACCACCAAGATAGCAAATGCCTACTCCAACCAACTCTCTCAATTATCTCGAACCAACCCCCCTAGTTCAGATGTTCCTGACATCCAATGGCAGCAATAATTCAATGATCACTGCCGCGACGACTGTACTGGATTATTAAATCAAACGCTCAGACATACCACCGAGATAGCAAATGCCTACTCTAACCAACCACCTCGCTTACTTCGAACCAATCCCCCCTAATTCTGATGTTGCCAACACCCAATGGCACCATATTGCGAATTCTATGACCACTGCAGCCACGATAGTACTGGGTTATGAAAAACCACGCTCAGGAAAGACCTGGTACGATGAGCAATGTTGCGAAATATTTGAAGAAAAGGACGCTGTTTACAGGGAAAAACTGCAGCCAATGGCGACGAGTGCGGTGACGGAACGTTATAATGAGAAGAGGAGGGAGACGACACGTATCTTCAGGCGCAAAAAAAAACGTCTGTGGAAGAAAACAGAGAGAGCCAGGATATCAAAAATTACAGGGATAGAGGTGAAGCCCGAAAGTTGTACCAAAAGGTAACAAGGTTTTGGACCAGTGATCCCCACCTGTAAGGACGGAGACGGAAATCTGGTCACTGGCATTCAAAGTGTGTGTACCAATTATCGTGGTATCAGCCTTTTTGCCTATCTCATACAAGGTCCTGTCTAATGTGTTATGTGAAAGACTAAAGCCCATTTTAGCGAACCTGATTGGACTATATTAGTGTGGCTTTAGACCTGGTAACGCCATAACCGACCGGATATTCACACTACGACAAATCCTGGAGAAGTCCCAAGAAATGCAGATCGACAGCCCGATACGACAGACACTATTAGATGCTATGGCTGAGTTTGGTAACCCCGCGTTGCAGATACGACTTTAAGGGATGACACTGACTAACACGAAGTCTTCAGTGAAAAAAGGCATTAATCTAACAGAGCCACTTTCTACCAAGCGAGGCTTTGCAGAAGGCGTAATGGAGATGATCATGCGGAAGGCTGCAGTAAACAGGAATGGTATCTTCTTTAACAAAAGTCACATACTGCTCGCGTATGCCGATGATATAGATATTGTGTGCCAATGACTGCGGGATGTTACTGCAGCCTTTTCGAACATTGAGAAGCAGCCAGCAGAAGTGGGTCTGGTGACTAATGAGGACAAAACCAAGCAATTTGTTTCAACGAACTAAGACTCTACTCCTTTGGGACGCTGTGAGAACGTTGACAACTATAACCTTGAAGTGGAAGAGGATTTTGTCTACCTCGACTCCGAAAAAAACAATAATAATAACATCAGACTGGAAATTAAGAGACGAGTATTGATCGCAAACCGCTGCTACTATGCGCTGAGCAAGCGTACTGGTCACATGGGAAATTTTCATTGTCGGCTCCCTAGATGTTGTCGACAGCAACTTCGCAGAATAAGGTCGAGTCCGTCGGCATGTCTAGTAAAAGCTTCTTAAACAGCGACGTTCGCATTCGTCGATAAACAAGTAGGTGCCGTTTGTTGTGAATCTAAAATCGAAAGCGTGTTAATTCACACCTTATACATGGTGTGTAAAGAGAAATTAAGTTTTTTTTTATTTTGAAAAGCATTAACCATTCTATTACCCAAAAAAAATATTTGTTCCTTAGAATTATGCACTTTTGCTAGCTCTAACCTATTACCTTAAAAAAAATTCTCTCTCCCACTGTTTTCATCACGCGCAGCGTAAGACTGCTATGCATTACTACTTCTGCATTTTTGTCGCAACCAACGACGTCGCCGCAACCATAGTTGCCAACTTAAACGCTTGACTGACGACTAGACATTTTTGCCATAGAGCATAAAATATATCTTATGTTGCTACTTCTTTGGCTTGGTCACCAAACGTCTTTCGCTCTGTCTCTCGTCCATTTTATGGTCATTGGCAACTTATTAAAAATGTTTGCAAGCAAAAACTATTTTCCGTTCCATTGGAATTGCAATGTGTTTAAGGCAACGTTAAGTTAACTTTTTGCTGTTTTTGTTTGATTACTTAACTCAACTTAACTATTGTTGCTCTGCTCTGCTATGGTCATGGAAACCATAATAAGATGTATGTTTCATTTTTACTTTTTCCTATTTGGTTCAAGTGTTGTTGTTGATGATGATTATAGTCATAAGTAGTAATAGTGCTGTTGCAACAGCTGCAATGATATCGAAATGTCGTCAGCAAACATGTAACTTAAGGTTGCTGCAATCAGTAGTAGTAGTAGAAGTAGAAATCCTATATCAAGCATGTCAACGATGAAAGTATGCAATTTATGTGATTAATTCATTAAAGCGAACGAAATGTTGGTTTCGCATAGAGAGAATCATTAGGTTCTGACCTGACCTGAGGTACGATATATGTATCTATGGAAAAAATTTTTTACTAATAATCTGCATATATTTAAATGATGTTAATTTTTTTTATTAATTCTTTTTTTCAGGACAATTGTTTACAATTAATTCACTATGTTTGACTCGGTTTCGCCTAGTTTGTACAAAAATATTTCAGATAATTTTTATTTTCAAAAATAAATTATTCAATTCATATTATAAAATAAGACAAGTGATTGGAGCGTATACGTTATATTACAGAAATTCATATAACTCATACGTACTAAAACGTCCTGAATTAAAGAGATTTATATACCCTCGCGCTTAGCGATAAAGGGATATAATAACATTTGATTCGAGAAAAGGTGTAACGCTTTAAAAGTGTTGGACCCCTATTATTTTAATATCAAATTCATTTTAAGGCTTTTTAAGACGATAGAACCAGGTCCGTCTGTCTGGCTGATTGGATGTCTGGTGGGCAGTATAACTTGAGTAAACCTTTACTTATGAAAGTTTTTCAGTATCAATATATTCCAAAATGTAGTTATGGGATTGTGATTTGGCATAATACCTCGCCTCTTTTGATACCTCCCACACTAACGGCCCTATTCTAATAATTTGGTTACAAAAATTTGTCACTGTAAATTTGTTAAAATTTTGAAACCAATTCTTGTTACGGGTATTCTGGTGATTTAGTAACAAGGGAAAGTTCACCTTGGGGTGAAATATAAATTATTGACAATTCTCAGCTAATTTTTGAATTTAAAAAACAAAAAATGAAAACACAATACAGAGAAAAGTAAACATATCTTTACTTTTTAGATATTTATTCACATTTGACTGAGGTTAAGGAGACGACACATACCCCAGATAAGTGGACAGTCGAAAATGTTAGACAAATACTGTGTCATGGAGAATTGGTCACAGCCGTCCCACATGTTTCTTGGCGATTGTGCCCTTTCCACACATTTTGCCACTACATTTTCATAGCAAAAAGGGATAAAAGTGTTTTACCCACGACTTCAATAATTTAAATTTTTTTTTACATCTCAAAATATTTTTCCAAAGAGCTGAAACTACCTTGTTACCTCCTTTTTGGCAGGTAACAATTTTTGTAACAATTGTTACGGTAACAAGGATTCGGAATACCGATTTTTTGATTTTGTAACCAAAGTAGTCTATTGTAACCGTGGTGACTATTGTAACCACTTCAGAATAGACCGGTAAATGGCTTTTTTTGTGGGAAAAATTAATATTTCTCCCATAACTTCCAAACGGAAACTGAAGAATATTTCAATTTAGTAAGTTTTATTCTCTTGCAATAGTAGGCAGTATCTCAGAAAACCGAAACATTTGAAAACAGAAATTAAAATTTCTTGAACTTTTGAGTTTTGTTCACTGACACATTCTACACAGTAAAATGTTCTACTGTTTTAATAAATGTCTGTAAACGTCTGGTCTGAACGTCTGAAAGACTAAAGCAAGTGTTATCCAACCTGATCGGACCTTATCAGTGTGGCTTTAGACCTGGGTACTCAACAACAGACCAGATATTCCCACTTCGACAAATTCTGGAAAAGACCCAAGAGAAACAGATCGACACGTACCATCTTTTCGTCGACCATAAAGCGAAGCTGATACGCCTTTGCGGAATGGCGCTGACTGACACGAAGTCTTCAGTGAAGATTGGCAAAGACCTTTCGGAGCCATTCTGTACCAGACGAGGCCTTAAACAAGGCGACGGCCTATCGTGTGACCTCTTCAACATAGTGATGGAGATGATAATGTGGAAAGCTGCAGTAAACACGAGTGGCACGTTATTCAACAAAAGCCACATGCCAGTCGCATACGCTGATGACGTAGACATCATCGGTCGAAAACTGCGGGATGTGACTGCAGCCTTCTCAGGCATACAGAAGGAATCAGCGAAAATGGATCTAACGGAGAACGAGGAAAAAACTAAGTTATTAGTTTCAGCGAACAAAGAATCTACTCGTTTGGGAAACTGCGTGAACGTTGACAACTATAATTTCGAGATGATAGATAATTTTATCTACCTAGGCTCCGCCATCAACAAAACAAATAATGTTAGCCTCGAAATCCGATGAAGAATACTGCTGGCAAATAAATTATACTACGGACTAAGCAAGCAATTCAATGACAGAGCCCTCTCTCAACGAAGAAAACTACAGCTATACCAGATACTGGTTCTATCTGTCTTCATGTAAGGTTCAGAATCCTAGGTTATAACACAAGCGTATGAATCGGTTCTGGCAGTATTCAAGAGAAAAATACTCCGTAAAATATATGGGCCAATCATCGTTAACTGAGAGTATCGGCGTCGAAAAGTCTTCGACGATGAACTCGATGGGACCCATTTTTTTACCTTCCCATGTCGCCATGGTCTCCGGCACCAACTTTGACCTACCATTCCGATGTTGAGAAACCAAGGCGACGAGAATGGTATATTTAATTTTGTTTTTATGCTACCGCCCCATATTCTGCACTACAGCCCCCCCTTACTAACTTCAAGTCGATATATTTCGATTTCTAGACGTGACCCATAGAAACTCCGGTACACGTATAACTTTGTTTTGACCGATGTAAATTTTTCCGTTAGTCAGAAGAATCGACGAATGCTAACGTCACTGTTTGAGAAGCTTTTACTAGACTTGCCAATTGCCTCGACACTGATACTACGATGTTGCTGTCGATAACATTCGAGGGGAGGCGACAATGAACGAAATTTTTTTTTTAGGATGACTGGATGTACCTTCACTTGCACTACCTTCTGGAACCAGCAGTTGCAGGAAGTGTTCTCTTCACATATGCAGCACACTCTGCGTATCTGCAACCAGATTTCCATCATTGTCCTTATAGGAGGGGGGCATATTACCGTAGTCTTTTGCTTTTACTTTCTGGTAAAATTTTCGGGCCTTACCTCTATCCCTGTATCGCTCTATATCCTAGTTCTCCCGTTCCTTCATCCTCGTGCCTTTCCCTTACAGCCCCGGTTACAATCAGCTGTAGCGTTTCCCTATAAGTAGCATCCTGTTATCAGATGCTATGCGACATTCTTCATCGTACCAGGATTCGTATGAGAGCCGTTTTTTGTATTCTAGCACAGTTGTTGGGGCGGTTGCCATGGAATGCGCAATATGCTGCCACTGTGTATCGGGAACGTCAGAAGTAGAGGCGTTGTGTCGTAGTAGTTGGGAGAGCTGGTTGGAGTAGGCAGCGGCTATCTCTGGGGATTGCAACTTCGCAATGTCTAGCTTTCTTTGTATTTGGTTACGTGCGTTTTTCGCTCTTGTTCCACTTACTACCATGTTCCTTTCCGCTGTGAAGCTAACCAACAGAACCCCTTTGTCTGACGTGTCGGTATGCAGGCTGAATTTACCGATCGATGGACCAAAAACATCTTCCCTTCCTATTTTTGCATTAAAATCTCCTATAACGATTTTAGTGTTGTGGCCAGGGCAGGCCCTCTAGGCGCTTGTAAAATTCATCATTAATCTCATCGTCTTTGTCTTCCGTCGGAAAGACACTTTCCTTTTATAAATATTAAAGAAAAAAAAACGAATTTTTGTGAAAACCCAAGGACACGCCCACTTCCCATGTATCCTGAAATGGAAAAAGTTTATCATTTCCAAAATTGTTGTTGGTATTGAACCAAATTTGCCTCAATTTGTCTCTGATATATTACTGACAACTGTGTTCAATTCAATTATATATTACTGACACCCACCTCCCATATATCCTGAATGGAAAAAAACTTATATATTCCAAAATAGCGAAACGCGATAATCGATTTTGATCAAACTATGTCATGTCATTTGGTTCATGGATTATGTGGCATTACGAGTAAGTAGTAAGAATTGAAATTTGTTTTCCGTGTTGGATTTTTTTTTATTAATTTTTAAATAGAATTTTTTAGAAAAAAATTTTTTTTTGCATAAATTTGTTTATATTTGCGAAACTGTTGAGAATACAGAGAAACAGAACAGATTAAAGGAATTTTAATTCTTAAATTTCGGATTTTTGTTTCATCAAAAATGGATTAGTCGTTCGTTAACTATGCCTTCCAAACTTGTCTGTAGGAGCTTAAAAGCTTTAAGTCCAAAGCGGCACGGGCTATCCTAAAATCTGCAAAGATAACATTCTTAGGGGGTGGCACCGACAATTTTTTCCCCCTATATCTTCCGACCACCCTATTGTAGACATATGAGCCCAAATTCTTTAACAACCTCATTGTGAAAATAACCCCTTTCCGAGTAACAAAATCGATCTTTAAAGAGTAAATTTAAAAAGTATAAAGCCGTTATGATCTAAATGTACGATAAAAAAAAAACTAAAAATATTATATTGAGGTTTTTAAAAACAAACGGTCTTTACAGAATCTAAATATTACTCTAAATCTGTACAAGTATACTACAAATTTGTACAAGCATGCGACGAGCTTTTGAATTGCCGAATCCGCCCTTTAAGTTATGGAAAAGTCCACAACATTAGATATTCCCTTGAACTGAATGTAAAAATATCTCTCTCCATATTTCCAGTAAAGGGAACTTTTTCTAAAATTTTAAAATTATTCCCACAAAACATCTTAGCATCACCATAACATACTCACTTGTATAAACACCAGAACAAATTACAATATTTTGATTTCTCTTGAACACTTCAATAAAAATGAAAACACCACTTCAAATCCAAATGACAGATATTGAAGTGGATATGAAATATAAGTTGGCCTGAGGGTAACTCATAAACATTTTAACACTTTACAGCGATATCCATTGCTGATGGTTTTGTCTTTAACGGCGCAAAATATCACAAAAACTTGGCGGAAATCTTTTTAAGATTTAAGCGGAAATTTCAAACTTCTAAGAAATCAGCGGAAGACATGTTACTAAATGATACCGATAACAACACATGTATTTTTTTTTTAAATAAAAATCACGCACATAAGATTATAGAGAAAATCATGGCATCATGAAAAGATAAATTTAGAAGGAAATGCTGATAGAATTTTTTTACATTTATTTTTTTTTAATTAATTCCATTATATTCTTTAAACATTTAATTGTGTTGTAATTTTATCTTAATTAATACTTTTTATCTTAATGTAATGAATCTAAATCACTTTAGTAGCTTTTGTGTTTTGTTAGATCTAATAAATTGCTTTTTTTATGTTGTTACATTGGCCAGTTTGTTAAAACCTGTTCAAATTTTTTAGATTTTTTTGCAACATATAGTTGTTATTTTTAGCTTTTTTGTAACAGGTAAAGAAACGTGTACCAACCTACACAATTTGTTGACGATTTATTTGGTTTTTTTTTCTATCAATTTATACCATATATGGGATTAAGACACTTTTTCGTAAGTATATTTCCTTACTTGGCACAAAAATTTGTTGCCATTAGCAATTTCACTTAATTCACATTTTTATTTTTTGTTTTGGTAATTTTACTCTTTTTTTTATATTTTTTTTTAAATTTCGGTTTTTTTACTTTTGTTAATTTAACAAGAATCGTATTTCACTTGACTGAGTGAGTGTGTGTGTGTGTGCAAACGCGCGTATTTGGTTTTATTCGAATAACCGCCAGAACGACCATATGTTCACGACTCTCGAGCCAAGACTGAATAAAGTTTAATCTATGCGCTAAGCGGCCGATGTAAAACATGTTTGCAGCTCTCATGGTTGGATGTTGCACATCAAACCTGTGGAGGGTGTTGGAAGTTGTAAAAGAATGTTGTTTTATTGTTTATAATGTCAACACATTCGGAACATAAAACTTTATTTATTTATATGGAAGCTGGAATGTTTTAGGTAAACTAGGAAAGAATTGCCATATATTTGTTTCACAGGTTTTCAATTACTTTTGGTTTCATGTACAATGGGGGAGGGGAAACGGAACGATGTAGTAGACAAGCATTGAAAGGAAATGGATTGAGATTAAATATTAAAACTGGATCGCGAGCCGAGATCTACAAAATTTTAAATGAGCTCTCGGCTTCCGAGCCAAGAGCCCACATAAAGAGTGGCTCGCGAGCCAAGAACTCCAAAAATTTGAATGTTTTGGCTCATGAGCTAAGTAACAAAATACTTTTCTATGCCAAAAAGTACTTTTATTGGCACAAAAGCACTTTTCTGTTGCACAAAGTACTTTTTTGTACCAGAGTACTTTTTTGTACCAAAAAATACTTTTAATGTACTTTTCGGCACAAAATAATTTTATATGTCAAAAAGTACTTTTATTGGCCGAAAAACACTTTTTTGTACCAAAAAATACTTTTTGTTCAGGAAATGGATTGAGATTAAATATTAAAACTGGCTCGCGAGCCGAGAACTACAAAATTTTAAATGAGCTCTCGGCTTCCGAGCCAAGAGCCCACATAAAGAGTGGCTCGCGAGCCAAGAACTCCAAAAATTTGAATTTTTTGGCTCATGAGCTAAGTACCAAAGCTAAGTAACAAAATACTTTTCTATGCCAAAAAGTACTTTTATTGGCACAAAAGCTCATTTCTGTTGCACAAAGTACTTTTTTTGTAGCAGATTACTTTTTTGTGCCAAAAAATACTTTTAATGTACTTTTCGGCACAAAATAATTTTATATGTCAAAAAGTACTTTTATTGGCCGAAAAACACTTTTTTGTACCAAAAAATACTTTTTGTTCATAGTGCTTTTTGGTACAAAAAAGTACTCTGGTAAAAAAAAGTACTTTGAGAAATAGAAAAATGCTTTTCGGCCAATTAAAGTATTTTTGGTACAAAAAAAAGTACTCTGGCACAAAAAAAGTACTTTGTGCAGCAGAAAAGTACTTTTGGGCCAATAAAAGTACTTTTTGGCACAAAAAAGTACTTTGTGCCGAAAAAAATATTAAAAGTTCCTTTTGGTACATAAAAGTTCTCTGGTAAAAAAAAGTACTTTTTACAACAGTAAAGTGCTTTTGGGCCAATACTTTTTGGCATAAAAAAGTACTTTGTGCCGAAAAAAATATTAAAAGTTCCTGTGGTACAAAAAAGTACTCTGATACAAAAAAAAGTACTTTGTACAACAGAAAAGTGCTTTTCGGTCAATAAAAGTACTTTTAGGCATTAAAAATTACTTTTGGCACATAAATTTGGTACTTAGCTCGCGAGCCAAAAGCCACAAAATTTTTTTTTTGGTACAAAAAAAAGTACTCTAGCACAAAAAAAGTACTTTGTGCAGCAGAAAAGTACTTTTGGGCCAATAAAAGTACTTTTTGGCACAAAAAAGTACTTTGTGCCGAAAAAAATATTAAAAGTTCCTTTTGGTACATAAAAGTTCTCTGGTAAAAAAAAGTACTTTTTACAACAGAAAAGTGCTTTTGGGCCAATACTTTTTGGCATAAAAAAGTACTTTGTGCCGAAAAAAATATTAAAAGTTCCTATGGTACAAAAAAGTACTCTGATACAAAAAAAAGTACTTTGTACAACAGAAAATGCTTTTCGGTCAATAAAAGTACTTTTAGGCATTAAAAATTACTTTTGGCACATAAATTTGGTACTTAGCTCGCGAGCCAAAAGCCACAAAATTTTAAATTTGCCCTCGAGCTGGTTTTTTATTTGGGCCCATGGTTTGCGAGCCGAAAGCTCATTTGAAATTGTTTAGCTCTTGGCTCGCAAACCGAGAGCTCATTTGAAATTTTGTGGCTCTTGGCTCGCGAGTCAATGCCGCTCCATGGTGCCCCCTAGATGGGCAAAACGTATGGCCGACCCCAGTCATCTTTCCCTCCTAACATTTTTGCCAATCATATCTACCCCCTATTTTCTCCCCCTAAGGTGGCTCCCATACAAAAATAACTTTTTTACATTTTACTCCACCGCTTTAACTGCCCCAAATTTTTCTGAAATCAACTCCTGTCTCTCCCATAGTGCAATCGCGTCTAACATATGCTCAAGCCATCCTTAATCACCACCAAGAGGAAGATGATTTTTCATCAAAAATAATCATGAGTGAATCAGCAAAATTTACGCTTCTGGGGCAATGAAAATCCGCGTGTAACCCACGAAGAGCCATTACACCCGCTCAAAGTCACTGTATGGTGTGCTGTTTCCGCTGGAGGAGTCATCGGACCTTTTTTCTTCGAAGACGTCGCGGGCCAAACGGTTACTGTGAATGGTGAGCGCTACAGAGCAATGATCAACGAGTTCTTTTTGCCACAACTTGATGAATTGGGATTGGAAGACATGTGGTTCCAACAGGACGGTGCAACGGCACACACTGCAAGTGCCACAACCGATATTGGTGAAGGATGCATTTCCAGGGCGCCTAATCTCCCGTTTTGGCGATTTGCACTGGCCACCAATATCGCCTGATTTGACCGCTCCAGACTTCTTTTTGTGGGGCTTTTTGAAGTCGCGGGTTTATGTCAACAAGCCTCAGACTCTTGCAGCTCTTAAAGACAATATCCGTCAAGAATGTGAGGACCTATCGCCGGAAGTTTTGGCCAAAGTGATGGAAAATGCCATAAAAAGGGCTCAAATGACAATCAACTGTGGCGGCGGCCAATTACATGACATCATATTCTCGACTTGGTGTAAACAAAATTAAAAGACCAAATAAAAATAATCCACAAGAAGAATCAACGTTTTTCATTTTTTTTTTTAAATTACAGCCAAAAAACATCGTAAGTTTACTTTTGCACCACCTTGTATAAAAAAAATTTCACTAAAATTTTTTTTGTAATTTTTAAATTAATTATATATATTATATTAAATTATATTATTAAATTATTTCGAGTCAATACTCCACTCTGACTCGGACTGCCTTACTAAAAAAAAGGTTGCAATTGTAGACCGACACGATGCCTAAAAATTGCAACATAGTGAGCAAAATCAACTGAAAGCAGCAAATGTTTGGCATTTCATAAAGTAGCCGAAATAAATTATCATAAAAGAACAGTCTCTTCACCGGCCGATACCGGCTAAATAATTTCTACTCTACACAAGTTTAAAATAAAACAAAAGTGTTGATTTCTACCACAATTTTCTAGCACCTCATATATTGCACAGGTCACGATACACTTTTTTTAAACTACATACCTTTATCTTTTAAAAAATTCAATATCAGTTTTTCCAATTTTTCAGCACAATCTGCACACTTGTAAAAACGCGCCAAAATGTTTTTGTTGCAGCTGTTTTGATATTTGTTGTGTTTGAAAGCCGACAGTTAATCAATTATAGCAAATTTGTTAATTTGGAAGTTATCGATTTGCTAAATGCACAGTTAGTTATTGTCGGGAAATCAAATTTTGGTAGATTTCGAATGTCGAAATTTTTAATTTCGTTACGCTAGATCGAGGAAATGAACCAGTGTGCATCGGTACCACTTTATGTGTTAGTTTTAATAAATTCTTTAAATAACATCTTGTCTTCCACAGCCAATTGTGCAATGTTACATTATAATATATGTAATATATTATAAACAGCAAAATACCAGTAATCATTCATCCATTCAAAACCATCTAAATATAACTTCAACAGTAATAACAGCAAACTTCCTAATTGCACCTCGCATATGCCTCACCAGCAACATAAAGATCATATATGAGCACGAAGATCATATCGCACATAAATAACATTATGCTGCTGCTGCCCATGTGCAACAATGTTGTCGATTGTTTTGTAACAAAAAAAAACAAAAACAACGTCAACAACAAAACACAAAATAAACCAAAACAAAACAAAACAATTCCATGCAATTTGTTCTTATGGTCGGATGCTTGTTCTTATTTATGCGAAATAATCATCATCGCATTGCCTTTTTAAATCAGAATTAATTGTCAAGAAAACTTTTACTGCCAATTAAATTGCGCCAGCATACAGCAAAAACAATACAAAATCTTAAAAATAAGAAAATAAAACAAATGATTTAACATTTTCCAAGTAAAAGTTTCAACATTAATCACTCACTTACTGCTTAAAATGCATTTATGTCAAAATTATAATAAAATATTAATTAATGGTCGTGAAATGTAACATTAAAATAAATTCACTACTGTTTCTATGCACATCTAATGTAATTTTCTCACATAATTTTCCTCCTCTTATTAGTTAACGCTCCCTGTTCGCCGCCTTTCCTCATGCGTCAGACACACACACACAAACACACCTGATGAAATTGGAACAGTTAACAAACAAAAACACTTGTTCTGCTGTCTGGCTATAAAACGGTGCCATTCCCTCCTCCCGCCACCTTGATCAGCACATTTGGGATGTTTTGGTCTGTCTTAACAACAATTTGGTATCTGGTTGGTTGGTCGATCGGTCGACGATGACCCAAAATCGTTGTTGACTTATATTAGTGACGTTGTTGCTGTTGCTGTTTGTAATATGCGTAGAAAATTTCCCAAGATATTTTACAACGCAGGCACGCATCGCATCTCATCGCCCCAAAACAAGCATGATAGCCAACAACTGTGAGTCGACCCGTTTAGTGTCTTCCAACCAGTTGCTATATCAGGGATGAGAAACATGAGGTGGGGGAGAGGGCAGTAATATTACCTAGAAAGGTAGGTATGTAGAGAAGAGATAGGAACGTTTATACGATCGGGCTTAAAGAAACATTATTATGATAACGATTTTTGAATCATATCGACAAATTGAAAAAAAACGTCTTTTTTTGTCCAAAGTTAAGACAATCTTTAAGTCTCCGATTACTTTTTAATAAAAGAAGTTTTTAAATACATTTTTCTATTAGATTTTTTATACCATCACCCTTACGGATGAGGGTATATATCATTTGATACGACCCAAAAGTGTAACACATAGAAGGAGTCACTTTAGACCCTAGGTTTCTTTGAACCAAATTCGATTCATGACTTTTTAAGTCGTTTGAGCTATGTCCGTCTGTCTGTCTGGCTGTCCGGCTGGTACGCACTATAACTTTCGAAAGACACAACCAAATGTTTTGAAATTTTGTTCGAG
Organism: Muscina levida; assembly: GCA_964034835.1. NCBI lineage: Eukaryota > Metazoa > Arthropoda > Insecta > Diptera > Muscidae > Muscina > Muscina levida. The sequence goes on along the minus strand of OZ035883.1, from coordinate 26,874,947 downwards.
CTAATATTTCCCCAAAACTACATACGGAATTGCAAATGGGCTACATGGCCCCGCCCATTCTGGTACCTCCCATACCAATGTTCCTTTCCGCCCACTTTAGAAATCGGGTAATAATATCAATACACCCAATGGGATCGTACCCAAATTCTGTTCTTAGTACAGTTATAATAGGATAAAGTTTTGGAAAAAAATTGGAAGTCTAGCCAAGCCCCTTCTGGTACCTCCCATACCTTTCCGCCCACTTTAGATATGAAGTAATAATATCAATAAATCCAACGCGATCGTACCCAAATTCTGTATTTAATAAAGCTATAGCAGGATACAGTTTTTGAGAAAAATAAAATTGGAAGTCTAGCCACGCCCCATCTGGTACCGCCCACTTTAGAAATAGATTAATATAAATTATAGATCTAACGTGATCATGCCCAAATTCTGTATTTAGTAAAGCTATAACAGGATAAAGCTTTGCAAAAAAAATTGGAAGTCTAGCCACGCCCCTTCTGGTACCTCCCATACAAATGTACCTTTCCGCCCACTTTAGATATGGACCCAAATTCTTTCTTTAGTAAATCTATAGCAGGATACAGTTTTTGAGAAAAAATTTGAAGTATAGCCACGCCCCATCTGGTACCTCCCATACACATCTGGTACCGCCCACTTTAGAAATCGATTAATATTATAAATAGACCTAAAGCGATCGTGCCCAAATTCTGTATTTAGTAAAGTTCAAGCATAAGATAGTTTTAGAGAAGAAATCTGGAAGTTTAGACACGCCCTTCCTGGTACCTCCCATACAAATGTACCACTTCGCCCACTTTAGATATGGAGTACTAATATCAATACACTCGACACGATCGTGCCCAAATTCTGTATTTTGTTAAGTTATAACAGGATAAAGTTTCGGAGAAAAAATTGGAAGTCTAGCGACGCCCCTTATGGTACCTCCCTTACAAACGTACCTTTCCGCCCACTTTAGAGATGGAGTAATAATTTCAATACACCCAACTCGATCGTGTCCAAATTCTGTATTGAGTAAAGGTATAACAGGATACAGTTTTGGAGAAATAATCTGGAAGTCTAGACACGCCCCTTCTGGTACCTCCCATACAAATGTACCACTCCGCCCACTTTAGAAATCGAGTAATAATATCAGTATAATAGAAAATTTTTTGTTGTACTGAGGGTGAAGGTATATATATATCGGGTTGTCCGACTGAACTTTCCTACTGGTTTAAATTAATTTTTTTTTTGGTACCTTTTGACAATTTATAAAATTTTTCCTGTATAGTTTTTCTTTGACTTTTCTATTACTTTATAATAAAATAAAGTTGAAAAATGTATTTATAACCAATTCAAAGGAGAATTTTAGGTTCATGCTATGGTATGTGCAACTTGATCGTCTTATAAAATATGTAATATAAAAAAGTACCACCTGGCCCCTTTGTGTCATCCCTGTTGCAAGCATGTAACAGCAATCAAACATTAGCCAACAACATTAGTTTGTTTTCGTTGTTGGAACCAGCTAAATATTGAATTTCCTATCAAATTCAAGTTTCTTTTCGTTTCGTTCAATTCGTTGTTGTTTTTCTCTTAGCTTATTTATATGTAAATTAATTAAAATATTTTTGATTAACACAATTTCACTGCCTCTTGTCGTTTCCCCGCCTTTAGGCTTAGTTTCTATTATTATTTTTTTTCCTATTCATCTGTTTAGAATTAATTTCATATTTAACACTCTATGACTACAATGGATGGCCATCCAAGAGATATTAAGCGGTATCTTATTGGGTGGAATGCGAGGGGCAAGATTTTGTTGAGGAAATCAGTTATTTATGATGTTTTGTGGAAGATGCGTGAGAGTATCAGTGTGTATGTGTATCTCAGTGTCGTCATTGTGTGCGCCCCCAGCCAGAAATGAAAGCCAATCCATAACAATTGATAAAGTCCGATTTTCTTGAATGATTAAAATGATTTTAAATAATTTAGTACGATGATAACATGTTTTGGAATGTAGGTAAATTTAAGAGTTAGGAAAAGGAAACAATAACTGTGTTACTGGGTGGCATGAATGGGCAAAGGGCAAGGAATTATGCGGGTTAATACTTTGATCTGTGCATGTTGCCGAGTGACGACACAATCCATTTGTATTTGAAATGTGCTTAAGGAAAGGTCAAGTGGTGAACATATACAGTAGAAATCGGATTCCTAAAATAATTCCAAATGTTATATCTCCACACTATATGAGTCATTCCATGTCAATCCGATCGGAAAAAATGTTCATATTTTACATTTAAATTCATTTAAACCGATGTGTTAAGAAAAAAAACCTTACCATTGACATCAACTTTTATAAGAAATTTACAGAAACAAAATCGGTTCACGCATTACAGAGAATATCACTTACTGACACAATGCATTTTTTTATATATACATTAGGGTGGGGCGATTAGTATGGAAGGAAAAAAATCTTAATGGGCGCTTCGTGTTTCTGATTCTTGGGATTGTACTGAGCAAAAAAGTCCACTAGACCATATGTCTACGGTGAAAATCGAGCCTCCCCATTTTGACTTGAAGTTTTTTCTCAAATCTTATTTTTTTGAAAAATTTGCAAATGTTGTTCGGCTCATATTTCATAAACTATTTAAAATTTTGACTTATTTTCAAAAGCAAAGTTATAGCTATTATCTCGGGCTACAATTTCTCTGAACATATTATTTAGAAAAAACTTCGTTTGCATGGTGAAATAGTCGAAAATGTGGAAAATTCACCACTTTTTGTCACATTTTTTTAGATATTTTGGCCTATAACAGCCAAACCATTGAGATTTCGATCAATACTAACACAAAAATGGTAGCCAAGACAATAGTTAAGAACTCTCTAGTACATCGCAAAAGCATTGGAACACTCCTTCTAGTAGTTTTGGCTTGTGAAAGTACATATTTTTCGTGAAAATATTGATAAATTACCATTTTCAGTTGTTCATAGGGCAAAATCATAAAAATGTTCTATTTCTTATTTTTATTCTATTTTATTATTTTATTCTATTTATCTTATTTCTTATTTTTAAGTCTTCTATTGGTTTCAGTTCATTTGACGCATATTTGTTAGTTTATTGTAAACGATCACAGCATCAAATACACATAAAATTAAATACGCATTTTTAAATATTTGCCGCAAATGTAAGTTTTATAAATAATTGTTTCGTGTATAAACTGTGCAGTGCTATTAAAAAACATTTTTTTTATTTAAGAAATAGATCATTTTTATGATTTTGCGCTATGAACAACTGAAAATGGTAATTTATGAATATTTTCATGAAAAATATGCACTTTCACAGGGCCAAAACCGCCTGAAGGAGCATTCCAATGCATTTGCGATGTACTAGAGAGTTCGTAACTATTGTCTTGGCTACCATTTTTGTGTTAGTATTGATTGAAATCTCAATGGTTTGGCTGTTATAGGCCAAAATATCTAAAAAAATGTGACAAAAAGTGGTGAATTTTCCACATTTTCGACTATTTCACCATGCAAACGAAGTTTTTTCTAAATAATATGTTCAGAGAAATTGTAGCCCGAGATAATAGCTAGTGCTAGTATTGGATCTAAAATCTCAATGGTTTGGCTGTTATAGGCCAAAATATCTAAAAAACGGTGGTGAAAAGTGGTGAATTTTCTACATTTTTGACTTTTTGACCATGCAAACGAAGTTTTTTGTAAGTAATGTATTCAGAGAAATTGAAGCCCGAGACAATAGCTATAACCTTCTTTTGAAAATAAGTCAAAACTTTAATTAGTTTACGAAATATGAGGCGAAGAAAATGTGCAAATTTTCCAAAAAATAAGGTTTGAGAAAAAACTTCAAGTCAAAATGAGGAGGCTCGATTTTCACCGTAGACATATGGTCTAGTGGACTTTTTTGCTCAGTACAATCCCAAGAATCAGAAACGCGAAGCGCCCATTAAGATGTTCAAATCGCCCCACCCTAATATACATATATAGATACTCGCATTAATGCCTTAAGATCAATGGGTTGGGTTATCCTGGCATGGTTGGTGGTCAGGATAACTCAAGTAAGCCTTCACAAATACCTTAGAAAATTTACAAGTAATTATATTTTTCAAACTATAATTATGGGATTGAAAATAGGAATAATAGCCCTACTCCTTTTGCTACCTCCCATATACAATGACCTCTTTGTAGGAAAACCTGCAAACCTGAAAACTGCAGGATATTTGAATTTGGTTAGTCGAATAATCATGTAATAGTAGACAAAACCTTAGAAACCCGAAACATTTGCCATACTACTTCGAGTACCTTCCATACAAATGATCATATTCATACTTATCTATTAGGGTATGGCATTTTTCGACTTTCGTTAAAAATTGGTATTATTACCGATGTTGGACATCGAGCACCACTTTACGGTTAGGATTGACAAAGTTACAAATATATATATCGAAATTTTGCATCGATAGTATGACATTAGTATATGCTTCCAAGAGGTCAAAGATCGATTTTGTGACAAAGTATTTGACAGAGTATTTTTTTGGTAAAGGCAAATGAACTACACCAAACTTTCAAAAACTATGAATTGAAATTCTAAACTCGTGAATTGATATTGAAAACATATCAATTTAAATTTGAAACTCGTCAATTTAAATTTGAAACTCGTCAATTGAAATTCAATATTTATCAATTGAAATTCAAAAAGTTTCATTTGAAATTCAAAAGAATTAAAGCATAAATCGTAGGTTCACTTCGACCGTAAAATATAAACTCGTCTATTGAAATTTAAAACTAATCAATTGATGTTTAAAACTTATCAATTGAAATTCAAAACACGTCAATTGAAATTCAAAATTCGTCAATTTAAATCTAAAAAACATCAATTGACATTCAATCTTTCCATTTGAAATTCAAAAATTGAGAATTCCCCAAAACCGGTTAGTTTTGTGTGAGGTTAGGTTCAGAAAAAATTGACAAAAATATGATCTCGAAAGGTTGAAAAATGACGTGTGCCGCTCACGGTTTGAAGTTTGGGAACCCTAGGGTAACATTATTTTTCGTATATCCAAGACAATATGAAAGATTTGTAAAGGGTTAGGCAACAAAAAATTTACATAAATATGGGTTGGATCAATTGAAAATTGACGTGCCGGTTGCGGTTTGAAGTTTGTGAACTCATATTTTTCTCAAATCTATCTCAAATCTGACCGGTTTTTTTGAAACAGGTGAGTTTTCTGTTCTGCCATACATGGAGGGTCCATCTTAGTGGACATAAGGTGAAGCGCTTCATATTCCATGTCGCTTTCCTGCAGAGCTGAGCCATGTCGGACTCTGAAGTAGCCCTCAAATATGTTTGTCCAGGTGTTTAGTAATCTGTTATTCTTAGATATCACTTTGAGAGATGTCCGACAGGTTCTGATGAAATGAGGGGGTATTTTTGAAGTAAAAAATTTAAAAAAATTTCGAGTGAAGTATAAATGGGACCGGCCGTGGCATAGTGGTTAGAACACGTGACTACCATGCGGGATATCCCAGGTTAGGTTTCCGCCTCTAGTCATCTACAGTTTTCTTTCATTGCCGGCCCCCTCGATGTTGTCTCGAGTCAATCGGCATGTCTAGTAAAAGCTTCTTAAACAGTGGCGTTCGCATTCGTCGGCAAACAAGTAGGTGTTGTTAGTTGTGAATCTAAAAATAGAAAGCGTATTAATTCACAACAACGCGAGAAGCTATCCCATACCTCATTCATGGTGGTGATCTATGGTTCCAAAAACCAAAATTTATTGGTAAGTTTTCATAAATTTATAGCTTTACAGAAAGTCGATTCAAAGTTTTGAAACCTTATTAAGACATGTGAACATATCAGCTTTTTATACAGCCATATAATAGACTTCCACTTATAGACAAATGAAATAAAAAAAAACAATTTTTTTAAAAAAAGGAACGTATCAACATCTGCCATAATGGAAAAAATATATATATAATATATACCAGGGTTCGTATTGGCTCGCTCGCGAGCCGCTCTTTTCCTGAAAATTGGCTCTTAGCTCGCGAGCTAGGAGCCACAAATTTTAAACGAGCTCTCTGCTCGCAAGCTAAGAGCCCAAAAAAAGAGCTGGCTCGCGAGCCAGGAGCCACAAAACTTCAAACGAGCTCTCGGCTCGCGAGCCAAGAGCCCAAATAAAGAGCTGGCTCGCGAGCCAAGAGCTACAAAATTTTTTGCACAAAGTACTTTTTTTGTACCATAGTACTTTTTTGTACCAAAAGAACTTTTAATGTACTTTTTGGCACAAAGTACTATTTTTGTACCAGAGTACTATTTTATACCAAAAAGTACTTTTAATGTACTTTTCGGCACAAAGTACTTTTTTTTGTACCAGGGACTTTTTTACTTTTAATGTACTTTTCAGCACAAAGTACTTTTTTGTACCAGGAACTTTTTTTACCAAAAGTACTTGTAACGTACTTTTTGACACAAAGTATTTTTTTTTTTGTACCACGGACTTTTTTGTACCAAAAGTACTCTATGTACTTTTCGACACAAAGTACTGTTTATGTACCAGAGTACTTTTTTGGTACTAAAAGTACTTTCAATGTACTTTTCGGCACAAAATACTTTTTTTTGTATCAGAGTACTTTTTTGTCATCTTAAAAAAGAAAAAAATAAATAAAATTTTCTTTCATTGTCGGCTCCCCTCGACTGTTGTTTGACAGCAACTTCGCAGTATTAAGCGTCGATTCAATCGTCGTGTCTAGTAAGAGCTTCTCAAAACAGTGACGTTCGCATTCGTCGATAAATAAGTAGGTGCCGTTAGTTGTGAATCTAAAAATAGAAAGCGTGTTAATTCACAACAACGCGAGAAGCTATCCCATACCTCATTCATGGGGTGCAAAGGGAAATTAAGTTAAGTACTTTTTTGTACCAAAAGTACTTTTAATGTACTTTTCGGCACAAAGTACTTTTTTTTGTACCAAAAGTACACTTAATGTACTTTTCGGCACACAATACTTTTTTGTACCAGGGACTTTTTTGTACCAGAGTACTTTTTTGTACCAAAAGTACTTTTAACGTACTTTTTGACACAAAGTACTTTTTTTGTACCAGAGTACACTTTTGTACTAAAAAGTACTTTTAATGTACTTTTCGGCACAAAGTACTTTTTTTGTATCAGAGTACTTTTTTGTACCAAAAGTACTTTTAATGTACTTTTCGGCACAAAGTACTTTTTTTTGTACCAAAAGTACACTTAATGTACTTTTCGGCACACAATACTTTTTTTTGTACAAGAGACTTTTTAGTACCAAAAGTACTTTTAATGTACTTTTCACCACAAAGTACTTTTTTGTACCAGAGTACTTGGCTCGCGAGCCGAGAGCTCATTTGAAATTTTGTAGCTCTTGGCTCGCGAGCCAGCTCTTTATTTGGGCTCCTGGCTTGCGAGCCAAGAGCTTATTTGAAATTTTGTGGCTCCTAGCTTGCGAGCCGAGAGCTCATTTAAAATTTTGTGGCTCTTGGCTCGCGAGCCGAGAGCTCGTTTGAAATTTGTGGCTCCTAGCTCGCGAGCCAAGTGCTCTTTCGTAGTTTTGAGGCTCCTGGATCGCGAGCCGAGAGCCAAAAAGAGCGAGCCAATACGTACTCTGATATATACGTCAATGTACAAAATATTGTCTTTATCAGTTTAAAGTGTAAAATTACAACGCAATTTCTTCATATAGTACTTTTTTTGTATATTGGTAATAAATTTACATAAAATCAAAAAATAATTTTGTTAATACTATTTGTATTATCAACATTATTTTTCTATAAACTTATATCGTGACTTAACACGTAAAATACATTATAAAATAAAACATTAAAATTTTAAATTCTTTGAGAATAAAAACAAACCACATAAATTGAAAATAATAGTAATTGCTTATTAATTATTTTAACAGCTCTTTCAACAGTATTAATTTGTTTTGAAATCGCTACAAATTAAACAAATCACACTCTCAAAGCTGTATGCCACAAAACACATGAAAACAATTTATGTTTTGAACATTTCTTAAGTCGGCAGATTTGTATCTAATACGCCGGTCCATTACTTTTCAATACTCTTTATTGTTTTTTAGGCATCATAAAAAACACACAATGAGGAAATCTTAACGAACCCATATGTTAGGGAAAAACTTGTACTTTCTCTGTCTCTCTCATTCTCTCTAGATCTTTTACTCTTAATTTGCACTAAAAGAAAACGAACATTTTCATTCACAGTTTTCCTAGAAACTCACGAAAAATCGTATCGTACTTACGAGCCAGTCCGGATGACCGACAACGTTAGCCAAAGTATGAAATTATTTTGAAAAGTGTGTTGCGTTGCTCGTTGTACGTCGGACGGGATTATTTAACGCTCTGTGTGTGTGTGCCACTGTAGAAAATTTCAATATTAAAAAAATACTAAGCAAAAGAATTGAAAATTATATATAAAAATAAATTAAGAAATCATTTTTCAAGTGAACGCCAAAGAAAATTTTATGCCAACAAAAAAAAAATCAAAAATGAGGGGTTACACTTAATGCAATCCAGGAAAAAACGCAATGGCCTCGTCATCGCAAAGAAAAGTTTAAGAAAAACAAAAAAATTTCAACGAAAAGTGCATTTTTACCCAAAAATATCTACCTACTTATATATATATAATTAAAATATAATTTAAGTTTTCATTTTATATTGAAACGAAGAAAAAAAAGCAACAAAAAAACGTAAAATTATAGTAAAAAGAATTTCGAATATATAGTATATATTTTTATGGGCAATCAACAAGGCAAATTACAACACCAAACTCAAAGTGGCAGACCTAAAAAGAATGTCCATTGGAAATCAGCAGGTGAATGCGACGATCATGATGACGACGACCCGTCAGTCATCTTTTTAATGGTTATTAAATAATGACACAATTTTCATCTATTTTTTTTTTTTGTTTGTTGTTGTTGTTGTTACTGTGAAAATTCCTTGGTTGTTTTAATGCTAAACGCACGCACCGAGAAACCAACAGCAAAAATATCAATTGTTGGGCAAAACTTCTTCTGTCTACACATATATTTTTATATTCGACATAAAAAGCTAAAAATGTTAGTGGGAGCGCCAGAAATTTGGTTATTTTTAGATACCACCAATTTTCATCACACTCAAGTGGTTGACTTTGCGTTTTCGCTTTTAGCGCTCAGTGTTCACGTTTGCGTTCTCTGCGTTGCCGTCGTCGACAAAAAAAAATAAATCATGAAAACGAGAAAAAAAGGAAACACAATAATATAAAACAAACAGCACAAATGTTCAGGCAATGATCAAGTACAAGCATACGAAGAAAAACACAAATGTTTCTTATAGAAACACTAATTTCTGGTACACTGATCGACGGTGTTTTATGTTGTCTTAGCTACTAGAGGAAGATGTAAGTTATTAGTTTCAAGAGGGTGCAATAGAAACCGATGTCAGTTATTTAGAGTAAAATGAATAATATATACTTCCAATCTAATACTATACTGCTAACCTGTGCATAAAATTACGCCATCCCTTGACCCATTGAACAATTAAACCGACTTCACTATTTCCAATTGAAATTCAAAGAAAATCAATTTACGGCCCTATTCTAATAATTTGGTTACAAAAATTTGTCACTGTAAATTTGTTACAATTTTGTAACCTAATCTTGTTACGGGTATTCTGGCAATTTAGTAACAATGAAAAGTTCACCTTGTGGTGAAATGTAAATTATTGACAATTCATAGCTAATTTTTGAATTTTAAAAAACAAAAAATAAAAACACAATACAGAGAAAAGTAAACATTTTTTTACTTTTTAGGTATTTATACACAATTGAATGAGCTTAAGGAGACAACACATACCCCAGTTAAGTGGACAGTCCAAAATGTTGAACAAATACTCTGTCATGGGAGAATTGGTCACAGCCGTCCCACAGATTTCTTGGTGGTTGTTCCCTTTCTAAACATTTTGCCAATTATTTCCTTTGCAAAAAGGGCTGTGTTTTACCCACGACTTCAATAATTTAAAATTTTTTTTACATCTCAAAGTAGTATTCCAAAGAGCTGAACTACCTTGTTACCTCCTTTTCGGCAGGTAACAATTTTTGTAACAATTGTCACGGTAACAAGGATTCGGAATACCGATTTTTTGATTTTGTAACCAAAGTAGTCTATTGTAACCGTGGTGACTATTGTAACCACGTCAGAATAGACCTGTTAATATCAAAGATTTCATTTGAAACTCAATATTTGTCATTTGAAATTCAAAAATTCCATTTGAAATTCAAAATACATCAATTACATTTCAAACCTTTCATTTGAAATTCAAAAAACAATTGAAATTTTAAACTCGTCAATTGAAATTGAGAACAAATCAATTGTAATTCAAAACTCATTAATTGAAATTCGAAACGCGTCAATTGAAATTCATAATTCGTCAATTGAAATTCAAAGTTTATCGATTCAAATTCAAAAGTCATCAATTGAAATTCAAAATTCGTCAATGGAAACTCAAAACTTATTAATTAAAAATTTAAAAGTCGTCAATTGAAATTCAACATTCTTCAATTGAAATATAAAACTTGTCTTTTGAATTTCAAAACTCATCAATTAAATTTGGAAAAATTGTTTGGTAGTTTTAAACATTATACACTCTACTCGAACTGAACTACATATCACACATTTAACTTCAAATGGAACAAATAATGTTCTCATATGTTATTTATTGTTAAAGAAGAATTTTATTAATAATGAAAATAATGAATTATAGATAAATAATTCAATAAGGATTAAATTATATATGTATATATACTAGTGGACCCGGCAATGCTTCGCTATTGCTTACTTGATGAATGCTTAAAACTTAAAGGGCTAGGCTTAAGCGTCGTTTTTGTACGCTCTTTAAACAATTCGTTACCCCAAGTTACTCCATAACCTGACCAAAAAAACCATGTCTCCATAACCGATATTAAAATATCCGTCTGCAAATTCATATCTATAGCGGCAAGTACTATCTGTATACAAATATTACCTTAAATAGTCCTACAAACAATTTGCCACTTTCCCTTCTGCCAACCGATCGGAAATAAAATGTTCACCCTCATATGCTGCCAAAAGTGTCAGCAAATTAAATTTAAAATTTTTATGAATTTAAAAAAAAACTCTTCTAGTCCTTTCCCTTTGCTTCAACAACAGTACTTTTTGATAAAAATAAAAGCACTTTTGATACAGTAAACATAATTTTTTGCACATTTATAGAACATGTTGGTACAATAAAAGTACTAATTAGTTCATTTAAAGTACTTTTTGGTACAATAAAGGTACTCTGTGGTACAATTAAATGTATTTTTGGTATAATAAATTGTATTTTTTGACAAAATAAATTGCACTTTTTGGTACCGAATATTAGGTTTTTATCCGGGTGCCGCTGGGGATGTAAAGCCGACTCACAACCTTTTTCGTGGTGGCACCTGGGCAACGGTGTTCGTGATATTTTTTTTTAATCATGAATAGCGGCTGATAGTTTGCGACGAACCCTGATGGTTGGGCTAGCCACCCGCCTTCAGGTCCTTTACTGGCTATGAAAACACGATAAAGAAAAAGTAACAAACGGAACCCCCTAAACGTTGACGGCTCCGCAAACGAAATAAGAGAAGGTGCCACTATCCAACTGGCGGATGTCCTCAAAAAATATAAGGTTGACATCACGGCCATCCTGGAGATGAGATGGATAGGACAAAGATGCTCGCGACGTAAAAATTGCGACATCTATTACAGCTGCCATGCCGAAAAGCACGAATTTGGATGTGAATTTTTAGTTGGCGAGAGACTCAGACATCTTGTCTCGCGATTCAACCTTGTTAGTGATCGATAGCCGCGATCCGCATCAAGGCGAAATATTTCTACATCACTCTGATTTGTGGTCATGCTCCGACGAAAGATAAAGACGATGAGATTACAGGAAACATACGACCGCTGCCCTGGCCACGACATTAAATTTGTTCTGGGAGACTTTAATGCAAAAATAGCAAGGGAAGATGTTCTTGGTCCATCGATCGGTAAATTCAACCTGCATACCGACACGTCAGACAACGGGTATGGGCTGGTTAGCTTCGCAGCGGGAAGGAACATGGTAGTGAGTGGAACCAGATTCCAACACAAAGATATCCACAAGGCAACTCGGCTATCCCCCGATCAAAACACCAAAAATCAAATTGATCATATGGTTATTGATGGCAGGCATGCATCTAGTGTCATAGACGTGCGTGTGATCCGTGGTGCTAATATCGGCTCGCATCATTACCTGGTTGCGGCCAAGGTGCGTACAAGATTGAGCAGAGCAAAAAACGCACGTAACCAAACACAAAGAAAGCTGGACATAGCGAAGCTGCAAACCCCAGAGACAGCTACTACCTACTCCAACCAGCTCTCCCAACTTCTACGGCACAACACCTCCACTTCTGACGTTCCCGATACACAGTGGCAGCATATTGCGCATTCCATGGCAACCGCCGCAACAACCGTGCTAGGATATGAAAAGCGGCGCTCAGACGGATCTTGGTACGATGAAGAATGTCGCATAGCGTCTGAGGAACAGGATGCTGCTTATAGGGCAACGCTACAACTAATTGTAACCCGTGCTGTTAGGGAACGGTACAAGGAGAAAGTAAAACAGGCGAAACAGCTATTTAGGCGAAAAAAACGTCAGATGAAGGAACGGGAGAACGAGGATATAGAGCGACACAGGGATAGAGATAAGGGCCGAACATTTTACCAGAAAGTAAGAGCAAAAGGCTACGGTAATGGGTCACAAATACGCAGAGTGTGCTGCATATATGGAGAGAATACTTCCAGCAACTGCTGGTTCCAGAAGGCAGCGCACGTGCAGAAATCACGCCAATTGTCGACGACGGCTTATATTGCCCACCACTAAGTCAAGCCGAGGTAAAAAGAGCAATATCGCGGCTGAAAAACAATAAAGCAGACGGTGACGACGGACTTTCGGCAGAGCTCTTCAAGTCCGGTGGCGAGGAGCTGTTAAGGAGCATGCACCAGCTCCTACGCACGGTTTGGCGTAAAGAGTGCATGCCCGACGATTGGAAATTAAGCGTATTATGTCCTGTGCTGAAAAAAGGTGATCCAAGCGTGTGCTCGAACTTCCGCTGGATCAGCCTTTTACCCATCGCATATAAGGCCCTGTCGAGTGTGCTATGTGAAAGACTAAAGCCAGTGTTATCCAACCTGATCGGGCCTTATCAGTGTGGCTTTAGACCTGGTAAATCAACAACAGACCTGATATTCACACTTCGGCAAATCCAGGAAAAGACCCAAGAGATCGACACAGATCGACACGTACCATATTTTCGTAGACTATAAAGCTGCTTCGACAGCCCGATAAATGCTATTACGGACTAAGCAAGCGATACAATGACAGAGCCCTCTCTCGACGAACTAAAATCCAGCTATACCAGATACTGGTTCTACCTGTCTTGATGTACGGTTCAAAATCCTGGGTTATGATTAGGGTGTTCAAAACCGAAACCGAAAAACCGTTAACCGGTTTTTTTATTTAAAACCGTATGCCGGTTTTTGCAAAAGTGCCATTTTCGAATAACCGGTTTAACCGAGTTTTTTCCTTCGGGTACTCGGTTTTTTTTAAATTGCTTTGTTACAACTCTAAAAGGAGTTATTGAAGAAGTAAAAATTTTAAAATTGAATTTGAAATTAATTTAGCAAAAACTTTTTGCATTTTGTAAACGAGTATTTTTGTAGAAGCTTTGTAAAATTTTAAAATTCAATTTCATATTAATTTGCTTTTAAAAGCTTTGTAATATTTTAAAATTCAATTTAAAATTAATTTAGAAAAATCTTTTTACACGTTATTTAAGTGGATCAACAAGTCGAAGTGGATCTCGCCGAAGATGATAGTGTCGTCACTGATGATGAATGGGGTGAAATAGTGGAAGTCAAAAAATCATACGAGCTCATTAAAAAGTGGCTTAAATTATCGCAAAATTGTGGAAGCATGTTAATTTATTTAACAAGTCGAGCGAAAAACAAAGAAAATTGCAGAGCTATGTTTTCCAGGAGCACAATAAAGAACTTAGGCTCATTGTCGATGTGAAACACGGGTGGAGCTCCTTATCTGCAATGATTGAACAGTTTAAAGAATTAACCCATGTGTCAACCATGCGCTTACAAGAAATAACAATTTTGAGAGATTTAAGCTCAGCTCTTCAGCCTTTAGCGCTCGCAATTAAAAGATTATCAAATGATTCAGAATGAATGGATTCCTCATATGCTCGGGAGCTGCGAGACAAAATTATAGAAAGATTTAAGGAAAGAAGAATACAATCGTTGAATAGCTTAATTCAATATTAAAGCTTAGGAAAATGTTCTACAAGCTCATCCTGTGTAAAGTATTCTAAAAAGGCGGAAACGATCGAATATGCGAACGAACTTTTTAAAAGACTTTATCTTGCAATTTCCACAACAACGGCAGAGTCTAGTAACAGTTCAGATTGTGAGATGAAGAAATCCCCTAATGGTAGTATATCCAACGAATTAAACAGGACAATAAATAACATCCAAAATCCTGTAGTGAAAACCAATTGCAATGACACAAGACTATATGATGATTTCAACTATTTCGGTAGATGTAATAAAAGGACAGAAAAGCTCAACATCCCTCTAAACGCGTTTTTGTTAATAAATCCTACTTCCACAATTAGTGAGTACGTGTTTTCTGTATCAAGCTTTATAAAAACTAAACAGAAGAATATACTCAAAACTGAACACTTAAATTGCATAATATTTCTTAAATACTATTTTTAAAAAAAAATTAAAAATATTGCAAAAATGTATTTCTTTTCAAAAATACTACTTTAAAAAATAAAAGGAGATTCCAAAAATTAATTAAAAAGTAAAAACACAAAATAAAAAAAAACATTTCTTATTTTTTTGTAAATAAATGCATTTTTTTAAACCAAATTATTTTTTTTAACTTTTTAGTGAAAAACCGAAAAAACCCGGTTAAACCGGTTTTCTTTCAAATGCTGTATTCGAAATCCGAGTTTTCTAAAAAATCAATTTTTCGAATAACTCGGAAATCGGGTTCTTGAAAAAGGGAGGTATTTGAACACTCTAGTTATGATACAAGCGGATGAATTGGTTCTGGCTGTATTCGAGAGAAAAATACTCCGTAAAGTATATGGGCTCATCATCATTAACGGAGAATATCGGCATCGTATGAATCATGAGCTGTACGAGCTGTACACCGACATTGACTTGGTCAGACCTATTAGGGTGCAGCGGTTGCGTTGGCTTGGCCATGTTGTACGCATGGACAAAAATGCTCCAGCTCGAAAAGTCTTCGACAATGAACAACAAAATGTTTAATTGTTGTACCGAGTTATATCTATATATCCAGTTTTACATCTCTAGGGTTATAATACAAACAAATTTTCTCTGCAATTTAGTAATTGTATTGCCTAGTGTTATATGTGTATTAAATGTTATCTTTTTAGGGCTAAAATACAGCAAATGTCCCTCTAGGGTTAAACAACAAATTGGGCACGTTGAATCTTCAAAAAATTAAAGTTTGTTTGCGTTTTCATATTCGAGTTGTCAAGTACTATCTGGGTATCATACTGTATCTCTCTAGCTCTAAAATAAAGTTTGCCACAAATAATATGCCCATAGGTTCCAAAATTATATTTCGTCTGCATATTCATATTTGTGTTATCGAGCACTATCTGTATCAAATTGTATCCCTATCAAATTGTATCCATCTATCAAATTGTATCCCTCTAGCTCTAAAAAGCGTTTTGCCACGCCCTCTATGCCCATTGGGTCCAAAATTAAAATTTAGTCTGCATATTCATATTTCTGTTGTCGAGTACTACCTGTTTAAATTGTATATCTCTAGTTCTCAAAAAAGTTTTGCTACAACCACTATGCCCGTAGGGTTCAAAATTAAAATTCTGTCTGAATATTCATATTTGTATTGCCGAGAACTATCTGGGTAATAAATTGTATCTATCTAGCTCTAAAAAATGTATCTACATCCACTATGCCCATTGGGTCAAAAATTAACATTTCGTTTGCTTATTCATATTCGAGTTGTCGAATACTATCTGGGTATCAAATTTTATCTCTCTAGCTCTAAAAAAACGCTTTGCCACACTCGCTACAAAATTTAAATTTCGTCTACATATTTACATTCACGTTGGCGAGAACTGTATGGGTACCAATTTTTTTCTCTAGCTCAAAAAAAGTTTTGCCATCGAATGATAAGGGGTTATATTTAAAATTCATTAAAAACCAGAATTATTAGTATTTTGCCAAAAAAAATTATAACTTTTAAAATTGATTGATTAGATTTTTA
The DNA here is from genome assembly GCA_964034835.1 of Muscina levida. Lineage (NCBI taxonomy): Eukaryota > Metazoa > Arthropoda > Insecta > Diptera > Muscidae > Muscina > Muscina levida. The sequence continues at coordinate 26,858,539 of OZ035883.1, read as the reverse complement.
TGGTTGGGGTGTTGTTTTCTTTGAAAAAGGGTCAATTATTTGTTAAAAAAAATTCAAAATTAGGGTTTGCATTGCGTTTTCTATTTTTCCTACGACAATAAATAAATTTTTCACCCCAAATTTAATTAAAAATTGCAGTTATTTAAATGGCTAGCATGGAAACGACATTACTTATTTTAAAACTTTGAATGAAGAAATTGTGGAGAGTTTTGCTGTATTAAACATAAGAGATTATATATGAAGATCGGGTAAGAGATACTCAAAATATTACCGAAATATTAAGTGTACCTCCAAAAATTTAAAAAAAAAATTAATCAATTTTTATAAAAAATAATTTTTTTTTAAAAAATCATTTTCGTGTTTATGAGGTCAAAATCTATTGAAAAAGTGTTATGAAATCAGATTTTCACAGAAAATTCAAAAATTTGTGGGCTGGTGTAACAGAATCGTTGTTTTAACCATCTTGTTACTGTCAGTCCAATTGCATTTTACAAGTTACTTTTTCAGCCTAAAAAAAAACAAATTTAAATTAAAAATTCAATACATAACACAACTTAAGTGTACAAATCTTTGTTAAACAGTGCCGTACTTGTTGTGTTAGAACACCAGACGCTGTGTTTCAGACAATTTGTATATATGTTCTGATATTATACTCAGTAGCGTTAAAAACGTTTCATTTGACAGATCGCATTTGCCTCTACCAACAATGCTCGTACGCTGAGAATGGAATGAGGAAATACCAAAAGAGCCATAAAGGCCACAATGCAAATGCATTACAGAACGAAATTTAGAAGAGACAGTTTCGTTAAAGAGATTTGTAATTTATAATATAGAAAAGAGAAGCATATAAAGAGAAACAAGTTTTCCCGTTTGATCATCTGGTTGTTTCGTTAAATTTTAAAATTCTTTAAGCGCCAAACTTTTTTGTTTTGCTCTGAGATTTGCTCTTATTTCTCCTTTGAATATTTTCCTTTTTCATTCATTTGTCAAAAATTTCATTTGTTTACTATTTGTATTTCTTTGTGATTTTATTAACAATTGTCAATAATTGTATGCTGTGTGTGTTTTTTTTTCTCAGTGTGTGTGTGTTTTTTTAGGTTAAAATTACTTTTTAGGCATAATGACTCAGCTGTGCGTCTTATGTTGTGATGCGGTCATTTCAATTTCTTTTGACCCAAATTGATGTAGCAGGAAACCGATTAAAATTTGTGAATTGGCAAATTGATAATCATGTTAATATTCGGTTTACTCTGAATACAAACCGTCAGAAATGGAAAACAAATTTAAATTGCTAATAATGAATAGGTTTTATTACAACCGATAACACAGTGCAACTGCCAATCTGGGGAGGGGTGAGGAATTCCAAGTCAGGGTGAAGGTACTAGGTCAGTATAGTAAAACCCCTAAAAGGGGGTTTTAAGACCTTTTATATTTTTAAGCTTATACTGATGTTTTTGCTTAGTTTTTCATCTATGCAAGTGGAGCAAAATGGAGTTTAGGGTTTTATTACTGAGGTCAAATGCTATCGTTTGAAATTGGTTTGATTCACCCCCGAGACAATGACCCTCAAATTGTGTCATAGTGTTATAAATTAAAAAAAAAACAGATTTGAAACCAAAACTTCGTTATCTTTATTGATAACTGCCAAACTACTGGTCAGGCTAAAAGACAAATGTTTGACAGACTTTGAAGTAATTAACGTAAAGCATTTTTGGTTCATTGACTGATGCAGTCTTTTTCATTCTTATATCCACTGAAATACAACAACAATAGCTCTCAATTCTACAAGCCAAATAAATTTTAACAGTAAACTTTTTGTACTACATTACATTACTCTCAATAACCTCTCTACCGCTCTACTTTACAGAACGTCCCTCACCACCCGGACGTCCACTTCTAATTCCAGTTTCCGATCAACAACCCGATGTCGTTAGCCTACGATGGGAACGTCCAAGACTCGATGGAGGTTCTCCCATTACCGGTTACATTGTCGAGCATCGCCGCATGGGCTCGCCACATTGGGTTAAGGCCACCCCCATAGCCGTAGTGCGCTGTGATGTCGCCATTAGCGGCCTAGAGCCCGGTTGGCGTTATCAATTCCGTGTTTTTGCCGAAAACGTTGTGGGTCGTTCGGATCCCAGCGAATTGTCCGATGTCCTGACGGTGACACTACAACGCAATGCCATTAGTGTACCACGCTTTATTGACGAACTACAGGATACGCCAGCTGTCGAAGATGAACGCATCGAATTCCGAGTCAAGTTTCTCGGACAACCGCCACCCGAAATCAATTGGTTCAAAGATGGCTACGAAATCTTTAGTAGTAGACGAACGAAAATCGTAAACGATACCGACGCCAGTGTCTTGATCATACATCAGGTGGCCTTGACCGATGAGGGTGAAATCAAGTGCACGGCGACAAATCGAGCCGGTCATGTGGCCACGAAGGCTCGACTGATGGTACAAGCCCCGCCGAAAATCCGTTTGCCACGTACCTACGAAGATGGCCTTATAGTGGAGGCCGAAGAAGCTCTGCGCCTTAAAGTAGGCATTGCGGGTCAGCCTTTGCCTCAGATTACCTGGCTGCATGAGGGCGAGGCTATACCGCATGGCGGACGCTTTGAGGTTATAAATACGGAAAAGAATTCCAAGTTAAAGATAGACAATGTCCAACGCGAAGATCGGGGCGAGTACAGCATAAGAGCCAGCAACAAGTTGGGTGAAGATGTCAGTTCGTTTCTGGTCACTGTGACGGCACGACCCAATCCACCGGGCAGGGTGAGACTGAACATGTCCTTTGGCAAATCGGCCACATTGTCTTGGACGTCTCCCATAGACGATGGCGGTTGTAAGATCGGAAACTACATCGTGGAATATTTTCGCATTGGCTGGAATGTTTGGCTTAAGGCGGCCACTACGCGCTCCCTAAGCACTACCCTGCATGACCTGATCGAAGGTTCAGAGTACAAGTTTAGGGTTAAAGCTGAGAATCCCTATGGCGTTAGTGAGCCCAGTGAAGAGTCAGAGGTTCTGTTTATACCGGATCCTAAAAGGGGCATTACCAAACCTACGTCTGCCGCCAATTTGGGTGAGGAAGAAAACAGACCTACGCCACCAAGAAGGAAAACGCTATCACCATCTCGGCCTACGGCAGACGCAGCCACCGAGACTGGCAACCGGTTATCACCAAGAATGGAACGCAAAGCTCGACCCCAACTGCTGGACAGTGAAGATTTGCACCGTGAAATGTCGTACGGCATGGCGGTGCGCAAAAGTCCTTCGCCCTTTAATGCTGCAGAGACGCAAACTAACAAACCCACCGCCAGTCCCAACAAACTTACAATGCAAATCGAGAATGCCATGGAAAGGCAAAGTAGAACGACACAACGATCGCCTATCGTCGCCAAAAAACCGTTATTCTTGCAAGGCATTTTAAAACCCAAAGAAGCACCATCCTCACCCAAGACACCGTCGTCGGCGGAGAACTCAACTATTATCGATTTCATGAGGACGCGCAATCGCAGTCTAAGTCCTGAGCCAGAACCTGAAGCGGAGACAACCATGGCACCAGGACAGGGCAACTCTAAACCCACAACACCGGAAACCAAACGAAATGTAACAGCATTGCAGCGCAGCAAGGAACCCGTGGCTCTGGGCGGCAATCAAACTGTGTTACGCCACGCCCTCAGTCCAGCTCGTAATGTACCCTCGTTAGCTATAGCAATAGCCACTGGTACAGTGGCCGCCAAGCCCCCTCTGGAGTCCAATCACATTCTCAGTCCAGTTCGCAACGCGCCTTCCGTGGCTATAGCCATAGCCACTGGGGCAATGGGTAAGCTGAACGACGATAAGAAGACGAACGGCATCACCAACAATGGCAGCAACAACAATGAAAATGGCAAACAACCCGTTGCCACGCCCACCATCGAGATTAGTGCACCGCCCGCACTAATTGTCACATCGTCTCCAACGCCAGTAGTCACCACACAACCGCTAACAACCACCACCACTACCAGTCCCCCACCAACACCCCCCGTGGCATCCGATAAACCAAGTCGCAAACTGTCGTCTACCGACAAGCATGATGATGTTCACACCAGCAACGAATTCATGCTCGTGGTATTCGACAAGAACAGCAAGGTCAAGGATAAAGACAGTAAGTTCATCCTCCCATGCCAATTCTCCATCCCGTTCTCACTGCGCCCGTGGGAGCTGCTCGTCTAGAGACTAACTGCTACTAATCCCTTCTAACTTTTTGTGTATTTTGCAGAGCAAGATTCCTTCGAATTGGATTTAGAGGATGCCATCCAACCACCCCCCATCTCCATATCGGCTCCCGACTTAGCTTTACTGGAATACTCGACCCTGCAAACCTTTCCCATGCGACGTTCGGTCAGTTCCACGGAGCTGCTGTACGAGCGGGCCATGGCTCGATTCTACGAAGCGGTGGAATTGGAGGAAGCGGAGAAGGCGCGCAAATTAAAGATATCGCAAGACAAATTGGCCACGCCCGGCAATGTGCGCAAACGTTTGGGTTCCATGACTGAGGCCGAGCGATTGTCCTTCGAGAAACGCAGCGAAATGAGAAGACAGTCGACCGACATTGTCCAAGACCTGAAGGCTATACACAAATGGAACTCAAAGGAAAATGTGAGCGACATGAAACCCCTGAAACGATCTGCCCCAATGATGCTTAACAAACGTCTGGAGAGCCAGGAAAGTGAAGAGCTCAGCGATGATTACCGCCGCGCCCAAAGTGTTCCACTGCGTGAGGACAGCTACGATTTGGGTTCGGATTACACCGAAAGTACCGCCTCTTCCGATCACGATTCCATAGAGAAATTCAAAATGGAATTGATGGCTCGCACACATTCGCCCAGTCCGCGCGAGCTAGAGACATATCATCCTCGCAGTATGTCTGCGGGTGTTTTTACACCGTATCGAGCGCCGACACCCGATGAGGCGGCTTTAGTTCTGACCAGACCGGTGCCCCTGCCTAGCCCCGATTTTGTGCCAAAACCCATACTGAAAAGACCTTCAAAGGAAAATGTCCTACAGACTGATAGCAACGGCAATGGTTCTAGCCCAAAGCCGCTGGATAATAGCGCCGCAGACAAAATGGATATAGCCAAGGGCATTAAGTCCTTCTTCAAGAGGGACAAACGTTCGGCCACCGAAAAGAACACAGAAGAAAATGAGCTGCTAATATCCAATCCGCATGAAAGCACCAACGCTACGCTGCTAAAAGCGGAAGCTGAAGCTAAACGCAAAGCTAAAGAGGAAGAAGAGCAACGGAAACGTAAAGAAGCGGAGCGGGCAATGTTGGAAGAGGCCCACGCAGCGGTCGATCACTACAGTCAGCTGGTGCAACAGGTGAGCACCACCCGGAAGTATCACACTCCCATTTATATGGATCAGGAAGAGCTAAAGAAGATCAGTGCCAATGTTCCCCAGAATGGCGAAAACGGCAATGGAGAAGGTAACGGTGGGGATGGTCTTACCTCACGGCGTTCCCATAGTCCCGATGATGGAGGCCTTAGGCCACCAGTAAACAACAAACCCCGACTTTCAATATCCGAAAGAGGTCAAATGATGCATGTGCGTGATACCGGCAGTGATTTGGCCATGAGGCAGGAAACCCACAAATCGGAACCGGACACACCAAGCGAAACACATGCTGCTCCTCGATTTTCACCCGATAAGGAAGAGAAAAATGTAACGCCATCTATGGATGTACCGTCCACGTCTTCACCAGCCGAAGATACTGACGTGATAACCACTACCGTCGTCAGTGAAACTGTCGAAGAGCGGCCCGATTCTCGAGGTCGCCCACGTCTAGTCAAAGTAAAGCGCATCATCAAAAAGCGAATGCCTTCGGGGACACGTTCACGCGACACCTCTGTCAGTAGGCCACCATCTAGCATAGATACAGCGTATGATCAACCGATGCCCGGTACAACGGTTAGAACTATTTCAAGAATACGACGTTCAGCCACCACAGAATCAAGATCCCCCGGACCCTTGGGCAGAAGACCGTTAGGTGCCCACCAAACTAAATCGCTAGACTATGAAAAGACCGCTTTAGTATCAACCGATTCGCAAGAGTTAACGACAGCTGTGGCTACACAACCTCCCACTCCGCCCCCCTTAACCGACGAAGAGGCTCACGAGAAGGTCCGCTCTGCCATTTCATACTCCACCGATATGGTTTTGTTCATGGTCGCCTGTTATGTGTATCTGTTCAAAGACGCCCGTCTGGTGTTGCCCATATTGGCCCTGATGATCTATCGCCAATTGGGTGAGGCCATCAACAAGTGCATACCCAGTTGGTTGAAGCGTAAAAAAGAATAATGCACCGGAGCTGAAGATGGACACACACATTTTGTATTTTTAAGTTAATTTTATGATTGCTAACTCATCTGACTACAAGCCGTTGTATTTGTCGTATTTGATTTATCCGTTCTTATATTTTCGAAGTGTTTGAAATTTGAATTGGATTCGAGGATATATTACAATTTGTTTTTTTTTTTTTAATTAGCGAATTTAAGTATTTGTTTTGTGCATGTCTTGTTGGAAATTTAAATTACATACATTTACACACTACGCCTATAAACATACATACATACATACATACACTTATAGGTATATTTGTATTAATTCTACTACTAAATACATACATACATACATAGTATATCATATGATAATATTCGAAGGATATCATGTCGTATACGTTAGAAACACCACAAATCGTGAAAAACTAATTTGAATATTTTTAAATAAATAAATAATTTTACAAACAACAAATCGAACTTATTTCAATATTATTTCAATAATTGGAGCATTGTATTTTAATGTACAGGGCTTAAGGAGCGTTCAGGCACACGGATCTGTCGAAGGATTTTTTTAATATACGAAAAAATGTGGTGCGTGTCGACAACCAGAGTGTCATAGCAATTTGTTATAGATAGCACTCCTGACAGACAAATCCGTCGACAGATCCGTGTGACTGAACGCGCCTTTACATTTAAAAAAGTATTGGACGATGTCCTCTGAATAAAACTAAACCAGAATCTTTATAAGCCGGCTTTAAAAAATTTAAAATGGTTTCTTAGAAACCGGTTCACATAAACCGGGTTTTAGATCCGGTTTTTTTTATCGGAATCGACATATAGTGTAACTTAATTTATACATAAAATCAGTTTTGGGAATTTGTTTCCAGAAAAAAAACTGATTCCAACGAAATTTTTGTGAGCGATCTTAAATGTTAGTGTATGTCTAACTCATCGTTTTTTAAAGACCGTTTCCCAAAAAATTGGTTAAGTAACCGGTTTTTTAAATTACAAATATTTTGGACTTAATGAGTTTGGGAAACGATTTCCAAAATCCGGGGTTAATCTCCGGTTTTTTATTGGCGTCAACATATTGTGGAACTTAACGAAATTTCTGAAAGCATTTTTTAAAAGTCCTGTGTTTCTAACTCATCGTTTTTTAAAAGACCGTTTCCCAACCATCCGGCTACATAACCAACTTTGGGAAGCGGTTTTTAAAAAAACCGATATTATATCAAAATTTTGTTATTTACATCGACAAAATTTAGTTTTTATTTAATACATAAAACCGGTTTTTGGAAAATTCAATTCTAAACCGTTTTTGGAAACCGACTTTTTAAATTATCGATTTTTGTAACCGGTTCCCAAAACCGGATCTTAAACCGGTTTTTTATTGGCGTCAACATATTGTAAAACTTAATACGTACATAGCAGTCTGGTTTCCAATAAAAAAAACTGATTCTAACGAACTTTTTAAAAACCGGTTTTTAAAAGTCCTGTGTTTCTAACTCATCGTTTTTTAAAGACCGTTTCCCAAACAGCTGGTAACATAACCAACTTTGGGAAGCGGTTTTCAAAAAACACAATTTTAAATCAAATTTTTTTTATTGACATCGACAAAATTTAAGGTTCTTAGTTAATACATAAAACCGGTTTTGGGGACCGGTTTTTGAAAATTCGATCATAAACCAAAATCAATTTTACCTGTTGAAAAATATCTATATTTCTAATTCATCGTTTTTTAGACACCGTTTTCCAAAAACCGGGTTTCAAATCAAATCAAAGCATCAACAAAGTTGTAAACCTTCATTTCAGAAAAACGCATTATAAACTAGAATTGTTAACTCGATTTTTACTTACTTTTTCTTACTGAATTTTAGACAGAAACCGGAGCCAAAACGTACCGGTTTTTGAAAAACTCAATTTTAAGTCGAAATTTTTTAACCTGATTTTTACTTACTTTTACTTACTGATTTTAGACAGACGCCGGAACCAATAGTACCGGTTTTAAAAAAAAAAAAAAATTTTAAGTCGAAATTTTTGTAGCCGGTTTTTCAATTTACTTGTACATATTGTGGAATTGGCTTTTTTCTTAGAACCATTGTCTTAAAACCCGTGTTTAAGAACCCGTTTTTTTATCAACGACGACAAATTTGTGGTACTAAAAAACCGATTTTTAGAAACGGTTTCAGAAAAAAAATTAATTAAAACTTAAAGTAAAGTCCATTTTAGGGTTCTATATAAAAAAGTACTTTCTGCTACAGTAAAAGAAAATTTTTATTACTTTCTGGAACAAAAAACTTCTTTATATCAGTAAAAGTACTTTTTGGAAACAAAAAAAGTAATATATAATATAATAAAAGTATTTTTGTGATACAATCAAAATACATTTTTGAAACAGCAAATTAACTTTCTTGGTGCAATTAAAGTTATTTTTAGTACGATAAAAGTACTTCTTAATACTTTAATAGTATTTTTCAGTACTATACATGTACTGTAAAATAAAAAAGTACTATTGGTACAATGATAGTAAACTTTTGAGCAATAAAAGTACTTTTTCACACAATAAATTTAAATGAAATGAAATGAGTTACTTTTTCGAACATTAAAAGTACTTTTTGGCACAAAAAAATTACTTTTTACAATAAAAATACTTTTTTCAAACGACAAATTTACATTATTATTGGTGTAATATTGTTTTTGAAACAATTAATGTACTTTTTTTGGTAAAATCAAATTATTTTTTGGTGCAATGAAAGTACTTTTTAGTACAATAAAAGTATTTTGGTACACAAAAAGTACTTTTTAGTACAATAAAAGTACTTTGGTACACAAAAAGTACTTACTGGTAGAAACAAGATTATTCAGGAATAATAATGTTACTTTTGAATTTTTTTATTATGTAAAAGTACTTTGTGGAACAAAAAAACTGTTTTTGGTACAGTAAAAGTACTTTTTTAGTACCATAAAAGTTCTTTTAACTAGTAGTTTTAACTACTTTTTTGGTTCAATGAAAGTTATTTTTTAATAAAACAAATTTACTTTTTGGTGTAATAAAAAAAAATTAGTACAATAAAAGTACTTTTTTGACAAAAGCAAATTTTTACAAAGTACTCTTTTTATTTAATTAAAGTACATTTTTGAAACAATAAATGTCCTTTTTTGGTGCATTACAAATACTTTCTTGGTACAATAAATTAAACTTTTGATGTAAGAAATGTGCTTTTTGGTACAATAAAAGTACTTTTTAGTATAATAATACTAGTACTTTTTAATATGTTCTTTATAATTACTCTGATATAAAAAACTACTTCTTGGTATAAAAAAGAAACTGTTTGGTGCAACAAAAGTACATTTTTGGTTACATAGGTACATGGAAACGAAAAGGTTAGTTTTTGGTACAAAAAAAGTGTAAAATTTGTAAAATAATGTACATTTCTGTCCAATAAAAGTACTTTTTGGAAATAATTAAAGTCATTTTTTGAAGTAACTAATTTAATATTTTAGTGAAATAAAAGTACTTATTTGGTACAATAAAATTACTTTATGGTGCAATAACAGTACTTTTTTATACGATAAATGTACTCTGGTACACAAAAAGTTCTTGCTGGAACAAACAATTTTTTTCAAGCACAGTGAAATAAAAGTGCTTTTTTGCATAATAAATGTCCTTTTCTGCACGATAAAAGTACTTTTGTGTAAAATAAATGCACATTATTGGTACACTTTATTGTTTTAGTTTAATAAAAGTAATTTTTATACTATAATAGTACTTGTTAGTACTATATAAGTGCTGTAATATAAATAAGTACTATTGGTACAATAAAAGTAAACTTGTGTGCAGTAAAAGTACTTTTTCACACAATAAATTTACTTTATTGGTGCAGGAACATTAAAATTACTTTTTAGTGCAATAAAATTACTTTTAAGTGCAATAAAAGTACTTTTTGAAACAACAAATTTACTTTTTAAAACAATGAAAGTACTTTTTCACAAGTACAATAAAGTACTTTATTGATGCAATATTGTTTTTGAAACAATTAATGTACCTTTTTGGTACAATAAAATTATTTTCTTGTGCAATAACAGTACTTTTTAGTACTACAAAAGTACTTTGGTACACAAAATGTCTTTGCTGGAACAAACAAATTTTTTCAGGAACAATAAAATTTCTTTTGAGTGCAATACAAGTACTTTTCTGATGCACGAAAAGTACTCTTTGTTACATTAAAAGTACTTTTTGGTACAATAAATTTTTCAAACAAAACTAACATATGTATGATAAAAAGGTATAGGAAATATACAATATTTCCATCAAAACCTTAATCCTTAAAATCCCAACAATTTATTGATTTTTGCGCCTTTAGTAAATTTTATTAAATTTTAGATTAATTACATTTTATACAGTTACAAGAATATTTTTCATAATTTAAATACTTATTTGCCAATTAGTTCCCCCTCAAAATCGAAAATTTAAACAGCTGGCGCTACTGGTACCATAGCAGCCACGGTGGAAGAAACACCAGCCTCGGTCGAAGCGCCAACAGCTGGAGCAGCAGCAGTGGTTGCAACTGGAGCCACTGTGGCAGGCAATTGCCAACCGAATAGATTACGAATGAGAGTATCCAATTGAGCGACATCAATACCATTAAGCTGAAGACTGGCAGCCACACGTTGAGCCTCAGGCAGAGCAATAACACGTTCATATACCGGCTTCAAAGCTACCAAACGTTGCCACAAATGAGCGAAGATACCATTTTGGGCCACTTTCATGTTGATGTGAACTTGAATCATATCCACGGGGCAGTACATCAAGAACTCATTGACAAATCCTTGCCAGCCGAACACAGTGTTGGCCCAATACGGCGAGGTGTTAAAGATGGTCAAGAACTCTTCGGATTCCTCCAATTGGAATTCGCCGCCGGAAGCCATAATCTGGGCACGTACCCATGTGATGAAAGCCATTACCTCAGGTTGAGAGCGGAAACGCATCTGGGTGAGAAAAGCATCCTGGGAGTTGATGACACGCACAAATGACTGGAACTGGGCATCGTTGAGTAGGTAACGAGTCATTAGTTGGCGGATTTGCAACATGTTGACCATGCGTAGAATTTCATCTAAATCTTGAGCCATAGTAGGAGCGGGCGGTGGTGTGGGTATGATCACAGGATGGCCACTACGTTGTGGTGGTACCAAGGCGGTGGTGCCAGCGGCACAAATGGCGATTAAGCCCAGGATGGTAAGATATTTCATGGTCGCTGGGGTTGTTTAGAAGGCGTCGTCGTGGTTCGTTTAACTTTCGTCGTTTGAATGTTTAAGATTTGTCTAACGGAGGAGTTTATATACTCACAAAAAAGTCACACAGGGACACACAGCTTTAATAAATCTTATCTAAATTATTATCTCATTTGGAAGTGAAATAGATAAAACATTTATTTATTAGATAATATTGACCAAAAATCTTGTGTACCTATGTAATTATTTCGCTATCTTCAACTTTACTGAAATGAGTGGACATTGTGGTTCCGTCTGCTTAGTTTCGCATCTCTGGGGCTGCATCTCAATTGCTTTCCATTACTCGTGAGATTCCAATTAGGCGATTTCCTTTTTGGTTTGAGATAATAATGTTTATTTTCTGTTTCGTCGCATCTAAATATCTGCAATCTTTTGTAGTACAATTTTTGTTGGCCACCATCATTTCGATCTATTTATTATCTGTGAGATAAAGAGATATCATCACATGTGGCTGTTTTTGTTTGATCATGTGAACAACAAGATATACGTAATTTTGCGAATGTTTTTAGATAAACATGATCTTGCGGCAGACCAGGGGTCGTCTTAATTGTTGTTATTAGATAATTTTGAGTTTAAAGCATTTGTGAAATTGAGCAGCTGCTGTTATTTAGTTGGTATGGAACCTTTAACAGTAGCGCAACATATTTGGTATATGGACAAATTTATATCGCCGTGGGACTTAAGATGAATTGTGGTAGAGCTTCATGACGTCGATGATACATATAAAATAATTAATTTGTTCGATGATTTTATTTAAGACTAAGTGTGCCAAGTTTCTAGATGAGAAAAAAGGTTTTAAATTTGTTGTTCTGATTTACAAAAACGTTGTGCAGCTGCTAACAAAAAAAAATGAATTTCGAACAACTAAAAAAATACTTATTCAGTTCAGTTTAGTTGATGGGTTTTTATTTTAAAGGACAAGTTTCATATGATCTGTTTTCAATTTTAAATGGAATATTTTAATTTTAGTTAATGCCTTTCGAATGGTAACTTGAAATTGAATTTCATTTAGAATTTGATTTTCAGCACACTTTAACTATTTTAGCATCTTATGAGGAAAATTATACTTTTTTTAACAATGGACAAAATCTATAATATATATACCCATATATTTATTGAATAATTCGTTAATCAAATCATGTATCTTCGGCAATAATTTAATCCATTTTCCAATATTTTCAATTCAAAAAACCTCTTTTTTCAGTCATTATACCATTGGTGGGTAAAGGTTGTTATACTTTATTTTTCGATATGAACATTTAGTAATTAAATGTGTTGGTGTTGGTGTTGGTGTTTTTAGTTCTCTATAAACTGGGGACTAATAATATGTTTTTGTTTAGCAACATATTTAAATATTAGACTATAACTAAAATAAAATTTTCAACTAAATCTAAAAGAAGAAAACGAACCAGGTAAATATTGTGGAAGATAAAAGGTGTGGAAAAGGGGTGTCACAACAATCTAATAATTATCCTCCAAGAAAATTTTAAATTGAGGACTGCTTCTTTTAAAATTTCAAATTTCCCAATTTATCGGAAACTTTTTTTGTATTTGCTGCTGGCTTCTTAGTGGGTTTCAGGGGTTTTGAGGTAGAAGGTTGAGGTTTCTTAACAACTAGATCCTTGTGAAGCTCACGGAGGTTAGCATCTACTTTTTCTTGTTTCTTGGTTACGGCTTCTTTAATCTAAAAAAAAAGAGAACGGATGTAAATGATTGAATTAAGAGGTCTTATTGTTTTCTTTTAAAATTTCAATTTACCGTTTTCAGTTTACCCTGGACTTCCTTGGGCTTCTTCTTTTGCTTGACATCATTTACTTTAAAAAGATTTTTGGATTTCTTAGATTTGCTAAGAGAAGCACCTGCATTGCCACCCTGGCCTTTAGCGTTTTGTTTAGATCTACGTCCCATTGTTAGTTAAACTGAAATAGAGTACAAAATGAAAGAATGTTTTTTTTTAAAAAAATACAAATCAAATTTATTACATACAAGTTTACATTTATATTTTCTTTAAAGCTAAGAACATTTAATTTTACTTTGAGCCGCAGTAGTGTCTTCTTCGTTGTCATCTAAAGCTTTGCGTTTCAGCGTTAATGCATCTTCTTGTTGGTTAATTGCATCGGTTTTGGAGTGTGTCAATATCTCTTTAGTGAGATAGAATGATACTCTGTACATGTCTTTGTTGGGCGCCACATTGCGCACAAAGTAAACACCTTGCAGATTGTCTTTTAAAGGTATCTGTAGATTGTCCTCCACCAGCTGCAATACCAATTCTTTGGAATTAGTGCCTTTGGCAAAGGAATACACATGCACTAAGGGATAATTTAGGTTATCGTTGGAAAAATCTATTGTGTTCTCTTTAAATTCATTTTCAAATAGTCCTCTAAAAGCTGGCAAAAATTCTACTGCCATGGCGGGCAAATTCATGGTTATGTGCATTTTATACTTGGCTTCTTTGTCTCGATTTTGCCACCGTTTTAAGAGGTCCTGCTTTAAGTCGTGCTCTATGAAATCACGTCCATCTTTATTGAAGGTTTGTGCCTGTTGCAGACACTTGTTGCGTTTCATATTGTGCTGCAGCCATTTAAAACTCTCCGGATTTAAATCATTAGCCAATACGGTGCACTTCTTTTTGGCCGCTGGCACTGAAAATGGACCCACTCCGGCAAAGACGTCGTACAGAATATCGCCAGGGTTTAATATTTGAACAATGCGTTCATGCTCTGTGGAAAGACGGGGATTCCAGTACACTTTAGAGAAATCAAATTCAAAGAATACACCGTTCTCTTTAGTCTCCACCTGATACACAGGCTCGCCACAGAGCAAATCCAGTTGGAAGTTGCGATAGGTGTTATCTATTGTCGAGGCTTTGTTGACCACTGTCTTGCAATTGGCCACCTTATCCAACAGTACATGGCCAATCACATCTTTATAGGCCAGCAAATGATCCCTAAGGTTTAGGTGAACAATGTGACCAATGCGGGAGTAGGAAGTTAGACCTTCCTCATTTTCTGGCAATATGGATTTCAAAACCTCATCACCTCTCCAATTGTCGTAGCTCAACTGGATCTCTGTGAAACCGAAATTTTGCTCAGTGACTTGGTGCTTTTCCAACTCTTCCATTGGCAAATCTTTCCACTCCTTTACGGGTGTAGGATGTAGCAATATCTCTCTGCCCTCTATGCCGTCCAACACACACGGTTGTATTGGCTTCAGCTTTTCCATTTTCAACAGCAGCTTTTTCACTAGCGGACTGACTCGCTGGGCATTTGCTTCTTTTACCCACAAGCGTGGTACTTGTATGGCTTTAGCAAATTTCTCTCTGTCCAATTGCAACATGCCACGCACTTGGCAGGGGGGTTTCAACAAATCGTTGTCCATTGTTTTCCAGTAGTGACGCTGCCGTATTATCTGGTGATTTGATAGCAAGATGCGGGATTCTCTAAAAACTCCTTGGGCAAATGTTGTAATCATATAAGGATTTGCAGCAGTACCTCCTCTGTGGTCTTTCGACAATACTTGTGCAAAACGTGGATGAGAACCAAATTTCTTTATCTAATTCTTCGATTCAACGAGCAGATGATCGATATGCTCCTTGAATTCGTGTTGCATTTGATGATATTTCGATTTCATTAAACTTTACGGCCTAATTTCTAAATTAATATTCTTAAAAAGTTTTTTTTCGTATTGTAAAAATAAAAATTTACCTTCTATTCCCTTCACCGAACTTCACGAATAACACACGCGCAGAGTTGATATATGGCGTAGCTATCTAGCACATGTGTTATCGACCCAATAGGAAATGAGAATGGAGCTGTAAATAAGAAGAGGTTTGTATTATCGATATGTTGTGATATAGGAAATGAAATAAATTAATATAAAATTTTAGAGCCAATATTAATTACACCTCGATAGGCAGAAAAACTTAAAGAACTAGAAATTACATTTAGGTCGTACTGTAGTAGTAGACATATTGAATATACTTTATTGTTTATTTTTTTTTAGTTATTTTAGTTATTTTATTTATTTTATTTAGTTTATTTTTTTATTTATTTTATATATTTTATATATTTTATTTATTTTATTTATTTTATTTATTTTATTTATTTTATTTATTTTATTTATTTTATTTATTTTATTTATTTTATTTATTTTATTTATTTTATTTATTTTATTTATTTTATTTATTTTATTTATTTTATTTATTTTATTTATTTTATTTATTTTATTTATTTTATTTATTTTATTTATTTTATTTATTTTATTTATTTTATTTATTTTATTTATTTTATTTATTTTATTTATTTTATTTATTTTATTTATTTTATTTATTTTATTTATTTTATTTATTTTATTTATTTTATTTATTTTATTTATTTTATTTATTTTATTTATTTTATTTATTTTATTTATTTTATTTATTTTATTTATTTTATTTATTTTATTTATTTTATTTATTTTATTTATTTTATTTATTTTATTTATTTTATTTATTTTATTTATTTTATTTATTTTATTTATTTTATTTATTTTATTTATTTTATTTATTTTATTTATTTTATTTATTTTATTTATTTTATTTATTTTATTTATTTTATTTATTTTATTTATTTTATTTATTTTATTTATTTTATTTATTTTATTTATTTTATTTATTTTATTTATTTTATTTATTTTATTTATTTTATTTATTTTATTTATTTTATTTATTTTATTTATTTTATTTATTTTATTTATTTTATTTATTTTATTTATTTTATTTATTTTATTTATTTTATTTATTTTATTTATTTTATTTATTTTATTTATTTTATTTATTTTATTTATTTTATTTATTTTATTTATTTTATTTATTTTATTTATTTTATTTATTTTATTTATTTTATTTATTTTATTTATTTTATTTATTTTATTTATTTTATTTATTTTATTTATTTTATTTATTTTATTTATTTTATTTATTTTATTTATTTTATTTATTTTATTTATTTTATTTATTTTATTTATTTTATTTATTTTATTTATTTTATTTATTGTATTTATTGTATTTATTGAATTTATTTTATATATATTATTTATTGTATTTATTGAAGCCTTTTTCTAGTCTACTCTTCCATCAAATACAAAAAAACGATATGGCTACTTTGGTCATATGCCGTTAACTACCCGCAAATGCAGTGCTGGCTCTAATGTTTTGGTATACGAAAATCCAAAACAAAGAACGAATACCAAAGAAAACACGCAAGAATGCGTCAGCTGTTCGTAAAAAATCGATAAATAATTGGAAAATTTTTAGCTAAGCAACCATATCCAGTCGCAGGCTGAAAGAAAATCTAACTCAACGTAATAGACCAAAGTGAAAAATTTATTAAAATCTCCCGCAGCAGCAATCATGACCAACGATCAACAAAATCATGAACCCGAAGCTGAGGTGGAAAATGTTCGTGTCGTGGTGCGAGCTCGGCCAATGGACAAGAACGAATTGATGGCTGGAGCTGTGAGTGTCATCAAGTTGGACAAAATGAAAAGGGCCATAACTGTGGTGAAACCCCAGGCCACAGCCAATGAACCACCCAAAAACTATTACTTTGACAATGTCTTCGATGGCGACAGTAGTCAATTGGATCTGTATGTGGATACGGCACGACCAATAGTGGAAAAAGTGTTGGAGGGCTACAACGGCACCATTCTCGCCTACGGTCAGACGGGTACGGGTAAGACGTACACCATGTCGGGTAATCCAGAAAGCCCCCAAACCAAGGGCATTATACCAAATGCTTTTGCTCACATCTTTGGCCATATTGCTAAGGGTAAGGAGAATCAGAAATTCTTGGTCAGAGTTAGCTATATGGAGATTTACAACGAGGAGGTTAGAGATCTACTGGGTAAAGATGTCACAAAGAGTTTAGAGGTAAAGGAAAGGCCAGACATAGGTGTTTTTGTTAAGGATCTCAGCGGTTATGTAGTGCATAATGCTGATGATCTGGAGAACATTATGAAGTTGGGCAACAAGAATAGGGTAGTGGGAGCCACTAAAATGAATCAGGAATCATCTCGATCACATGCCATTTTCTCAATTACCGTCGAAAGAAGCGAATTGGCTGAGGGCGGTCAGCAGCATGTACGCATGGGTAAATTACAATTGGTAGACTTGGCGGGTTCGGAGAGACAAAGCAAAACCCAGGCAAGTGGTCAACGTCTAAAAGAGGCCACTAAGATTAATCTGTCATTGTCAGTGTTGGGTAATGTCATCAGTGCTTTAGTCGATGGCAAAAGTTCTCACATTCCATACAGAAATTCCAAGTTGACTCGTCTGCTACAAGATTCATTGGGTGGTAATTCAAAAACCGTTATGTGCGCCACTATATCACCAGCAGACACTAACTACATGGAGACCATTTCAACTCTGCGCTATGCTAGTCGTGCTAAAAACATTCAGAATCGCATGCACATCAATGAGGAGCCCAAAGACGCTCTGCTGCGGCATTTCCAAGAAGAAATTGAACGACTACGCAAACAATTGGAAGAGGGTTATGAGGAAGAACCTCAGGAGGAGGAAGAAGAGGTAGAGGATGAGGAGGACGACGAAGAGATCGAGGCTGAAGTGCTGGCAGAAACACAAAATCAAATGACTGAAAGGGCTATGGAAAAGCAACGTCTGCGCGAACTTAAAATGGCACAGAAAGAAGCTTTGGAGAAACGTAAAAAGGAACATCAGTTGGAAATTTCCAAAACTAAAACAGAACAAGAGCAGCTGCGCAATAAACTGCTATCACTGGAGGGAAAAATCTTGGTGGGTGGAGAAAATCTTCTGGAAAAGGCTCAAACCCAAGAGAAACTGTTGGAACAATCGCTGCGTGAGTTGGAAGAAAGAGAGAAAGCCGAACAGACATTACAACAAACGTTGCAGCAAAAAGAAACCGAACGCATAGACATCGAAGAACGCTACTCTTCGCTGCAAGAAGCAAACACCGGTATTACCAAGAAAATTCACCGTGTCATGCAAATGTTAATGGGTGTCAAGTCCGAGTTGGCCGATCAGCAGCAAGAGCACCAACGCGAGAAGGAAGCTATTTACGAAAATATACGTTCTCTCTCCAGGGAATTGGCTTTGTGTGAACTTGTCCTCAACTCTTACATACCCAAAGAATATCAATCTATGATCAATCAATACACCCACTGGAACGAAGACATCGGCGAATGGCAATTAAAATGTGTGGCCTATACCGGCAATAATATGCGCAAGCATATCACCGACTCAAAGGCCTCCAACAAGGATGCAAACGACTTCGTTGATCTCTCTCACGTCTATCTCAGCTATAACTCCGATTCTGTCACTCAACCTGTGCGCGTTAAGTCATCTATTGCATCGGCTCGTCCCCGTACATCTGGTGTACCACGTCCTACGACAGCTCGGCGATATTGAGCAGACATTTTTTTGCCCTCCATGGATGCGCGAGAATTTTTTGATACATCTCAATTAACGGGCGAATTCTTCGCCAACCTATTTCGTTCCCAATGTTGGTTCGTCTTAGCTTTATTTTTTACCTACTATTGCTTTCATTTAATGGTGGGCTCCACAACGACAATGCCATGAAGCAGTAGAGTTTTACTTAACATTATAATACTCACCAAAACAAAAAAAAAACACTGATACTCTTAAGTTGCTTTTAAGTATTATTTCCCAGATGACTTTTTTTTATTTTGTTTTTTTTATATTTATTCAGCACTTCAGTCCAAAGTCATAGCATAGTGTAGCACTAAACGACAGTCATTTATGGACGTTCATATATATGTATGTATGTATCATTGATAGATTGGAACACAATACATTCATTATTAAGACATTCAGACGTGCAATATTTTTTTCACATTTATTTTGTGGCATTTACAATTTTAAACACAATTAAAGAAATAAAAAAGTCTATTATATTAATATAAAAAAATTAAATGGATATAATTTATACAACTGAAAATAAAAATCACTATTGCAATATATATTTATTTAGACTACAAACGGAAACGAGAGTTTTATTCTTTTAGGGCTACCGGGGAAATCAACAACATCGTATTTGAATAGAAGCGCTTTAAATTTGAAAAAAAGATAAAAGAAATTTTAGATTTTTCCAATAAAAATATAATACATACTTTCAACATTTTATGATATCAAAAGTTTAAAATAATCTTTTAATGAAAATAGTCTATCGATGCAGTGGATGAAACTTTTTATATGGACAAAAACTGTAGAAGACGCATTTTTGGCAAAAAAATACGAATATTCCGTATCAAAATGATGCTTAATATAAAAAATTGATATTTGCCCGTTAATATTTAAACATGAGAATGGAGGATATTTTATCCCCACGTTTCATTTTACCTTTGTTTTTTTTTTTAATAATTTTGTTTTTGAAAAAATATTTTTTTCTATGGAAAATAATAAAATTGCTTTTTCTTTTCTGAAACTTCTTATTTGTTACTCATGCTCATTGATATTTATTTATTTATATTCAAAATTGAAATTATAACCCTTGTGGCCGATATAAATTAAATTACAATAATTCATTTTATTTTAAAAATTTCTCTGACAAAAAACCTAATTTTTTTAATTAAATTCTATTTCTATTCCAAAAAATATTTCAACATTTTGAATTTATTAACAAATTGATATTATTAAAAAAGTGCAAAAGCGCATTCAGAAAAGTTTTCGCAACGATGATATTTTTCGAAATTAATTAAATTATATTATACTAATGTCAAAATTTAAATTTCATAAAAAGATTACACGAAAAAATATATTCATGCAAAAATGGACAAATGTTGAGAATTTGAAGAAAATAATTTTTTATATTTTTAATTGTTACTCATTTTGATCCTTAAACAATGTCAAACAATTAAATGAAAAAAATAAATAATTTTTTGTTCTGTTTATATTTTCTAAAAATTTTCATTTTCAAAAATGTTTTCCATTTTTTTTCGCTTGTCGCTAATAATGTACCTAATAAATTAATAAAAAAAAATATTAAAATACTTAAGACCTTCATTATAATTTTTTATATGTTTATAACGTGTAATTCAAATAATTTGTTAAAAAGAAATTATCAAAAATAATTAGATCTTCAAATTTTATTTTTTTTATATTATTATATCTAATATATATATTTTTTTTTATTAATGATTAACTTAAAATTTAAAAAAGAACAAAATACATTTCTCCATATAATTGGTTAAAAAAAATCAGAAAAAAAATTATTTTAATTTTTTTGTATTTTAAATCAAGTTCTGCCTAAATTCCATAACCAGGGCTGGACTAACAAAATGGTGGACCCTTTGGGCGTCATAGATCCGTCTGACGGTTAATATGTCGATATCTCGCATTCTTTTTAGGTTTTTTTTTTATCACTGGACCTGCAATTTTGACTTTATCGTTCAATATCTAAGACAGTTATTGAAGAAAAATATACTTTGTTTGACCTGCGTTTAAAAACCTGAGGCCACTGTAGGCTATAATTTTTGTTATCGAATTTTTGTTATCGAAAAAATACTTTATTTTTCTCTTATTTTGGACCTATCCATAAAACGCGTTTAAAATTCGATATTTTATTTTATTTACATAACCCTGTTTTGGACCCTGTAAGCCACATACATTCGTTCAACGGCTAATTTAATTTAGTTTTTTTTCTCTTAAAAAAAAAAAAACTAAAATCTTTTTCTATTTCCTGAAAAATCCTCATGAGCCAATGTGTGTTGCCGCCGCCGTTTATTAACAGCAGAAACGGCGCAACTAGTTAATTTATAACGGCCTTAAACTCTTCACCAGCTGACCAGCTGTTCAAATTAATGTTTTGTGGTATTGTTTACATTTTTGGTTTAAGTTATTTGGCGAAAAGCCCTGAAACTATTGTTAAACTCGTCAAGTGTTCCAAGTTTTCGAATAAAATTGGATTTTAAATACAAGAAAAGGCAATATGCGCAAGTGTAAACTTTGCACAAAGAAGGAGGCGCCAGGAAATGGGACATTCTTCCGAATTCCCTCAGACGCGAGAAGACAAAAAGAATGGAGTATGATTTGCCAAATGGAATTGCGACATAGCCACTGCATATGCCAGGATCACTTTTTGCCCAACGATATTATAAAAGGATCAAAAAGAGCAATGTTAATGCCTAATGCTGTACCCTTCGTTGAGGTTACCAAGTTGAAAATCAAACCTTGTAAACCACCCCCATTGCCAGAAAAGTAAGTTTATAGCTAAATATTCGAATGAAGATTGTAGAAATATTTTTGTTTTATTTTTATGATGCAGATCAAACACTGCTTTAGAGCCACCGGAATGCAACAACTGCCAGGAATTGGACTCTTTGATAAAGTTTGTATAAGATAATAATTGAAGGGGTAATAAGCAAATGGATGCAAGCGACAAAAAGTTCATTTCGAGGTACTAGCCTTCCTGCAAATGCTGGTATTACTTGGACTTTTCTTCGGCCAAATATCAGCACTGGTAAAAAAAATTGATCTCATCTCATGCTAGTAGACAGAGATAGTGTAAAGGAACAGAACTGTGCACTTATCTCAATTTTTGTCAATTTGTCACTTGCACCCCTTTGTTTCTAACCCCCTCAAATATAATATAATTTAAGCCGTCTAAGTTTTTTCTATTAATTAGATTGCCTTGTGTGGAACACAAAATACCTGTACAATTTATCGAAAGGGAAACTCAAACATAGTAAGTTTACACAAGTAAAAATATATTGCTGTGGTCACTAGAAACATTTAGCGAAAGGAGATGTTTGTATATGTGAACTTAATTCCAATATGTTGGTTGAATATTTGAATCAAACAATGTTATGAATATTTGCAGCATCATATGGAAGGGTACTCTTTGCTTTTCGGACTGAAGTTGTTTCTTAGTGGCCACAGATATTTACTAGATTGTCCAAAAGTTCATTATAAGTTTTTCCCCTTCTTTTTATTATCTTACAGTCCCATTATTATTGAATGTGCCATGGAAACAGAAATGATGAAATACAAACATGAACTCAGACTATTAAAATCGGAAAATCTACGTCTGAAAGATAAGATAGCAACGTTAACCTGTACCGTAAATGGCATGAGAAAAGTGTTTACCGAAGGACAAATAAGAAAGTTAGCGCTAGGAAGAATTGAATGGCGGGCGGAAGACATGGAAAGCGCTAAACAATTGTTTGCGGCTGGACCGAAAACTTATAATTATTTATACGACAGAGGTTTTCCACTGCCTCATGAGACCACCATACATCGTTGGAACCGCCAAAAGCGTGCCAAGGAAGCTAAAATCAAAGAGGCAGCTTCTGTGTCACAAATATCAGATGTCGAAATGAAAGACAGTTCAATAACTGATAAACCAGCGGTAGTAAAACCTTCGGTCAAAGGTATAGGTACGTAACATTTTTTTATTTTTATTACTATAATAATTAACGAAGCATACAAAAATTTCAGCAAAGAAAAAACTAAAGCGAGCAAAGAAACTGATCTCCAAAGTCAAACCTGGAGCTAAAAGAAAAGGTGGCCCCATCAAAAGTAGAGCTAAGAAACAACAAAAATTGGATATAGACAAGCAATTGACGCAGGCTATTGAAACCATATTGGATAATAAAGACACCGATTTGCCCCTGGAACTTTTATCTACTGATCTTATTACGAAACCGACATTAGATCAAGGGAATGTCAAAATCGAAACGCAATTGAACGAAAGCACTGAACGCCCACAGGTCAAAAAAGACACGCCTACGTATCATGTCAAAATCGAAACACAATTGACCGAAAGCATTGAAAGCCCACTGGATAAAAAAGACATACCTACGTATCATGGTGTTTCAAACAAAGAACTTTTCATGATACAAAACTCACATAAAGAAGATGTCGAATTAGTCAAGCAATTGATTAAGAACATAGAACTTAAATTGGACAATAAAAAAGCCATTTTAAACCACAATATTTCAACCAACAGTGTTATCATGAAGCCGATTGCAGCTCCATGTAAAGTCAATTTAGACAAAAAATTTAACGAAAACCTTAAACAACCTGCGGATAATAAAGATGCAATTTCGTTCCATGATGTTTCAACCAAAGATCTTATTGTGATACCGAACTCAAATAAAGGAGGTGTCGAACTAAGCAAACAGTTGATTAAGGCCATTGAATCACGATTAGGCAATAAAAGCACCATTTCGTCGTCCTCCCAAGTTGTTTCATCAAAAAATCTCATCATTAAACCAACATCATATAGTAAAAGTTTTGTGAATTTGGGAAAAAAGTTGGCCGATCCCCTTATATCGCAATTGGACATCAAAAACAACCTTTTATGTCCCGATGTTTCAAGCAAAGATGTTACTATACCAACGACCTCATATCAACAAAGTTTTGCAGTAGACAAACAATTGAATGATGCCATTGGACTCGAATTGCACCATAACTACACTGTTTCACCACACGTAGTTTCCACCAAAGATCTTATTGTTAAGCCAACTACTTCTAAAGGAAGTATGCAATTAGGCAAACCCTTGACGAGAATTATTGAACCTCGTTTGGACAATAAATGCGTTATAACGTCGCATCGAATTTTAACCAAGGGCCTTAGTGTGAAACCAACGGCAGAAAAAAGCAG
The DNA here is from genome assembly GCA_964034835.1 of Muscina levida. Lineage (NCBI taxonomy): Eukaryota > Metazoa > Arthropoda > Insecta > Diptera > Muscidae > Muscina > Muscina levida. The sequence continues at coordinate 26,834,277 of OZ035883.1, read as the reverse complement.
TGACGAATTGAGTAAACAATTGGCCAAGGCTATTAAGTCCCGATGGGAGAATAGAAACACAATCACAACCCACGATGTTTCAAATAAAAACCCTAACCTCAAATCGACCTCTGCTCAAGTAGGTATTGGATTAGGCAAACGAATTCCTAATGCGAATGCCACCATAACAGCCAACGATGTTTCAACGAAATGTTTAACCACGAAAATGGTCACGGATCAAGATGTTGCAGTAGACAAACTTTTGACCGTTGCTATTGGCACAGACACGATTTCGCCACCCAATGTTTCACCCAATTGTCTTATCGACTTTACGAAATCGACTCCAGATCAATGGGGTGACGAGCTAGAAAAACAGTTATCTGAAGCAATTGAACCTCATTTGGATAAAAAGAATGCCATTTCGTTCCATGACGTTAAAACAAATGGGTTGCTCATTAATTTTGTGGAATCGGCTGCAGACCAATGGGCTGTTGAGTTAGGTAAACAATTAACCGATGACACAGAACCTGCAGTAGGCGACAAAAGCGTTACTTCATCCCAAGAAACTTCAACCATTGGTTTTATCAACTTCTTGAAAACGTCCCCGATCAAAGGAGCGTCTTCAAATAAGGGAAACAAGTGACCCAATCCTTTAGATGTTCCCCTCCTGGACACTAACGACGACTCTTCGTCCTACGATATTTCAGCCAATGATCTTACTGACCTCATGAAATCAGATTTGTAAACGTTGTCAGAGTATATCGATACCTTAATTCTAATATTGACTAAGCATGTTTTCAATTAAGTAGATTTTTTTGGATACATTTAGCTTTAATATATATAATTGACGTCCAAAATAAAATGTGCTGCTATTGGTTATAGAGAGAGACACACCATTGTGCAACTGTTGGACGTTTATGCTTTATATGCAATTGAAATGTAAACATTGGTTGTAATTGGAATCTTTATTATTCATAAACTTTGAATGCGTTTCCTGTAAAAAACTAGATTTTATACTAAGCTTAATTTAGAATTAATGTATCGATATATGCATTTAGTTACAGTTTTATTTATTTAGTACATTAAGTCCAACATATATATTTTTGTAAAATGGAACAGAATTGAATAGTAATGTTCTACGAAAAAATTCGTAGGGTATACAAACATACTAATATAGTATGAATGTTACACAAAAATGGTTTTAAGTTACAAATGAAGTGAATTGAATAATTAATACTTTATGTATAGTGTTATTTTTTATTTAGTTGGAGTGTCTAAAGGTCAGGTATACTACGTTGGTAATATAGAGACATATTTAATTTAATTTTATATATAAACTTAAGATTATCTCCTAATGGTGTAGATTTAATACATACGCTTAAAAAATTTATTTGATTTTTTTTAAACTATAATTAATAATAGATTTATATGTTATTTGATAATAAAATTCAACAAGGTGCCCTTAAAACACTTAAATTCTCAGTGTTTTCTTAAATGTGTTGCAAATTTATTATGTATCAAAATTTAACGTGATTATGGATTTTCGTTAGAGATTGGAATTAGTCATTATCATATTCCAACATACTATAATCTAGCCCTAACAAAGAAACATATAAATTGGCTACTTTTCTGATAAAGGGTTAAACAAAATCTTGAAATTCAAATTAAACCGACCAGAAAATTATATTTTCATTTTAACAACACACAGTTATTTTTGTTTCACCACAATTCTTCTTTTGTTAAACTTCAAAAACCACCACACCACACCAACCAATTTTACTCTTTGACCCAATCATTTGAAATGTATTATTTTATGTCGGGACGGCGCGTACGCCATTCCCGGCTACCAAAAATTACACGCACGAGTTATTCGCATTAGGAATAATCGCGGAGGTCAACTCAGCCGGATGTGCAATGGCCAAGCCTCACTCCGGGGGAACCGCCTTCATGATCACGGTAACCCCTACGCCAGGTAAGTATGCTTTTCTCCGCTCACAACAGACTATTTCAACTAAACGTAACATCAAACGAATGAGAATTTCAACGAACGAAATAAAAAGCGACGGCATTCCCTTTTAAAATTCTATAAAGAAACTCAAAGATACATCGATAGCGAACAGATACGAGTAAAGTGGTTGTTTGTGTGTATGTATGTATGTATAGCATTTTTTTTATAGTAGATATGAATAGACGACAGCAGCGATGATGTTGGCAGTGGTGGTTGTTGCTGTTTTTTCAGTCATTCCTTTGGATACTGTTGTTGTTATATGTACTGCTAATATTCAGAAGTAGCGGCATGGCGATTGTGTCTTTTTGTATGCGAATGTGATGCGCTGTTGTGAACTGGATGGGTTTTGGTTTGGGGAAGGGGAAACGAATCATGATTCGACATGAGTAACTGCATTACATTTGTGAATGAGAATGATTCAGGTGGAATAAAGTGAACAATGGAGAGAATTGTTGTTGCACAGCACTGTCTGCAAATTGTACTAATGTGGCCTTATTTTAGAGTACATTTTGGATTGGTAAAGAAAAAAAAACGCAGCAATTAAAAGATTTCTGAATGAATAGTTATTTTGTATGGCAAATTTGGATTTAAGAATACAGAATAAAAAAAACAACTGCACTATGTTTTAAAGACAAATGTTTTTAAAAGTACTCAAGAATTAACGAATAAATATTTTCATAATTTTAATATTTAATATTTTTACCATTTTCAGAATACTTAATCATTTTTCTAATTTTCATAAAAAAAAACTTTTTTTTTGAGAAAAAAAAAAATAAAATTATCAGAAAATATTTTTTTTGGTTAATCCAATAACATTTTATAATGAAATAAAATCTAAAAAAATTTGATATAAAAATAATGTAAAAAAATCCCTTTTTTTTAAATGATGTTTCACAGTTTTGATCACTTACTAAAAGTTCCTTATTTTAATTACTTCAATATACCTATGTCTAATGTCTTTTTTTACCCTGATCGTAGTTATCTAAAAAGTTATACTAAATAAATATGTTTACAGACAAAATTTATAGAAATATATTTTTTTAACTTGTAATAAAAAGATAATTGTAAAAAGTGTCCAGTTTAACATTTTGGTTGTGAAGTGAAATCTGTTGTGAATAAAATTTACTAAGAAAATTGATACATAATTTTCGTTATTATTCACAATTAAGAAAATAATGACATTTAGACAAGAACTTCGAAGTTTGGTTTGAAAGGATTTACATTTTAGGTGATCTCACAGAACAATCGACTCATGTCTCAGATTTCAATAATATTTTGTATATTGTATTTCCGCTTATATGCACGCCGCTTATAAGCATTTCTCGCTTATTGGCAGCCAAACTTGAACAATTTCCCCTCGCTATTTAAAATCTTCAGTCTTTTTTCTTGTATATGCATTACGCTTATATGCATACCCTGCTTTAGTGCATCTCAATTACAACAAAAATTTAAAAAAAAATCATGTAAAAACATTCGCATATATGCATGTACAAATTTCCACAATTTGAGAGAAATGTCCACAAAGTTTTTTTTTATACACATAGATCTTAATATCCCTGTTTTATTTTTAATATCGCAATGCAATTGGTATTGGCACGTGCAACAGGTGTTTTTTGATTATGATATCTGTATGAATTGACTTTTATATACACCACCGATGTTTATAACCGAGATTTCTAACATGCACCATTAATGCAAGTATCCGATTTTTTACATAAGCATTCCTCGCTTATAAGCATTAATACGCCCAACAATTTTGGACATGAATATAAGCGGGTAATACTGTAGTATGTATTTGTTATAACAATAATTATTAAGCTTAAGCTTGAAAGTAGATCCAAAATACGCATATTATTTAAAACTTTTGAAAGCTTTATACTTGTTTTTTTTTTAGCTTGGTTAAAACTTTAAAATTAACAAATTTTTAAAAATAGTTTTAAATCAACATTTTGAAAGAAATATATTTTTATTGTACAAACTATTCAAATTATTGTAAATGGGCATTTCAATTGGGACGGGTGTGACAATGTTACTCAAATTTTTGAAAATATATGATTAAAAAATAGCTGTGATTACCAAGAATGTTAAGTTTAAAATCGTTTAGTAACAGTTAGACACTGAAAGAACTTGATTTCTACTTAGAATGTCCATTAAAAGTCAACGACGGATGTGACCTTAGGAATTTGAGCTTTTACAAAATTATAACTTTGAGGTTAAATTCTGTAAAATTTTCCGTAGAAAGTCGACGATTTTTGTGATATAGGTAATTGTTTATATTGTTTCTGTGTTAAGTACTTAATACTTTTTCTTAATAAAAAACTTTTTAGAAAAAAAGACAGGTGTGACACCATTTTACGACCGGTGTGACCTAGTTAAATAAACTCCAAAAGTATGATGAAATTAAAGTTTTAGTCATATATTTATTCGTTATCACTACTATCGTATACATAATCATTAGAGTGTGTAAATTTTTTTCTCGACCTATCGGTTATCAAAACGGTAATCTACGATGAATTGAGAGAAAATTTGCCCAAGAAATCATGAGTCTAAAATCAAAATTATCGAGCCCCTGGTTATTAAAGAGAAACTTATCGGATTAGAGAAAAAATCCACAACTGCCCCGGAACCGCCCCTAGAAGGTTCAAATAAGTGACCGACGTCATTTTTCCCAAACATTCCTAATCCCCTTCTTCACCCTTTAAGGGGGCTTCCATACAAAAATCTAATTTTTATGAAATTTGCTCCCACCGCTCTAACTGCCCTAAAGCAGACCCCAGAGGAGTCAAATGTATTACCGACCCCCAATATTTTTGCAACCCCAACAGTTTGTCAAAATATACCTACCCTCTATTTTCAACCCTTAAGATGGTTTTTATATTTTTTATTTTTTTTTTTCAAGGTGAGATCTCAATCTATTTCAAGATGAGATCCCAACTAAATCTTGGTGATTTTCCCAAAAAGGTTTTTGCGATCGCACGCCTAATTTAGGAGATAACTGCCCTTAAAGTTTTTCATATCAATATCGACAGCACAAATTAAGCCCTTTTTGCGATTAGATGCTTAGTTAAGGAGATAACGACAATTTTACAGTTTTACAATATGAATGTGGACAGCATCCCACCCATTTAAAGATGAGAGGAAACATTCGTCTAGCAACATTTTACAAACAAATTTTTGTATTGCATAATAAAATTTCAATGAGCCATCCTTTTACATTTGCCCAAAGAATATCGGATAAGCATAAATAACGTTTTATGCCGATTTGCGAGGAATTAACATAGTAATGTTCTGTGAAAATACTCCTTTTTGAAAAACCGGTTAACCGACATCAAAAAACCGGTTAAATCGGGTATTCGAAATTAGCTTTTTTGAAGAAACCGGAATACGTTTTCGGAGAAAAAAAATACGGATGGACGGTTTTCGGTTTCGGATTTGAACACCCTAGACATAACAGATCTATCTGGCTATAACAGAATCTAGTTATACTCCACAGAACCGAAAAGAAAAATAATAAAAATAAACACAGGTATTTCGACATTTAATACTTTTAAGCCCTATTGAAAGTTACACAAATAATAACCATACGTCTATGAGACGTAATATAGTTTTCCTTTATGGTGACAGCGTTTTTTAAACTATTTTATAACTTTATTTATTTTAATGGATTCTTCATATTATTTTCCATTATTAAAAAATATTTTCTTAAAAAAAATTTTTTTTATTAAAAACGTTTTCTTAAAAACTTAAATAAACACTTTGCTTTTCTTTCTTATTTAAATATAAAATTATAAAAAATATATAATATTTCCAATGTACATGTTGCAAAATTTAGAACAAGTTTTGCACATGTCATCTTAATGTTCCCCGCTTATTACATTTAACGCATTCTATTTTTGACATACGTCTCATTTTAGAGGGGCAAACGGAAGAATACCTATTTTTCTTTGGTTATGGTTCTTCTTGGCTCCCATTGTTGTCTTTTTCTAGCTCTTGAGGTTGTGATTCTTATAATTCGCATCAACCAAAAAATCACACTAACGCTAACCATACGTCTCTGAGACGTATACAATACCCAAAACTCAAAAAGTAACAAACTTACCAAGACAAAACAACCACCACCGGGAAATGAGAATATCAACGTGCTGAGGAAACACTCGCGAGAGAAAGAACGAAAAACGTAAGAAGCGTACGTCTCTTAGACGTAGGTTATGTTATCAATGTAGGTTAGGTTTTTTCGTATATATTAATTATACCTATATCCGTTAGCTAGTGTAGTTACCAATTTAAGTACCCTTGAAGAATTTACTAAATTAAGAAAATTCTTTATGTTTTTCGTCACTACAATTTGTTTGTTTGTCGATATACATGTTATATTTTTCGTTTATGCATATATACACTCTGGAAAGTACTTTTTTTAATTCATATCCAAGAATGTACTATTTCCCTTAATCAATTTTCCATCCCTGTCACATACCTGTTTGATAAATTATCAGTTATTCCCATTCCGTTTCGTTTCATTTTGTTTCTATGTGTTATTTGTCAACAAACCGTCAAGTGGTTCCATAGTGTAGCGGTTATCACGTCTGCTTTACACGCAGAAGGTCTCCAGTTCGATCCTGGATGGAACCAGATTGATTTTTTTTTTCAAATTATTTTATATTATTTTGAAATAAATAAATTTCTTTTAATAAACTCGTAAAGGTTGTGAAGAACCATTTAAATTGTTACATTTTCGATGATATAAAAATCATTTGTAGTTTCTTCAATTCTATAAAGGTACGGAAACAGTTTTGTATGCGATTTGTATCTGCCGACATTATCTGTTAGCTAAAATTTCGTTTGAACTGCGTACATACCCTTAACAGGAAATGCAGTATGTAAATATTTAATGGCGACATGTTAGTTGATTAACACTATAGTTATAACGTTTTTGTTATCATATCACTTTTTAATACTAATAATTCGCTGTATGTGTGTGTGTTTTCTTTTGTTGCTTTAGGAGAGCAAAATTTACATTTTCATGTGAAAATCTGTAGGTATAAAAAAATATTTCGTCATGACTTATTTGCTAAACTATTAATAAGGAGTAATTCAACCCCCAATTATCGCCAGTGTACAATTTAGCGACTTTTTATCTAACTTTTTGGTGCTATTCGCTACTGAATTATTTTGTGCTAATTTGTTTTGTTATCTGATTATGATTACACCTGCAAAATGAGTGTGCATTAGAACATATAAATCTCAACTTTTATTTAAATATATCTCCATTGCAATATACATACATATACATATAGATATCGCTCATTTGGTGCATGACCGGCATAACTCAAAAAAATTGTGTACGAGATAAACGGGTTTAAATTTATCAATTTACTTCCAACTTGTACAGAATAGAGGAATTCAAAGAGCTCTCAAGCGGAGTATATAAAAGATATTAACATGAATTTTTTACACAACACGAAATAAGATATAACGTACCATTCTACATCTATAACTGAAAAATCTGGTTTTTTTGTATATTGGTATATTTTAGGATATCGGTGTAGAAGATGATCTTTTTTTAATTTTGGTTTTTATAGGATGACAATTGACAAAGTTAACATTAATAAATTTTTAAAAAAAAGTTAAAAAAAAAGGCTATTAATCACGTTTCGTTTAAAATTACACGACATATATAAAGAAATACTCAATTTCGTCTGCCACTGTCGTTTTAAATTTAAATTCGACACTCATTTTTGCCACACGATCACCAAGTGGTTCCATAGTGTAGCGGTTATCACGTCTGCTTTACACGCAGAAGGTCTCCAGTTCGATCCTGGATGGAACCAGATGATAGTTTTTTTTTATTTCTTTTAAGTTATCTTACAAACAAAAAAAGTAAATATCTAGATATTTTTGAGTTTATTAAACAATAAATAACAATTATTAAAAAAAATATCAACAAAATAATAATCTCTTCTGGTTCCATCCAGGATCGAACTGGAGACCTTCTGCGTGTAAAGCAGACGTGATAACCGCTACACTATGGAACCACTTGGTAACCGTGGAGCAAAATATTAAACGAGTGTTATTAACAATAAAGTTTTAAGGTATATTAGTTAATATATTATCTATTATTTGAGTAATTTCAAGCTATGAATGAATTTGTTTTAATCTTATTTGGTTTTTTTTCTTTGCTATAGAAAAATCTCAGAGTTCGTAAATACTTATCATTGAGAAGTATTATTTTGCTCTTCTCCTCAAATACAACTCTATTTGCGAGCGACTCAATTTTGTGTTTTCATTTTCGACGTAAAAAGAAATAAGCGCTCGTTTCTTAATGCTCTAGAACGTCATCGCTCGTTGAATACGCTTTCGAAAGCACTCAACAAAAGAGTACTCATTGCTTTCAATGCTTTGATATTTTTCACTCAAAAGTTATTGCGATGATAAACTCTTTACAACAACAAAGCTAAGTTATGAGTGCTCCTGTTTAATAAGAATATCTGCTCTGCTAGCGTCGTTTTTCGAAGTTGTTCTTGATAAACATTTTGCGTACCACTGCATTAGAGTCACATTATGTTGTTTTTTCTTGTTGTTTACTTTTTATTGTAATGGAAGAATATTTAAAAAACCTGTGAGCGCTCCTTGTTTGCTTCAATGAGCGTACAATGAGTTATTCAATTGAAAAATACTATTCAAACAAGCGGTCGCCATTTTAACTTATCAAAGCGATGTATTGAATGAGTGAAACTAATGAGGAGTTTATAGAAGAGAAGATTGCTTGATTGCTTTCGCTCACTTGTTTTGAAAATGATAAACTCATTGTAAAGATAACTCAAGAGAGCGAGAGCGTATTTTGATTGCTCTACGCACTCTGAAAAATCTTTAACACAATAAAGAGCAGAGAGCGAAGAGAGTGAACAAGAGGGTTTACAACAGTGCGGAGCATTTTTAAGCAATGTGAGCAATGTAATGAAATATGTACAATTTTGGTTGACAATAAAACAAAAAAGTCAGGGTTTATAATTGAGGAGGTACTTTTTAAAACTTGACTTTCAACAGTACTGATTTTTTATTTATTTTTGTTTGGTAGCATAGTATTCAAAACTTAGCTAAAATAAAATTGTGCGAAATCTCTATAATTACACCAGACAAAAAGTAGAAGGCGTGATTTCATCAAAATTAGATTCAGTGACTAATCTTGACGTCTTTAACAATGCAGCAACATTTTGGGTAAAACCCTACATAGGTGTGAGTATACCGAAAAAAAACTATTTATTAAGTTGTGCAAAAACACAAAAATTGGAATAGTCATGTTTTGAAAAGTATCTCCTTAATTATGAAAATATTTATATTAAAACAAAATATAACATGTAAAAATTACACAGTGATACAAATGTGAAAATATACAGGGGTTCTCATGTAGCATTTCTGTTAGACTGGAGTCCATAGAGTAAAGTGATACTTTTAGTTTTTCTCGGTCACTTCGTTAAGTATTGTTTTTATAACAAATTAAGTAAAATGACGATATTCCTAAAATGACAAGTTCCAAAATTCATAAGTCTTCTCTTTGTAAACCGATTTTCAATAGTTTACATCTGTTTTAAAGCTATGACTTTCACCTTTTATTAAAAAGAAGAATTTTGAAAAACGGGTTAAAAATAGTGAAACGGCGGATTTTAAGAAAAACAACCCCTAAAAAAAATTGCGAATTCTCTTTTTCCCAACGCTCTCAGTTGATTATGAAGCAGCGCAATGTTGTATTATGCTATATTAAAGTAAAATAGGTAAGTTTATAAGAATCGGTAAAAAAATGAATGAGTTATGCTAATTTTTGTAATATATTTTTAATTTTTTTCGCCTTGTTTGGTTCCTCTGAATTTGTTTTATGATGATGTGCATAAACGTTGGTTTCTGCCCTACAAATTAGTGGTAAATTGAATGTGAGTTTTACTTTGAGCGAAAAAAATAAAAACCACATATAATTAATATTTTTTGCTCAAAAATAATGATTATGCCCTGATTTTGTCAATATTACCCAAAATTAATCATTAATAAATGTGTAATTTGTATATTTTTTTTAATAGTTTTTTGTTTATATATAAAGTAAACACTTCAAATTAGAAGAAAGTTGACTTATGTTTTGAGTATTCGTCATATATGTGGTGAGTTAAAACTAACGATAGATTTTAGTTTAATCAATAAAAATATATTTTTTGTTTGTAAATTGAATTGGTCAAATATTGTACTTTAATTGTGTACAATTCAATAGAAATTTTTTTTTTCAATAAAATAAGCGCTTTTTAAGAGGCCCAAAAATTCTGATAACTTGAAAATTTCTGATGTTTCTTAGACTTAAACTTATGTTAAATCACCAAACAACAGCAAATCCTAACACTACGTTAAAAATTTATGTTTCCTCTATCGATATGACCCAGGATAAACTGCCACTTTTTGCCATTTTTTCTTATTTTGCCTTTGAATCTACCCTTCCTACGATAAAATTTTGAAAAAATGTAGTCCGAAAATTAGGGAGACTTCTGATATGCATAAAACATAGCACTTAGGGGTTTTTTGGGGTTGCTGATTTCAAATCCGGAGTCAGACTTGAAAAAAACAAAATGGCTTATACAGAATGGTGGACATTATGGCCAAAAAAGCTGGAATTCTACTGAACCAAATTTGAGCCATATTGTATCCGCCATTTTGTTTTTCCAAATTTTGACCCCGGATTCGAAATCAGCGACCCACTAATACACAATATCAATTAAATAGAAGCTTTTTTTTAAAATGACCCCGGATTCGAGATCCGCGAGACCAAAAATCGGTTGAATTTCAGTATTTTTTTAAAAAAATATCCGTCATTTTCTATTCTCCATTTTTTTTCTTCAAAATTTGACTACAGATTCCAAACCAACGACCACCACAACACCCTTAGGCGCAATATCAGTTAAATGCAATATTTTCAGAAAAAAATGTTCGTCATTTTGTTTTCTAAAAATTTTACTCCGAATTCAAAATCAGCGACCCCAAAAACTACCTTAGTACCATGTTTTATGCCCATTGGAAGTCTCCTTTATATGCAGGCCACATTTTGCACAGATCTGACCAATGTGCAAACTAAACTTGTTGCAAAACTTGTCATTCCATTGAGTAATGAATGCATACTTCTAATCTGAGTTTATTCTTATTGCAAACTTATACTTTTTGCAACAAACATGCATATCACACTTTCAACCAAAAAAAACATTGAATGTGTTGCAATAAATACTTAACACATAGAAAACCCTAAAGAATTATCCCTCGACTATAAAACATCTAATTTTATTCGTACTAGTACCGCTTAAAAGGCCTTTGCCACTTGTGTCATCTCCATTCATACTGTGATGGTCTCTCTTGAGATCTCAGAGCGCAAGTGAGAGTCGATTTATGTACACACATCACCGGTGTGATTCCACTCATTACTCGTGATTATTGTTTGTTTATTTTGTTTTCATTTTCTCTGCGTTTTCACTCGTTATTTCTCACGCGTCCTCGTGTTGACTGATCATCACCATCAAATGTGGTGGCCAAACAAATGCGATGCAAACCAAAAAAAAATAAAGAAAACAGTTGATATTTTGTCACCGCTCTGATTATACAACCAGTAGTGTTGCGCTGTCGATTGTTCGCGCTGTGCTACAACGTGAAAGTCTGTTTTTATTGTATTCCGTATTGTTCTACAATAACTGAGTGTTTTTTCTTTCGTGCGTGTGTAATTTCCAATAAAATTTTAATAAAACGGCAATATACAAAATTTGTATTATTTCCTCAGTGCCAAAAATCTAGAATAAAGCTTAAAGCATAGAGTAATGAATACTACTTATCTCTGCTCAAAGAAATCAGTGTTGAATGTTTAATGTTTTAGTAACAAAAAAAAATTACGTTACAATTGTTACAAAAAGTTACAAACAAGAAAAATAGTGTCTCAAGCAAAATATCAAATGATATTTTAAAGTGAAAATAAGACGGAAATATTTGTGTGCTAATTTCACGCCTAGCAACTAACTACATTAATTTGTGCGTTGCTCTACAGTTGATAACATTAAAAAGCAACCAACGATTAAATATCGTCAGTCAATACAACGTCTAAAAATACCTTTGCGTCAGTGTCGCCGGCGTCTGTGAAACGAAATTGCTCGCCTTCTTTCCAACCCCTCCGAGTTTTTGACAACAGATAACGCATTATACATAGGTACGGGTGTGCGAGAATTCCCTTGATAACACACGGCGAGATCACTACTACATACTATCGCGCTAACTCATTCATTGACGACGGAATTCCTTCGTTCATTAATTTAGACGAAACTCAGAGTTCAAACTACGACACATTGTTGTTGCATTCACCGCGTCTGGTAAAACTTCAAATTGGTGATTTCCAATGTAGCCCCTGGGGTTTTGCAATTAACACGAACGTGGGTGATAATTTAACATCTTGTACTAATAGAGTGGAGCAGAAAGAAGAGTTCGTGTTAAATTCGAGTGTTGCTGTAATGCAAGTGCTGTTTTTGTTCTTAATGTCTATTGAATATCTCATCGCATTTCCAGTGTGAAATTACAGTTTCTTCGTTCATTCATTTCGGATTATTCCCCAGCAGCGGTTTTTGTACTGTGAGATTTAGGTCACGTGACAATATTTGGTAAGTTGAATCATTTATTTACTTGTGTTAAGTTTTTTTTTCTCCGTTGTTATTGCTGTTGGTTGTATTGTCATTGTCATATTTACATGGTTCATTGGTGATAGGAGTGTTGCCAGATGTGTTGTTTTTTTGTGATCTTGGCGAGATTGCAATGGAAGAAAGTGGAAAGAAATTTTACTATTGTTGTATGTACAGTAGCGCTCCTAAACAAAGTCACAAGCTATTTTTTACAACAGTAAACAAATTGTTTCTCCAAAGGCAGATTCTTGTTTGTGATAGTTTACGATTGAAAAATTGTGTGTAAAATTGTTGTGTGAAGAAAATGCCATCCACTCCCTATAATAGAAAATCTATGGTCAAAATTGGCGCCGAGGTGTATGGAATCCCAATATTGGAGCCCTTTGTATTTTATTATAAGCCCATATTAGGGTGGCTGCGAAAATTCAACTTTGATTTTCGGTAATGTCCGAGCGGAATTTTGTGTCAGTAGTTATCAAACGGCTATGTCAAAATTTGAGCAAAATCTGACATTTTTAAGCCGTGCCCCAGAGAGGTCAAATCTAAATACATATATGAAAATGAGTTTGTGTTTGTTTATTCACATTTTTTTTTCAAAACGGCTCGATCGATTTTTTGAAATTTTCACAGAATGTAGCTGTGTGGTCGGTGGTTAAAATAGGATACTTTTTTTAATATATCAAGTGGGTGTGGCCCCGCCCATTGTACTGCATTTTTGAAACCGCAATATCTAGAGGACTTTTTTCCAATCACCTTCAAAATATGGATCATTGGGCAGCAAATTGTGAGATCCAACAAAAAATGGGCGGAATCGAAGCAGTGGGCGTGGTATGAAACTTCAAGCTTTAAAAAGCTGTTTCTCATGAACTATAAGAGGTAAAAAGATGATGTTTGGTATGTGTTGTTGGTACAGTATGAATTACAGCCAGGCAGAAAGTGGGCTGTGCCACGCCCCATTAAAAAGAAACCGTTATAACAGCCATAATAATAGTAACAAAAAATTCACAGTATAATAGAAATAAAACCAGGCTAACTGGAACCAAGTTGACAAAAAGGGCCACGTCAATATTTGATTATTACATATTTTCGAGAGAAAAATACAATTCTTAAACGAACATTAGTAAAAAACAAAGGTTAAACTAAGAACCTGAGCTTTGACCTCTTTGGGGGAACGGGAAATAGTTGTCCGAGTTTACTCTATTTTCTTTCATGTATTTTTTACATTAAGTGACTGACACATTATTCCGGTCGAGCATTTTTAAATTTCCGCAAAAAAGAAGTCCATACATTTCACTGCCTTTCCCTTCCCAAATGTATGGTATTATCACCAGGCATATGGAGTGTTATCACCATGATTCCAGCCATGGCATTTCTTTTTATGCCCTCACCCTACGGGTTAAAGGGTTTACATCATTTGATACGACCCAAAAGTGTAACACATAGAAGGAGTCACTATAGACGCAAAGTTTCTTTCAAATTTTGCACAAGTTAATATTACCCCAAAACTAGCTACCAGGTATTGAAAATTGGCTACATGGCCACGCCTCTTCTGGTACCTCTCATACAAATGTACCATTCCGCCCACTTTAGAAATCGAGTCATAATATCAAAATACACAACGCGATCGTGCCCAATTTCTGTATTTAGTAAAACTAAATGAGGAAGAAGTTTTAGAGAAAAAACTGGCCACGCCACATCTGGTAGCTCCCGTACCCATCTGGTATTATTAAAACACACCACGCGATCGTGCCCATTATCAGGATAAAGGTTTGGAGAACAAATCAAGAAGTCTTGCCACACGCCTTTTGGTAGCTCATATACTAATGTACTGTTCCGCCCACTTTAGAGATGGATTAATAATATCAATACACCCAATGCGATCGTGCTCAAATTCTGTATTCTTTAAGGCTATAACAGGATAAAGTTTTGAAGAAAAAAAATTAAGATCCAGCCACGCCCCTTCTGGTACCACCCACACAAATGTACCATTCCGCCCACTTTTGGAATCAAGTAATAATATCAATACGACCAACGCGATCTTTTCCAAATTCTGTATTTAGTAAAGCTTAAGGAGTAAAAAGTTTTAGAAAAAAAACTGGAAGTCTAGCCACGGCCCTTCTGGTACCTCCCATTCAAATGTACCATTCGGCCCACTTTAGAGATGGAGTAATAATATCAATACACCCAACGCGATCTTGCCCAAATTCAGTTTTTTTTAAAGCTATAAAAGGATAAAGTTTTTGAGAACAAGTCTAGCCTCGCCCCTTCTGATACTTTCATACCCATCTGGTATTAAAAGACGCAGCACGATAGTGTCCAATTTCTGTAATTAGTAAAGCTCAAGCAGGATAACGTTTTTTAGAAAAAGTCTGAAAGTCTAACCCCTCCTCTCTTGGTACCTCCCATATAAATGTACGACTCCGCCCACTTTAGAAATCGAGTAATAATATCAGTATATTAGAAAATTTTATGTTTTACTGACGGTGACGGTATATGTAAGTCGTGTTTCCCGACTGAAACTTTCTTACTGGTTTTTTTACTAGATAATACATTTTTGCAATTTTATCTTTTAAATTTCTTTTTTTGGAGATACAAATTTGAATTTGAAAAAAATATTTTTTTTATAATTTTTGAATTTTTATGTAATTTGTTTTTATTTCAAAAATTAAATTTTTAAATAATTTTTTATAATTTGTAAATTATTTTTTTCGATGTTTGTTTTTTTCAAATTTTTCAAAACAAAAAATTTATTTAAATTTCCAAAAACAAATGAAAAACTAACATTTTATACATTTTTTTAAGTATTTTAATATTTTTATACACTCATCCTTAGCGACGAGTTTTGAAAATTAAGATATGGGAAGTTTAATGGACAGAATAGTCCCTCCTTTTTATAAATGGTCGAAGTTGCCCTCATAGTTCTACAGGCATATTTTTTTTTTGGTAAAATTTAGTCAAATTTTGTCAAATAAAACTCGTACTTTCTATACGAATTAGAAAATTTCCCGAAAAATTGTATTTTCTAATAATTTCTAAAAGAAAGTCCTCAAAACTTTAAAAATATTTTACTTTTAATATATTGTATTTATAGGTGGAACCTAAGAAACCGGGAGATTTACCCTACCCATTAGAAATGATGACTTCTTATAAGATTTTTGTGCGAATGAATTAGACTTTTGATTGGTACCATAAAAGATCCTTTCAGTAACCCCATAAAAAATTAACATATGCCCAGAGATATTGGATCTAACTTTTCTCATTTTTTTGGCTGTTACCTTTTCTACAGTTGTACTATACATATGTCTCGTCTAGCCATACAACCGAAAGTCCTATCTCCGAACGTTTACGCTCCATCGGTAAATTTCAATATCTCCAAGGTTTTAACAATATCATACATAGGGTGAGAGTGTTTATCAGTCAGTTCACCTGCCTAAAATTTCTGTATTGGTTTTCTTGTTACAACTATAAATTATAGCTTAGTTGAACTTGAACGCGATCGTACAAGTAGGAAAGGCATAAGAAGTATAACAATATATTTTCTGTAATTCCCATTATACTTATTTCATTTCTATTGCCGCCATGTATTACTTTCAAAGGTCAATGTATGCCCCTAATAGGAGTGCCTTACACGCCCATGGAATACTTATAGTACACCTCATTATCATGACCACCTCTTGCACACAATATCAAGGTCACTCACCGCTCATTTATCTAAATATATCCGCTATCCTTCCCTGTAACACATTTACAAATTTGTATAACAAAAAAAAAACTTTACTACAATAGCAATCATTTACCACAACAATCTGATAAAAAATACTTGCTCGAGCTTTGAACTCCCCGTCACTCAACGCAATTCTCCTTCTGAGGTACACGAGTAGGTCGACGTATGGCCTAAAGGCAAGAGGAGATCTACTAGATAGCTCGACATGATGTCTGTATTATCTCTACTGCGCGGCGATAGCACTGATAATGAACAACCCAAATAATTAAATATCAGGTTGATAATTTATGATTTTGCGAGCAAACACATATAGACGTCAGATAATAAAAAACCAGAAGTTAGAAGACTGGAAATAAACAAATTCATTCTAATAATGTCTGAGAACTGGGTAAATAACTATGACACTTGGAATAGAGGTAAATATTAGTAGAGATAATTTTTGAAAACAAAAAAAAATATTGGTCATAAAAATTGGGCTTGCGTCAGTTTGGCTGCGACGTTTTTTTCTCTGGGCTAATCTGTGGATTATTGGGTTTCCTGCTGTACGAAGACGGTGTGATAATTAGGCTATAATTTGCGGTCTATAACTTTTTTACTTAGTATAAGAGATGAGATATCAAGATGATACAAATATTTTTTGTGTATAAACCTTTCCAGAAATGATGTTTGCTACATGCAACACTGAACGTAAATGGTTTAGGGAACGCCTAATGTCATTGTGATATTAAAAATCCAATCTGATAAAAGGAGATTTTAAGGTAACTACATATAACTTTAAGCTCTTTGTATCAATCAAAAATACTTATCAAGTTAATTGTGATATTTTATACTTAATACTGTACCTGACGTCTATGATAGATGCTACAGAAACTTCTCTCCGGCCGAAGTGAATATACCTCAATTATATTTCGAATTAATATTGTTTATTACACGCATATAATATAATTTTACTAATGAAATAATTTTATTTGGCTTTTTATCAATTTCGTATTGTTAATGCTAATTTTCTGCATATCCCCAAACTAAGTCGTATTTAGTATTTATTGTAATGATATTCACCGGAAACGGAAATGTTTGTTTGTTTGTTTGTTTGTTTGTTAATTGAACTGTTGGTGTTATCTTAGCAAAATATTGAATTGAAATTATTATGTTAATTGCCAAAACTTGCGATATTTTTCCAAAGTAATATACAGGATGGACCAAAAGTACGTTTACATTTGAATTGGTAGCTGTGTCTAGCAATCATGATGGAGTGAAGCAGGGGGTTTTCGAAATTTTGTGGCATGGCGTCATTCCGCTGGGCACAACGTGGGTTCATTGTACGCGAGTAATATGGAAATAATGATTTTTCGACTATAGTGCAACCAACATTTTGCGATCACAATAACATACGGAATAAAATAGAAGTTTTATCATTCCAATTGATTAAATAATGAGTACAGAAGTTCGAGTACACAGGATCAATAATGAATCAGCCACGATCAGGCCGGTTTAGAACTTCAAGGGATTCCAAAAACGTAGAACGTGCAAAAGAGTCTGTTGGTGATCATTCTAGACTCTTTACTCAAAAGCAATCTAGCACTTTAAATGTGCCCAGAACAACTTTTAACAGCCTTCTTCACGTAGAGTTACATCAATTACTTAACAAATGGTACTAGATCCAGTTAGCTAGCGAAATGCTAGAGAGGTTAACCAACATTTTTTTCTTAGATGAAATACACTAGGGCCTAAATGAGCATAAACAGGCAAACATTTTAGGTATTGGAGTCACACTAATCCTAAGTTGAAGCATCAACAGCATTCAGCCAAGGTTACTGTGTGGGCAGCTTTGTCAGCAGAGGAGATTATTTGTCCGAGATTTTATGAAGATCAAGAAGACATGCTGTAACATGCTGTAAATGTTCAACTTGTTGCACAGACTGACTTATCCCCAATGGAATTTATTTGTTGGATATAAATTAAAAGTAAAATTTTCAACAGCAAAGCAATCCGTCAATACAATTTCCGATTTATGTGTCAGCAGTGGGAAAATAATTTTCCCGTAAGAATAAAAAAAAATTCCAGTTGTTATCCCCTCACCCTACGGCTAGGAGGGTATATATCATTTGATCCGACCCAATAGTGTAACACATAGAAGAAGTCACTTTAGACCCTAGGTTTCTTTGAACCAAACTCGATTCAAGACATTTTAAGTCGTTTGAGCCTTGTTTGTCTGTATGCCTATCGGTCTGGCTGGTACGAACAACAAACTTCTAATTGTTTCTTTTTACCAGGGTCAATATAACTCTAAAACTACTTACGGTATTGCAAATAGTCTACATTGACACGCCCCTTCTGATACCTCCCATACAAATGTATCATTCCGCTCACGTTAGAAATCGAGTAATAATATCAATACACCCAACACGATCGTGTCCAAAATACGTACTTAGTAAAACTATAACTAGATAATGTTTTGAAGTAAAAATTGGAAGGCTATCCTCACCCCTTCTGGTACCTCTTATAAAAATGTACAATACCAACAAACCTAACGCGATCGTGACCCAATTTAGTACTTTATAAAGCTATAACTAGATAATATTTTGTATTTTGGCACCTCCCATACAAATGTACCATTCCGTCAACTTTAGAAATCGACATATAGTATCAATACACTCAACGCGGTATTTTATTATGCAAATTTTATGTTTTTACTGAGAGTAAGGGTATATGTAAGTCGGTTTTCCCGACTGAAACTTTCTTACTGGTTTTTATCATTGTCTGAAAAGTAACGGTTAGTACCTATCTTTAGCATATGGTGGTGTCGAAATCGTTGCTCGAAAACAGTGAGCTGTTACTTCAGCCTTCTCAAGCATTAATACAAAGGATAAAACCATGTTGTTTTTTCGTTAAACAAAATGTTTCTTCCTCGTACAATGTTGTCATTCTGTATAGGTGTCTGTGATATGAAATAACTTAAGAAATTTTGTCAATCTCCCCCGAAAACTTTTTGAAAGACAGTGTTCATGTCTGTAGTGCTGATTACAATGTGTTTATTAAATGTTGTCCCTTCCACTCACTTATAGACAAAAAATATTTTGTCTGTACATTCCTGTCTATATTGCCGAAAAGAAAAGACGTAGTACCGTTGTATCAAATAGGGTTATAAAAACATTTTTGCCACATAAAACCGCTCACTGATCAGAAAAAAGATTTCGTCAACATTTTAATAAATGTTGTGCTACGTATTATCTGCATATTTTATCACTGCAACCATACAAACTATTTTGAATGGTACCAATGGTAGGCCTAAAATATGGTTTGACCATGCCCACTCCGCCCCCTATATTTATATATATATCAAGTTTTGTCTCTCCGCCTACTGATTGAAAATACAAATTTCGGGTTCAAATTTTAACCAATTCTGCCGAGTACTACCTGTGTACCAAATTTTATCTCTCTATGACTTAAATACAGGTTAGTCACACCCTTTCCGCCCATTAATTGAAAATAAAAATTTCGCCTGCAAAATTTGAACCTGATGTGTCGAGTACTATCTGTGTACCAAATTTTTATAAATAAATGTTTCACTACGCCCACTCTTTTTATATATAGAAAGATTTATTTGTATAATTACTGAAAGAAATGTTACATTTTCAAATTATAAAAAAATAATTTGGGTCTTTCAAATAATTACAATAGTTAAAACCATCCTTCATAAGAGTTTTATGTTTAAATTTTTATATTTTATATATCTATTAAATTTACGTTAAGTGTATCAAATGATACATCAAATTCGGCTTACGATCAGAAAAGTGTTTTTTTATTTTATTGTTTAAATATTTTGGTCAAATTCAGTGTGTCACGCACTAGGATGACGCGTTTCGAACTCCATGACGAGTTCATCTAGTGCATGACACACTGAATTTGACCAAAATTTTTAAACAATAAAATAAAAAAACACTTTTCTGATCGTAAGCCGAATTTGATGTATCATTTGATACACTTAACGTAAATTTAATATATAAAAACACGATCGACTAAAATTAACAATCAAACAGTTTAAAATATTTTATATATCTTTAAATTCCTATGAAATTACATCTTCGTTTTAAAAAAGTTAGAAAAAATAATATTTTTTAACAATTGATCTATATTTAGTATTTAGACAAAGTAAATATTTCATAAACTAAATCAGAATCATTTTTCGGTATTTTCGATATCGATTTATAAAGCACAGTTCAATAAAAAAAAATTCCGGTTTCAAAATCAGATACCAAACTTATACTGAATTTTGATCTAAACACTTAACAAAAACTATTTATGTTTATTGATATACTTAATTAATTTTTTAAAGGAAAAATAATTATATATGGGTTTAATAAATCTTGGAGCTTCCTTTAAGTTTCGTTGTTGCTGTTACAAATCCTTTGAAAAATACATTTTTTAAAAAAAATACACTTTTTTTTTATTTTAAATAAAATTTCTAATTATATTTTTCAATAAAATTCCTACAACAATTTCAAATATATGTAAAGCAATGCCCAAAATTTAACACTTACAAATTTCAAACTGGAGACAACAATTCTTAAAAACACAATTTTAACAATTTAAGCGGTTTCCACCACTGTGCGGCCCAAAACATCTAAATTCAAACTTTAATGCGTTTGGTGCATAATAGCGATAGCGAAAAACTAAAAACGCAGTTCTAAATATTTTTCCATGCCCTACACGATTTTGTCTGGGGAGATTTGATATTTGCAAAAAATGCAAAAAGTTATTACCCTAATGTACATGCGAAGTAGATATCAGCCGAAAATGTCCAGCACCAGTGTTGTATTTTTTGAATTTGACCGTTAATATTCAAACATGAGAAATGTAGGAAATTCTTTCCCCACGATTCCCCTTTTTACCTTAAAGCTTAAGCTTCTTTACAAGGTTTTGTTGGTAAACTAAGATTACTTTAAATTTTTCTATGTCAAAGTAAGGCATTTAGTTTTAGGCCGTGCCGTGCCAGAGTATTTTAAACTGTTTGATTGTTAATTTTAATCGATCGTGTTTTTATATATTAAATTTACGTTAAGTGTATCAAATGATACATCAAATTCGGCTTACGATCAGAAAAGTGTTTTTTTATTTTATTGTTTAAATATTTTGGTCAAATTCAGTGTGTCACGCACTAGGATGACGCGTTTCGAACTCCATGACGAGTTCATCTAGTGCGTGACACACTGAATTTGACCAAAATATTTAAACAATAAAATAAAAAAACACTTTTCTGATCGTAAGCCGAATTTGATGTATCATTTGATACACTTAACGTAAATTTAATATATAAAAACACGATCGACTAAAATTAACAATCAAACAGTTTAAAATATTTTATATATCTTTAAATTCCTATGAAATTACATCTTCGTTTTAAAAAAGTTAGAAAAAATAATATTTTTTAACAATTGATCTATATTTAGTATTTAGACAAAGTAAATATTTCATAAACTAAATCAGAATCATTTTTCGGTAATTTCGATATCGATTTATAAAGCACAGTTCAATAAAAAAAAATTCCGGTTTCAATATCAGATACCAAACTTATACTGAATTTTGATCTAAACACTTAACAAAAACTATTTATGCTTATTGTAATACTTAATTAATTTTTTAAAGGAAAAATAATTATATATGGGTTTAATAAATCTTGGGGCTTCCTTTAAGTATCGTTGTTGCTGTTACAAATCCTTTGAAAAATACATTTAAAAAAAAAGAAGCAATTTTTTTTATTTTAAATAAAATTTCTAATTATATTTTTCAATAAAATTCAACTACAATTTCAAATATATGTAAAGCAATGCCCAAAATTTAACACTTACAAATTTCAAACTGGAGACAACAATTCTTAAAAACACAATTTTAACAATTTAAGCGGTTTCCACCACTGTGCGGCCCAAAACATCTAAATCTCTTCCAAAACTCATATTTATTTTTAGAATTTTAGTTTTCATTATATTTATTCACCATGTATTTCAATTTTTCCTTTATATTCAATGATTATGATCAAAAATCGCCCCTTAAATAGTAAAATGCAGGTGTGCAGTTAAAGCACATCCGCGAATAACATTTTAAACGACAAAATTCAAATTGTTCGGAACATGTTATTGACTTTTGAAAAGTTATTCGTGGCTATGCTTCAGTTCTCTATTTTTTATTTTTGTATTTTTTCCGGCCGGAACTTATATCATCTACGATGTCAAATACAAAATCCCTCTATAGCTGTCATATGATTGCCTAAAACTTTTCTAAACATAAAATGGATAACCCTGCAACCTCTCTTGACTTAAGTTTAAACAACATTAAACAACATACACGCAAAACAAACTTAAGAAAGTCATAATACTAAACTTCGTTTGACGTTCTCGTGACGCACATTGACAC
This sequence comes from Muscina levida, assembly GCA_964034835.1. Lineage (NCBI taxonomy): Eukaryota > Metazoa > Arthropoda > Insecta > Diptera > Muscidae > Muscina > Muscina levida. The sequence goes on along the minus strand of OZ035883.1, from coordinate 26,811,476 downwards.
AATCTTTGTTTTTTATCACAAACAACATCCAGATAAAGTCGCGTGATATATTAAGTTATGTGCATTCGATCTAAATGTAGGTGGCATTTCGGTTAAATAATTTCAAACATTCAGACGTCTCTTATAGAATCTCTAAAAAAAATAATATCTAATAAAATGAACGTGAAAAAGAAAAGCGGCACTATGCACTCTTAGCAGGAAAGGAATGACTTTTTCCTGAACAACAAAGTGAGGTAAGATATTAAAAGCTACATTTAGTAGATAGTTACCAACCCCCGCAATCACGAGATGCTAAATGCCAAGTAGACCTAAGCAACAAACCAGACAGACAGACAGCCAGCCAGACAGACATTCATTAGAATCTGTGCGATGCCCGGCTTGTATTCACTTCGATCGCTTGTGTGTTTGTGCTCCACAATAAGATCAATGATCTTCCAATCATCACTTTGTTGCGGCGTTCTGCTAAGCCTCTACCCTGTCTGTTGCTAAACCTATGAAACTCATAAAAAAAACCTCTTGTTTTTATATTCGTCGTATTTAGTAAATTGTTTAGATTGTTGTTGTATTGTATCTTCAACGAAGTATGAAAAAAAAGATTGTGAGAAACACGACCGGGTAAAAAATCCCATCGACGAGGTCATCATCCTTAAGGTTCTTGTCCTTCTTGGCGTAGGCAATATATGGGAATTCGCCTGCAACAACCGACATTCAACTGGTGGCACAAACCAATAAAAAATATCAGCTTCTTTTCTTTCTCTCTCTCTCCATAAGGAAGACGGACACAAAATGAAAACTACAAAAGCCACAAAGGAATTTGTTGGCAACTATTTTATGCAGGCATCCGTATTTACTGCATATATGTGTATGTGTCCATATGTTTGTACATAAAGAGTGCAATTAAAGTTTTACAAGACATAGTATATGTAAGAGAATCTGTAGAGTAGAAGACAAAGGAATGTCCGGCTATCATTAATGTTGTTGCAACAACATGTTTATGATGTCTATTTTACTATCGACTTGTGGTCGGGGAGGATCAAAGATCCCCAAGACTAATGAACTGGCGTATTGCTATAGCTTTTCATATTTGGAGATGCGGTAACATTTTGTTGCAGTTTGGAACTAGGCTTTCTTTATATTTAAGGCAAATTAGCTTTATTTCAACGACACAGTAAATATGGACAAAGATCTCACCGGGACGTTTTACATCAGTGATAGACATTTTGATTTAAAACAGTCGGTCTTTGCTTGAGTGTTATGAAAGCTACACTACACACGCTTGTTTGGCATTTAACACAAAAAAAGACACATGTACAGACAGAGTTACAATGTTGAAAGATTGTTGGGAGAGCACAATATTTTCACCGTGTTTTTTTCACAGGTCCAAGGTAACTTCTTATATTTTTGATCCATCGTTGTATGTGGACAAAGCACTGTGAGTCTTAGACCGGACGAAAGTCGATCATGCCTTTGGTACACAAATAGTATTCGGTACTTCAGGTTGAAATTAGTAGACGTAATATTTATTTTCGATCAGAGGACGGAAAGTTGGGACTAAACTGTATTCAAGTCCTAGAGAGATAAAGTTTGATGTACTGATAGTATTCTGCAACACAATTATAAATATCAGACGAAGTTTTGATTTTCGATCAGTGGGCGATGGGGGGCGTGGCTAAACTGTATTGTAGCCCCAGAACTGGCAGGACTGGTTGACATTTGCAGACAAAATTTGTATTTTCAATCAATGAGCGGAGGGGCTTGGCTATACTCTATTTTAGCTCTAGAGAGACTAAACTTGATATATAAATATTACGCAGTACAACAATTATAAATTTTCGATTAGTGGGCGGAGTGGGCATGGCCAAAAAGTACTCGGCAAAAATGTTTTTTATTTAAAGAGAGATGAAATTTTGTCCACATATAGCACTTGGCACAACAAATATACATATATAGACGTAATTTTTATTCACGGATGATTAGGGCGTGGCAAAAAAGTTTTTTGGATTACAGCGGAAACAATTTATATACAGATAATTCGTAGCATAACAGATATAAAAATATGGACGAAATGTTTTTCTGATAAATGGCAAAAGTGTTTTTTTAAGCCTAGAGAAATTGTATATAATAAATAAAATTTGATACACCGGTACTACAATCTATATATATAAAAGGCTTGGGTGACTGGCTGATCACTCCCAAGCCCAAACGGCTAAAGCTAGAACCTTGAAATTCGGAATGTAAGTTCCTTTTATGACGTAGGCGCGCACTAAGAAGGGATTATTGGAAATTCGGACTACAAGGGCAATGAAATTTTCTTAGTTTGGTACTGTCCGTAGGGCATCTATCATAGGCTACATGAAAACATATTTAGACAATAGGGCGTGGTACCTCGCATACAAATCGAAATTTTAATCGGTCATATCTCTCAAGTCATTAGAGGTATGAAGATGAGATTTGCAACATAAGATACTGGTACAAGGAGGATTAAGTCTTGCTGGGAAATCGGCGGTGAAACGCCCCTATTGAAAAAATCGTTATCTCGGAAGGATAAATGGATCGATTGCAACACAACTTTCACTGTGTAGTACTATCCGTAGGGTCTATATCATAGGCTACATGAAAACATTTTTAGATAATGGGGCGTGGTACCGCCCATACAAATTGAAATTTCAATCGGCCATATTTCACGAGCCATGTAATACATTAAGATGAGATTTGCTTACATATGTAATTGATACATGGCGATTACGTCTCGCTGGGAAATGGGCTTTGCCACGCCCTTTTGGGAAAATTGTTATGACGGAATGATTTTCATAATCTATATATTTTAAATTGATCGACTAAATGATTGGATGAAATGTCTGTAGATAGGATGATGGGTAAACTTCAGCTAAGAATAGATTTTTGGAAATTTGTACTTTTAGAGGAAAAAATGGCCAGTGAGGGTAAAACTTATACCATCACCCAGACCAATCGGGATTGCTATATAAGCGAAAATTTATATGGGCATGCTCACTATCATATTGGATTGAAGGTATCTTTTAAATTCGATATTTCTGGGTAAAAAAAAACGAGAAAGGGATAAAAATGATACAGTCACCCAGACCAAACAGTTACCGGTCTATTCTGACGTTGTTACAAAAGTCACCAAGGTTACAATAGACTACTTTGGTTATAAAATCAAAAAATCGGTATTCCGAATCCTTGTCACCATGACAATAGTTACAAAAATTGTTACCTGCCAGAAAGGAGGTAACAAGCTAGTTACAGCTGTTTTGAATAATATTTTGAGTTGCAGTGACAAAATCTTCATTGCGCAGTTATGGTCCTATATTTTTGACTGTCCACTTAATTTGGGCACTTGTCGTACTTTTAAATTCATTCAAATTTGTATAAATATCTAAATTGGAAATTTTTTTTTCCATTTTCTGTATTCTTTTTTCATATTTTGTTTGTTAAATTCAATAATCAGCTGCGAAGTGTCAATAATTTACATTTCACCACGAGGTGAACATTTCCTTGTTACGAAATTGCCAGAATACCCGTAACAAGAATTGGTTACAAAATTGTAACAAATTTCTGGTGACAAATTTTTGTAACTAAATTTTTAGAATAGGGCCGTTAATGATATAATCATGATAAGGTACAAAAGGGATAAAACTGATACAAAATGACTACTCGTAAAGGTTTAATCCCAAAAATTTATGTAAATATTTTAGCTGTGTGATGAGCAGTAATTTTTCGAAATTCGTTTTTTTAGGTGTAAAAATACCTTTAGACAGCCAAAAGGCTAAAGGTAGAGTTACGAAAATGTATATAGATTTTCTCCCTATAGAATTAGAGAGCCGCCAGATGGGGTTTTTAGAAATTCGAATACTTAGGGTTAAAAAGGCCGAAAAGGGATAAAACTGGTACCATAACACCGACCAAACGGCTAAAGCTATAATCATATATAGGCACGCTTCCTAAAATATACAAGTGGGATTTCGATGTCGTGCAAAATTATTTTAGCGATAGAACAATTTTTTAAGCAATACGATACACAGATAGTGCTCGGTACTACAGTTATGCAAGTAAAGGCGAACATTTTATTTTCGATCGGTGGGGACGTGCGAAAATAGTTTTTAGAGCTATATAAGGGCTATATTTCTATACAGATAGTCCTCGGCAGAATAGATATAAATTTGCAGACATATTTTTTAATTTCGGTAAGTTAGCGGAGAGTGCGTCTGGAAAGTGAGCAAGCCCAGCGTATTGTCATCGAGCTTGAAAGCGTTCCCAAACTATGTTTAAAAGTGGAATATGTCAGCATTTATAACTAAGTGGCAATTCTGCTAAATATGTTATAAAAAGTTATTTTTTTTTTAATATTCGTCAACTATGTAATAGCGAAGCGTTGCCGGGCCCACTAGTTCATATTAAAGTACAGTAAAAGTACAAATCTTCTATTTAGATATATTTATATATATACATATATATGTGTTATATTAAGTTAAATTATCTTTTAATTAAATTTAAACAACTGTAACAAATTCCACTTAAAGTTCCATTCAACGAATATTTTATTTATCTATTACATATTTCGGGAAATATTACAAACATTATCGCCATTTAATCAGAATGATACCCATGATACCCACAACAATAAAAACAAACTCAAAACAAATGTTAGACACACGCCTCCTCTAGTACACTATCACGGCCAAGATGTGTTTTGTTAACAGGTAGTTGCCTCGTAGAATGCATAGCAAATTGTAATTATATTCCCGCCAAGAAAACCTCTAAATTCGTATGAATTAACGACAAACTACACAAATAAATAATTGTTTCTCAGCGGATACTGTGGCTATACTATAGAGGTGAACATATGCAAACATATACGAGTCGTATAGAAGGTGTATGCATACATGAGTGCAGTACCTACCTACTATGTAGATTGACTTGTATATATGTACAATTTGCGGTAATACCGTCTCGACGCGGAGATGACCCAGTTTTTGACCTACATTAGGCGCCATATCACTTGACGACAATAATTGTTGAATGCCAGCATAAAATTGAGAATCTATTGTTGATGAATTGGTCTTGTTTGCTATTTGTGTTACGTATGTATGTGCACATATATATTACGATAGCTCGTTTTGACATTAGCTCGGACAGTGATCAAATTGCAATATCCGCTAAATGAGTATCGATGACAGGGTCAACACAGAATGTTTGTTATTTATAAAAACAGCAGGTGTGTTCTTTGACCAAATCCTCAGAATATTGTTTAATTTATATAATTAACATTTTTATGGTATTATGTACATAAGTATAAATTACAGTCGAGAATGTGCTAAATGATATGTGCAAATGGTTTATATCTCCGCTAGAGTATATAATTCAAAATTTTCCATTATACATATCTCACTTAATACAGGTGTAATACATACATCCACTGCAGCAAGTGCCAAGGTGATTGAATATTGTCATTGAATTTTCTACAGTTGCTTCTTTTTTCACTGTTTGGTTTATTTATAAAACCACGCGTTTATAAACAAATAAAAACAAAACAACAACATAAAAAAACACTATAAGTACATAAACTCTCACATACAGGCTATACGGGAATGAGTGTGTACTCGCATTCGCATATTAAAAAACTGCGACGTTAAGCTGATGATCAACCTTTGCAAATCGATCACATGCTGTAGCTATCACAGCAATTACAACTGGGTATGATTATCTTCATCGTCATCATTATCATCATCACCCATCAATCCATCCATCCACCCATCCATTCGGCTATTCAACACAATGAACAATGACATGTGGAGGAAAAACAGATGATATACGTACAACTTAATTCATTTGTTTATAAACTTTAGTTTATAGTATAAAAACACACAACTTCTTTCGACTACTGTGACTATTAAGACTTTTTTGTTTAGAAAACAAGACAGGCACCAGGAGAGAAAAAAAATGAAAATGGCATGAAAACAATCAGACAATTTTCTCTTAAAGGGTATAACATTGCAATGTGATTGAACTTAGCAAGTAGTGCAAAGTCCATTGCAATACACTTTTAATTGTTTACATTCCTGATGATAGGCGGGGAAATATGATCCTTTTATGAAACTGCCATAATAGAGACTGTCTGTCTGGTAGACATTAGTGGGAACTGCTTCGATCTAATTGCAACAAATTGCAGTTATTGGGGCATTGCAATTGTGACTAAATGAGAATGGTGTTATATATAGGATATTAAGCAACTATTAAGGAGTTGTTTGGCGTTTTATAAGATGTTCACTGTTTAAAACGAGTGTTGTGTGGTGTCTACACAAGCGTGGGAGAGAAATAAGCTAGTTGTTATATCAAATGAGAAAAAAATGTCAGTCAATTATTATGTTTTTGAAGTAAATTACTTTATTTCTTTTCTAATTTAACAACTTCTATGCAATTTTGTCCGATGGACAAATCGTAGACAAGAGCTTGTGTGGAATATGCTGACGTGTGGTCCTCGTTGATGCTATCTTCTTACCGGTGTGTTTGGGCTTCTCAAGTCGTTGATGGAGCTTTTAACACTAAAGGTTTGTGATGATAGCGGAAAAGTCAAAGCGAAGGGTGCTGATGATGATAACTACCGAAATAGCTATCCGCCCTGCCAGCTGTCAACATAATCCATTTCACACAACTCTTGCAAAAACAAAATCTATTAGCAATAATAGAATAGATCTTGAACCGAACGATGAAACACATTCATTATGTAAATTAATTTAAGTACAAATTTTTAATTAAAATCCAAAGAAATTAGATTCACAGAAAATCAAATTAAATTCATAAATTCTAATTGAAGTTCAAACGTTCTACTTTTTAGGGCAAAATTAATGTTTTTTTTTAATTATAAGTGATAAGCTTTGATGAGTTTTAAAATTCAATTGATGAAATTTGAATTTCATATGTCGCATTTTTGATTTAAATTTGATGAATTTAAACTTGAAACTTTTAACATCTCTTGCGCATTTTAAATCCAATAAGTATTTGAATTTCAATCGATGTTTTGACTTTCTTTGAATTGGAAATGTGTAAAAGAAGTGCTGCAAACTATTTAGACGTTTCGAATTAAGCCAATTCTTAATTTCGACAGGTACATAAAAGTACAAGAGTAAACGATTTTTTTCTTGACAAATAGATTATTTTACGATTATGCGGCCAATTTTCAACCCTGTCGCCATTAGAGAATATATTAATATTTTTTTTATGATCAGTCAAGGTATACTTGAGTTATCGTATCGGCCAGCCATGCAGTCAGGCAGTTCGATAAAACGACATAATATAAATTTCGTCTTAAAAAACTTGCGCCCAATTTTTAGGTCAATGATGATTTCTTTGTTGTAATTATCTAGCTGTTAAAAATCAATATAATTTTTTCAGACTACACTTAACATCTAGGTAATCTCAATTTCAGTTGGTTAAACAATAGTTAAGTACACAGCTGATATTGTTTGGAAACGGAGAAAATAAATAAGAATGAAAATACAAATATTTCATGATTATGTTTGTGAAGCATATAAAAGTTTGTTTCTGCTGTTAGATTATAGTCAGTGATGTAAAAAAGCATCGATGATTTTTGGGCAATGTTTTTCGATTTTTTCCGATGTTTTTTGCCATACCGATGTTTATCGATGCATCGATGTTTAGCAAAACATCGGGCACTTCACTAAAATTGACGGAAGTAACGCAAAATGCAACATTTGCGCCAAAGTTTTAATTTAGTTTGTCACGCACTAGAATGACGCGTTTCGAACTCCATGACGAGGTAAAAAGAGAATCGTGGCGAAAGAATTTCCTCCATTCTCATGTTTGAATATTAACGGTCAAATTCAAACTATAATTGGTGCTGGACATTTTCGGCTGATATCTACTTCGCATGTACATGTTTGACATAATCGTAGATATATATGCAGGTGATGATGTACCATTGTGCATCAGTTCGTCACAAAGAGGTCTTAAGATGAACTCGTCATGGAGTTCGAAAAGCGTCATCCCAGTGCGTGACACACTGAATTAAACCACTCAATGAAGAAATAAAAAAGAAAAAAACTAAGAAAGCATTTATTTTTGTAGTCTTAATTCCATTTTACTTAATTTATCAAAAAATCTCAATAACAAATTTAAAAGGCTTCTAAGAATTGATTTAAATAATAATAACGGAATGGGTTGAAAACATCGATGCATCGAAGTTTCTAGCCGATGTTTCACACAACATCGATTTATCATTTTGCAAACATCGATGAACATCGACATCGAAGTTTCGACCCAAATTTACATCACTAATTATAGTCTTTGCTAACGTTCACTTCGTTGTTCTGGTTACAATTTTTTTATATTTTTATATTTTTATATTTTTATATTTTTATATTTTTATATTTTTATATTTTTATATTTTTATATTTTTATATTTTTATATTTTTATATTTTTATATTTTTATATTTTTATATTTTTATATTTTTATATTTTTATATTTTTATATTTTTATATTTTTATATTTTTATATTTTTATATTTTTATATTTTTATATTTTTATATTTTTATATTTTTATATTTTTATATTTTTATATTTTTATATTTTTATATTTTTATATTTTTATATTTTTATATTTTTATATTTTTATATTTTTATATTTTTATATTTTTATATTTTTATATTTTTATATTTTTATATTTTTATATTTTTATATTTTTATATTTTTATATTTTTATATTTTTATATTTTTATATTTTTATATTTTTATATTTTTATATTTTTATATTTTTATATTTTTATATTTTTATATTTTTATATTTTTATATTTTTATATTTTTATATTTTTATATTTTTATATTTTTATATTTTCATATTTTTATATTTTTATATTTTTATGGTTGGTTGGTGTGGTTGGTGTGCGGGCATCTCCATCTTCGAGGAGAACACTTAGGTCCTTATGGACCCATTGTGACACACGTTGGGCATTTACGCCATCCCTTCAACCTATGCTATCAGCGCGTGTGCTGCCTGATTGCGTTGCCAGTTGTCGATTGGGTATCCGGAGTTTCGATCCAATCCGTCCAGTTAATAATTTTACAAAAGTTGTTGATCCTTCCGATATCCAACGATGCAAGTTCCTCTGTACCATTTAGGAAGGGTTTCCCCAGGGTTTCCAGTCTCCTTCTGTATAGCGCTGGGCAATCACATATAATGTGGTCGGTGGATGGTTCACTGCTGCCGCAGTAGTTATATTCGCTTTTCGTTGCGAATCCCATTCTGCTCGCATGTTTGCCTATGGGTCCATGTCCCGTCAGGAATGTAATAATTTTTCTTATCTGGTCCCTCTCTAGGCTTACCAGGTACGATGTACGTTTCGCGTTGTATTCTGGCCAAGTCTTTTTGGCCTTTCTACAGGTTTCTTCATTCTTCCATCTGTCGTTTGCAATTTCAAACGTTAGATTTCCAATGGTACTTTTACAGGTGGATATAGGGCGAAGTGCTACGTGTTCAACGTCGCTTTCCTGCAGGGCAGTCCTGTCTGGCCTCTTCGTCCGCTCTGCAGTTGCCCTCGATTCCGCTGTGTCCGGGTATCCACGTAACCAGAACTCAGTTATTCCTGGATATCTCGTTAAGAGATTTCCGACAGGCACTGACCACTTTCGATTTGATGTCACAGGACTTCAATGAGTTTACCGCCGCTAGACTATCCGTGAACAGGAGAATATCCTCCTGTGATATCTTCCTCACGTTGATCATGTCCGCGGCTCGTTTAATAGCAAGTATTTCCGCTTGGAAAACGCTGCAGTAGTCTGGAATTCTCGATCTTATACTTAGGCCTAGATCCGCGGAGTAGATACCATAGCCGACCTTGTCATCCAGTTTGGACCCATCGGTAAAGATGTTTATTGGTCCATACATTGCGTTCTCGTTCTCTGCCCACTCCTTTCTGGTGGGCGTTTTGATTTCGTAGAGGATGTTTGATTTCCGTGTATTGAGCACGTAGTCAGTTTCAAGTGAGATGTTGATATGGTTCAGGATCCTTGAATTTCCTATGGAAGGATCCCAATGTTCAATCTCGTTTAGTCGAATAGCTGATTTGAGAGCGGAGCATTTGCAGCTCATATCAGGTGGTAGTAGATTGAGTATCGTGTAGAGAGCCTTAGAGGGGGTCGATCTCATACATCCGGTTATCAGGAGACAAGAGGATCGTTGAACACGATCTAATTGTCTAAATTTGCTCTTCTTGTCGAGCGCGTACCACCACACTATAGAGCCATATTGTAATATTGGCTTCACTATAGCATTGTAAATCCAAAGTGTTACCTTGGGTTTAAATCCCCAGGTTTTTATATTTTTATATTTTTATATTTTTATATTTTTATATTTTTATATTTTTATATTTTTATATTTTTATATTTTTATATTTTTATATTTTTATATTTTTATATTTTTATATTTTTATATTTTTATATTTTTATATTTTTATATTTTTATATTTTTATATTTTTATATTTTTATATTTTTATATTTTTATATTTTTATATTTTTATATTTTTATATTTTTATATTTTTATATTTTTATATTTTTTTATTTTTATATTTTTATATTTTTATGTTTTTATATTTTTATATTTTTATATTTTTTTATGTCTGTATTTTTATGTTTTTATATTTTTATATTATTATATATTTTTAATATTTTTATTTTTTTTTCATAAATATAAATTGTAAAGTTCATTAAAAGAAAATGTTTCTTCCTTTTCTTAAAAATCCATCACGCTTAAATTTTTCTATTGCCCGCCGACATTAAACAATGACCAATCGATTAAAGAAAATAAAAAACAATTATCATTTCCCCAATCAAAGAAAAAAAAAACTATATTTACTATTACAATGTAAACAACATTTGTGAGAAATATCTATAGATTTTTCACTATTTGTTTATTCTCTTATGTGTTTTATAGAGATACAAAAAGTTTTCTCCGCCTTCAAATAGCGACGCTTTTCTTTTTCTAACAAAATGAGCGTAAAAATTCTCAAATATCTCTCAAAAGACTTCCCAAATGATCTTTAAGAATATGAACGACACGATGGGGTGCAGATCGTAATGATCACTTCGGTCAAGTTCATTAAAATTGCGCATACACCCTTAACCACTTCACATCGTAGAGAAACCCCTCAAGAAAATGCGATGAGAAAACCGCTAAACAATGGTTTTCAAACGGTACGAGCCATACGACCAATCTGCGAAACATCGTATCGTATCGTAAGGAGATCGTGGATTCTCTAGTAGGCGGCCGAGTGTCCGAAAGAATTGATGTGAAAGGAAGTTCCTCGGATAAACGTAACGAAATCAATTTAGGTGTTCAGCAGTTCCACGGTGATAATACAAACGAACGGTTCATTGCCAAAAGTCAAAATCGCCGCTAACCGATTTTACATTTTGCGGAAGCGCAGAAATAAACGAAACAAGAAAATTCATATTATTTTTGGCGAAAAGAAAATAAAAAAAGAAAATTATATACAAATAAACGAGAATTTGAATTAAAAAAAAATCGCAAAAAAAGAATAATAAATAAATGTAGTAAGAGATTTTTAAAAACAAGTTTCCATTGTTTGAAAGTGAAATTCAATCGAAATAATTTATAGCTGTGCTATAATAAAATTGTGGTGCTTTTTTGCTGAAAACTCATTGCATTTGCATAATAATTAAAATAGCTGAGGAAAAAGATAAATAAACTTAAAAAAAGTGTTGTGGTCTTGTTGCTGTAATTAAAACGAATAGTTTCATGTTTATGTTTTACGCCGTTAAATTTTAAAGGTATATGCTAATTACTTATTAATCTTGTCAATTAATTACGTACGTTAATTGCTTTAATTAATTTTATTGGCATTAGAAATGTAGCTGGTGTTTGTTTGTTCACCTTATTTCTAGTGTGGTGCCATATGTTTTTTTTCTCAACGATTTATCATTAGAAAGCTGCGTTTTCTGGTTTATTTAAATTGTTGCAAATCATGTGCTGTAGAGTTCTGTTCTTAATTATAATTATGAATATTTATGACATTTTTAGAATTAATATTATATTAATTAAAAGGGGGGAGGGGTGGGGAAAAGAGAAAAAGAGAGAAAAGCTTAAGTGACAGTTGTAAGTTGTTATTTAAATTGGAATTTTTTCCATTGCAATTAACAACATATTTAAATGAGACATACGGGTTTTGTGCTAAAATTTCCATTATAACTGCAGTGTTGGACAGAGGAGAGTTGAACGTATATAATTTCCTTGAATTTCGATAGAACGTAATACCTGACCAGGTTCTTTTTCAAATGAAAGTTAACTTGTGTTGTCTGAGAATCTGACAAATATTGAGTGTCCACACTCTTTCAAAATGAAATATTTGTTAATTTTATTGGATTTTCTTACAGAACAAACATTAGTTCTCTTGAACTAAGAAGATTTTTTAAAATATAAAAAAATTTTGGAAAACTTATTTATAATCGAAACATTTAAAAATGATGCAAGAAGTCTTTCATTCATCCATAGAAAACTTGAAAAATAATTTTCAATTGTATATGTGACCTGGACTATGAAAAGGGGGCCTTACGTGCAAAAGCAAAATTTCGAGAAAAACGAACTTAAAGTTAGCAAGTTAATATTGGTACTTCTTCACGCTTTAATGGCTTCAAACTTATTACTGGGGGTTTTGGAGGTCGCTGATTACGAATCCGGTGTTAGATTTAAAAAATTCAAAATGGCGGATGCAATAGAGCTGACAAGAAAATTAAAAACTTGTCGGGTGTGCTTAAAACTGGCTACTCGGGGGTTTTCGGGGCGCTGATTACGATTTTATTATCAGATTTTTAATAATTCAAAATGGCGGATCCAATATGGCTGACTGTCTTAAGCAATTCCGATAAGTGTTTAATTTTTTTGTCAGCCATATTGGAGCCGCTATTTTGATTTTAAAAAAACTAACACCGGTTTCGTAATCATCGACCCAAAACCCCGGAGTAAGGAGTTTTTAGCGATTTCAATATTTTTATTCCTTTTTCTAGAATTTTAAAAATCACTTTTTTTGCAGAAGTGATTTTCTTTAGCTTCAGTTTTAATAAACTTTTTGATAAGTTATGACTTTTTGGTTTGCACCACGGATGATGGAACATCTCGAAATCTATCAGAAAAGACAGAAAAGTGAAAAACAATTTTTTGACAGTCTCATAGTCCAGGTGAGTCCAAAAGAAAAATAAGTTTGTAAGAGAGATGTACGTTAATTTTAGCCGATCACATCCATTTTTGGTCCGTAATTTTCTATTACTACTGAAATGTCAATTAATGATCTTGAATTGAATATTTCTATGAATTTTTTAACCACCAAAAGTTTTTACAAGAGCTGGACGTAGTTTATGCCCTATCCTGCTCATTGGAGAACTTAACCTTCGCTTAGTATAATATAACCTTTCATACCAAACTTAAGCTCGATAGCTCTTTAACTACGGCTGTAATCGCGGGGACAAACTGACGGACGTAGTTTGTGTCCGATCTCGCTCATCTTACAACTTAATCTCCGCTTAGTACAATATAACTATTCATACCAAATATAACATCGATAACTCTTTAATTACGTCTATAAGCGCGGGGATAGACAGACAGACGGACCCAAAAAGGGGGAGTTTCTCCCATACAAATTAACCTCTGTTTAGACGATAGAATCTTGCATACGTAATTTCAGCTTGAAAGCTTTAAACTATGGCTGTAATTGCGGGGACGGACAGACGCATATCCCCAAAAAAGGGAGTTTGTATGGGAGGTGGGAGTAGTTTTTGTCTGATATAAAAGTTCGAATAATAGAATAAAAACTAGATGGAATATTTAAGTACCAAACTGTAAAAATTCAATCAGTATTCTTTAAATTTATTTTTGAGAATAGGTTTTTTCAAAATTGTTATTTGTTAAATTGTAATTATTTTAGCCCGATATATTCAAAAATAAATTTAAAAAAAAAATTATTTTATTTACTTTAAAAAGCGACTACACAATTTAATTTTAATGTGAAATTAAAACCAAATCAGCCGTCTTCTGTTATTTTCAAAAAATTGTATGCAAATTCGTTATCTGGGTTACGAAAGCCTGAAATGTCAGCCCCTTTTTAAGCCTCCAAAAAGTTTGCGTATATTGTTGTAAATGTTTAAATGTAAGAACGACCCCCAGTCATTTTTCCCTCCTAACATTTTTCCCAGACATATCTACTCCCCATCTTTACCCCCTAAGGAGGATCCCATTAAAAAATTGTTTTTTTTTATAAAATTTGCTCTTAAGGTGTCCCTAGAGGAGTCAAATGTATGACCGACTCCCAATATTTTTGCAACCCCAACTGTTTCTCCAAACATATCTACTCCCTATCTTCAACCCTTAAGGTGGTCCCCACACAATTTTTTTTTTTAAATCAGCTCCTGCCGCTCTCGTGGTGTCTCCTAGAGAGGTAAAATGTATGACCGACCCAACACTAGTATATCCCTCTTAACAAATTTCTTGAACATACCTACCCTCCATCTTCACCCGCTGAAAGAGCTCCCATACAAAATTCGCTTAAAACGACCAAAACCACAAAATTAGTCACAAAATAATATTTCCATTAAAATTTGTTAGAATTTTTGAATAATTTAGGAAATTTTTCACACCCTTAGGGTGTGGTGATAGGGGGCTGGTATGTTCGAGAAAATTTTTAGGGGAGAAATACTATTGGGGTTCGGTCATACATTTGAACCCTCTAGGGGCGTTTCTTGTTGTGGATTTTTTCCACAATACAAAAAGTTTCTCGTACAAATCCGCTTTTACAAATCTAGATTTTGTTATAGACCCATTGTCTGTTGGTCAAATTTTCTTAGAATTCATGGTAAACTAGTACATTGATAACGCTTGTTCGAGAAAAAAAATTGAACCACTCTAGTATACAGGCTATTTTCAAACTCATATTTATTCGACTTTCTAACGAATAAAAATAAAAATAATGCTGAGGAATGGAAAACGCATATTTATTTCTTTCCTTTATTACTAACTTATAGCTAAAAATGTCTTCAGTATTTGCCCAATGTGCGGAGTCTGCGCTATTTGATTTAAGTTTCATTTAAAAGTAACTAAACATACCCAGAATTATTTTTCAATAGCTTAGAAATATTGGCTCCTTTATGGCATCCATAATATAAAAAAGAGAAATACTGCCATAGCTTACCCTCTTGCTTGCCGAAGAGTACATAAGTAAGGCAATGGTGTTGAAAATATTGTTATGAGCTTGCCATTAAAGTGTAGATACAATATCAACAGTTCCGACTTTATAACACGATCATATAATCATCTTTGAAATATTCCACTTGAGAGACTTTCTTAAAACCACAATTATTACTGCAGTTGTAGGTTTTATGCAAATTCATATATTTTTCTAGAGATCCAAAAATAGAAACGATTAAGTTATCTTTACGAATCATGAAATTTTCTTTAAAATGGCATTCAATCGTTTTAGCATATTTTGCATAAACTTAAAACTTATTTTCCCTTTGCACCCCATGAATGAGGTATGGGATAGCTTCTCGCGTTGTTGTGAATTAACACGCTTTCTATTTTTAGATTCACAACTAACGGCACCTACTAATTTATCGACGAATGCGAACGTCACTGTTTGAGAAGCTCTTACTAGACACGCCGATTGACTCGACACTTAATACTCCGAAGTTGCTGTCAACCACATTCGAGGAGAGCCGACAATGAAAGAACATTTTTTTTCCTTTTTTAAGATGACTGGAGCCAGGTTTGAACCTGCGATCTCCCGCATGGTAGTCGCGTGTTCTAACCACTATGCCACGGCCGGTCCCAGCATATTTTGCATATTATACGAAAATTCGTGCTTATGAATTTGTTTATTATTTGATATCCTGTACAACAAGAAAATTTCTTATAATTACCGAACAGGAATTATAGATGTTAAAAAATGTTAAGTTAAAAAAAATTGTGTCTTTGCATATTTTTGCGCATATTTTGGCAATATGTACAATAAATGCGTTTTTTGTTGCATAATTTCGCTTAATTGATTAACGACCTCTTTAAAAAGTAAAACGCCTATTCATCTGAATTACTTTTCAGGAGATATAGGAGGCAAATTTATATTTGCTACAAAAAACTATTTTCTCAAAGTCAATGGACAAAACCAATCAAATCAATCAGTGAGTATTTCGACAATTATAAAGTTTTTCTTTTTCTATCCCATGGAGAGCGTGCCTTGTTTAATGAATTGAAGTTTATTAACAAAGTCAATTTATTGAACTGAATTGTCTTATATCGCGTGTATTGATTTTAAATGACAGATCTCCTGGTATTCCACGTCCTCCACATCCGATTATAACAAGATTAGGAGCGGGGATTAAATATATATACCATAAATTTCAAAGATTTGGCGAAGCAGTGAAAAAGCTCCACTTTTTCAATTCGACATCGGTTTAATTTTAATATTAATTTTACATGTATTTACATATACGGGTATTAATATGAATTTTGAGTCTTTTTGCTGCCAAAATTCATGCAAATTTTATTTTTAATAAACCTAAAAATAATTTTGTTTGCATATTTTATGTTGTTCAGTGCATATTTTTGAATTTGAAGTACATATTATATGCGCATATTTTTGATTTTTTAGTGCATAAAATTAATTGCCTTAGTAATGAATATCATCTGTTTAACATTTTGGTAATGCAGAAAGTAAATATTACACTTTAATATCATGACCTAAAGGAATAGAGTTTTTTGTTTTTTTTTTTTTGACATATGATAATTTAAATTATTTTCTATATTTAAAATTTTAAAAAGTCAATACTTTCCCTACTAATTGAAAATAATTTTTTTATATTATTATATTTAAGCTTATTAAAAAGTCCTTTCTTACGTTATTTAATCATCTTTTTCTCTTTTGGAAAATATTTAAACAAATTTATTGCTTGCGATATCTGTTTCAATTTTCTCCAGTAATGGGAATTCTTCTTACAGTTTTCTACTCTTTTTTGTTGATAAAAATTGTATGTGTTATTTGAATAGCTGTATTTATTTTTCTCTTGAAAATGTAAAAATTTACTACATTGATAATGTTAAAAAAAATCTACTCTTCGCCAATGTACATTATATAAAGTTTGACTTCACTCATAGACGCCAAGCAACTACTATGCATACCTCGTAATTTCCTATAACAAATTGTTAAGCAATTTTATATGATAACGACAAAATGTTTAGAAAATTTCTGAATGAATTGCCATTTCTAAATTGTTTTAATT
Source organism: Muscina levida (assembly GCA_964034835.1). Classification (NCBI taxonomy): domain Eukaryota; kingdom Metazoa; phylum Arthropoda; class Insecta; order Diptera; family Muscidae; genus Muscina; species Muscina levida. Next base: position 26,794,157 of record OZ035883.1, on the reverse strand, counting down.
AAATAATCACATTCAATTTCACTATTTGGCAACATTTCCTATTAAGACATTCACTACGAATAATTCGCAATACAACTACAGCTATGTCTATTTAATACTACAGAAAGTCTGTTGCGATGTAACAATTTGTAATTGCGATAATTACATTTAATCTGTTTATAGATGTAAGTGCAGATGTACTTACCATCGGTCTAGGTAGTATGTAGAAAAAAATATGCATTAATTTAATGCACGAAAAAAAATGTTGTCTAATAATAATTATTTTAAATTGTATATTTTTTTGTCGTGTTCTTCTGGGAATACAATTGTTTTTTTTTGTTGTTGTTTTTTCTAATCATTTGCAAAGATAGAAAATAATAGGTTTTGCTAGAATATAATTTTCGCATAGAATTACAAATTTATATAAAATATTAAAATTATATTATATATTCATATAAAAATAAATTTTCATATATAAATAAATTTTAATATCTTGAGGCGAATTCCTATGGAAATTTTATTATATAAAGTCTGGTACATTCTTTTTTGTTAGTTGATTTTATTATATATATTTTGTTGCACTTTTTGCAATTAATTGAGCTTGAAATCATTTGAATTATATTAAACTTTTATTTATTATACGAAACAAATTATTTGTTGCCAACTTGTTGCAAACTAATTTTATTTCATTTTGTTTAATATCAAACAAAGAAATTGCCAATGCAGTGAGGGGGGTGACTTTGATGATGACGATATACAGACATTTACGTTTCACTGTCAAGGCAAATTAATTGATCTAAAAATGTGTTAGGCATTAGCTAATCGATCATTTATTTTTTTGTAAATTCAGAAAATTGCGGCCGCGAAAATTGTTATGAATTTTTGTTTTTATTGATAAAACTTAATCGATCATTCAAAACAACCAAAACTGACCGGTCTAGCGTATATCCCTAAATAACAATAATATAAATTAAGTTTTAGTTTAAACTAGAAAGGTATCCCTTTTTACGCATCTCATATTCATTTCTAATTAACATTTGCCCTACAACCTTCATCTAAATATTTCTTTCCTTCAAAAACTATCTCATTTTTTTTTTAAATAAAATTTCAATTAAAATTCCGCCCGCTCTACACTCTGTGATACATTTTCATGTATGTGTGTATTGCGCCTTCGCCTTCACTATCGGAAAATAGCAATTACTAAAGCGCCAGACAATTTCACTTGAACTTCAAGAGTGTAATGAACTTTTCTCAAGTAGTTTTTCCTCTTGTTAGTAGAGGCAAACAGATACAACGCAGCGCAGCGGCTGCGGCTGCGTTCGTTTAGTTATTGCAATAAATTTCCCACACGTTATGGGGTGAAGGTTGACCCCCACAACCAACTACATAGTCGTTGAACGGGCGGGGGAAAATCGGTTTGTTTTTATGTCTCCTCTAGCTTAACAATTAAATTCCGCATTTCTGGGTAGTTATTACAAACACGATCAATTAAATCGATCATTCATTCATTGAACCCCCCCTACAATAGTCGATTAGATTAAAGTAGCGACGTTCGGCCTGAATCGTTTGTGTTACTCGATGTTGGGCGCTCCAACATGTTCACCTTCGAATTGAAGCGGTAATTTTGTGCAAACGTGTTGACGGATAGCAACAACACCTTAACACAAATCAGCTGTTTGTTTGTTGCTATTTCAGATATTCGATATTCTGAATGCGTGTTACGGCGGCGAGTTTGAATTTTAAAAATAACCCCGGCAACAATAAAAATGCCAATTTCACAGTATTGTGAATTCATGTTGCGAGAAGAGAATACCTACAACGCGAGTGATAAGAATTGCCTAGAGCTTAGTATGGAGGAGAAAATCCTATTGTTGGTAGAGACAAAAGCTGTTTAATACAACAAGACGAGTATTTATCAGTGCTCTTTACGTGAGGTTTCACTCAATCCGCAATCAACTGTGGCTTAGGGCAGTGTAATCAACTAGCTGATGAAAACAAAGCGCTAGAATAAAAGCTTAAGAATATAATACAATACAACTTTTCACATTTTGATAATTTTTCACTAAAATGAATTACAATCAAATGTAATTAATATTCATGAAATTTAAAATAAGCACTCCCCTAAAAGCCTCCTAAAACACTAAAATTAAGATCAAAGACCACCATTTGGGTCATAGTTTTAGTGTGGTTATACATTACAACATGGACCGAAGTTAGAAATATATAAAATAAAATAACGTTTTTCTTTTTAAATTTTCGTAAATAAGTTTGAAAAAGTTCGAATGCAAATTAAGTAGTATATATTCAGGAGAAATATAAATGCTTTTTAAGATGTTAAATATATGAATTTAACTGTGATTTCACAAAATAAACGTTAAAGAATGTTATGTTATTTTTAGGATAATTGAAATTGATAAACATATTTGCTTTGAAATATTTGCATTCAAAACTAAATTTAAAAGTGATATTTAAAAAAAAAAAAAACCATAATATTCTTAATTGGCAGCAGCAACAGAAACTCATCTATCAGTTGCCGCACGTAGAAAAGAATTCCAAGCGCTTTGGTCTTTTGCGCTCTATTGAAAGTTAGACACACCAAGAGTAGACAATAGCTCTATCACCTGGTCCATCCAACGAAGTTTTGGTCGCCCCTCCTGCGCCGCCCAAGTAGTTCATTGATAAAAACCTATCGAGCTGGAACATTTTCATCCATTCGTACAACATGTCCTAGCCAGCGCATTCGGTCTATTTGAACGCGCTTGACTACGTCGATATCGTTTTACAGCTCATACGGCTCATTGTTCATTCGACAACGATACTCAGCCATAGCATCCAACAATTTCTGTCGTATCGGCCTGTCGAATGCAGCCTTGTAGTCGATGAACAGATGATAGGTGTCGATCTGCATTTCTTGGGTCTTCCCCTCTATTTGTCGTAGTGTGAATATCTGGCCGATCGTAGGTTTACCAGGTCTAAAGCCACACTGATAAGGTACAATCAGGTTCGCCAGAATGGGCTTTAGTCTTTCACATTGTATGCGATGAGTAGAAGGTTAATTCCGCGATAGTTGGTGTACACACTTGGATCGCCTTTCTTAAGCACGGGACATAGGACACTCAGGTTCCAATCATCGGGCATGCACTCCCTGAGCCAAATCGTGTTTATGATTTAATGCATGCATGTTATCAGCTCATCGCCGCCGTCTTTAAAAAGCTCTATAGACAGTCCATCGGCTCCCGCAGCTTTATTATTTTTAAGCCGTGATATTACCGTGCGGATCTCGTTTTGGCTCGGTAGTGGACAGTCTACTCCATCGTCGATGATTGGTGTCACTTATGCTGCCTTCGAGAACGATTAGAGACCGAAAGTGTTCCCTCCATATTAGCAGCACACTCTGAGTGTCCGTGACCAGAATTCCGTCTCCGTCCTTACAGGTGCGAATCCCTGTTCTAAACCCAATTTTCTTCCACAGACGCTTTTTCCGCATGAACAGGCGTTTCATCTCTCTCCTTTTCTCATTATAACGCTCCGTCACCGCACGCGTCGTCATTGGATGCAGTTTTGCCTTGTATGCAGCATCCACTTCGTTAGACATTTCGCGACATTCATCATCGTACCAGGGCTTGTCTCAGCATGGTTTTTCATTACCCAGTACGGTCGTTGCGGCAGTGGTCATAGAATTAGCAATATGCTGCCACTGTGTTTTGGGAACATCAAAATTAGGGGAGTTTGTTGGAATAAATTGAGAGAGCTCGTTGGAGTAGGCATTGGCTATCTCGGTGATACGCAGCTTTATGATGTCAAGCTTCCTTTGCGTTTGTGTAAGAGCATTTTTAACACTACTTAATCGTGTGCGTATCTTGACTGCAACTAGGTCGTGATACGAGTCAATATTTGCACCGCGCATCACACTCACGCACATTTTGCTTTAGACATGGCTTCCATCCAATTATTACGTGATTAATCTGATTTCTTGTATTTTGATCGGGAGATATCTAGGTTTCCTTATGTATATCTTTATGCGGGAATCTGGTTCCACTCACAACTATGTTTCTTGCCGACGCAAAACTAACCAGTCTGAATCCATTATCGTAGGTATTGTTGTGTAGATTGAATTTTCCGACTGCTGAACCAAGAACATCTTTCCTTCCTATTTTAGCATTAAAATCTCCTAGAACAATTTTAATGTCATGTGCAGGACAGCGCTCATATATTTCCTCCAGGCGCTCATAAAGTTTCTTAGTATTCCGACATAATGTGGTGTTACTAAAGTGCTGCGGAAGTCCGTAGAAACATCTATTGGCTAGCACTATTCTCTGATTAATTTCTTGGCTGACATTTTTTTTCTTGTTGACGGAAGATCCGAGGTAGGTAGTGTTCAACGTTCACGGTGCGTCCCCATCAATAGGACTCTTTGTCCGTCGAAATCATTATTTTTGTTTTGGCCTCGTTGACCGCTAAACTCATTTTTGCTGACTCCTTTTGTAGTGATGAGAAAAAGTAACATCCCGCAGATTTCGGTCAATGAAGTCTATATCATCGACATAGGCTAGTGGCATGTGGCTCTTGTGAAATATGGTGCCAGACATATTCACACCAGCTTTTCCCATCACCTTCTCCATAACTATATTAAATAGTGTACAGAACAGGCAATCGCCCTGTCTGAGACTTCTTTCCGTGTTGAATGGTTCAGACTGATCCTTTCCAATCTTAACCGAGGATTTGGTGTTGTCTAAGGTACATTTACAAAGTCGTATCAGCTTTGCAGGAAGGACTTTAGACGTTCGCACAATATGCTTGAAAGGACCTTGTACACAATTGGTAATAGGCTTATTCCACGGTAGTTCTTACATTCACTACGATCTCCTTTCTTGTACGTTGCCCCCCATCGATATGTTCGATATTATTTCAACCTCAGCTACTTGTATGTAGATTGTAACAAGTTACCAACTAATTGCTATAACAAAATCAAATTAATCTCATACCGCTGCTATCCGCTCCCCTAAAATAAAACCCGCCGAGTTGTCAACATCGTTTCAGAGATCCCACTCAATTGTTGACTGGCGATCCGCAAAATGCCAAAAGCAACTTGTTCCGTGAACACACATCATTCAGTTCAGTACGTGCTCTCTCAACGTCTAAACGTGCGTGGTGTGTGGTTTTGTCTCTGCCAGAAGATCGTTCGTTGTTTTCTGAAGTTCTGAGGTAAAAATATCCATAATGTATAGTGTGCAAAACCTATGCGCGCGATATCTGTCTGTCTGGTAGCTGTAGTTTTCCTTTCTTTTTGTTTTTTTTCCAATACGCTGTGATGTGTTTCCCAACAATATTGTTGGTACATAACATAATAGTAAATCTACAAAATGTGAAAATTTTATGAATTATGTATACGACGTCGACGTGTAACTGTGAGTGACTGTGAATGAAATCAATGTGAAAATTCGTATGCCAACAACAAATAATAATGAGTAAAAAAAAGAAACAACAAACAAAAAAAGCGAATTTCGCTACACGTGTAGTGATCACTTCACACTGGCTCACAGCACGTGGTGAATGGGTGTGCATTGATTGTGAGAGTTTGAAACAATTGGAGACTGGGTGGTCGGTAGTTGTCTAGTGGTTCTGGAATTTCCGCATTTCTAAATTTCAAACAAGCGATGTATAAATTTACATAACATACATAAAAATCTGTGAGTTGGTTGTTAAGGGCACTAACAATGTGTAGGATTTGTTCATGACACTCGCTGGCAATCATTGTGATGAGTGAGTGAGAGCAGCTTTACTTGTACTATTATTGCTAGGGGTAATACAAATTCGCCTAAGGGATCTAAGGCGGCAACCCTTTGTTTTTAACAAAATGGCAAAGGTTATCATTAACTTAACTTAATTCATGCAGTTTCTTTAACTTTATGCCTGCTAATGTGGGTCACATTTTTTACACTGAGTGGGTTTAATTAGCAAGTGGCACTTTGTTAATGTCTGAAATTAGAACGAATTCGCTATAATTTTTGTGGTTATTTTTATAAACAGTAGCAGGAATTTCGCAAATATATGAAATATTGAACTTTTTGTGGGGTATATTTTTTTGTTTTGTTTTGTATTGTTTTTTTCGATGGAATTTTTGTTTCTGTTTTTTTTTTTGGCGATTGTTGTTATGTATTTAGCCATATCTAATAGCTTGGCTGACAGATTATTTTTTAAACGATATCATCGAGATTTATCGCCTGTACATACAAGTATTAGTTTTAGTATCTGACTCATTGTATCCTAAGGTATGTGCGGCAAATTTTTGTGTGTGTTTACTATTTTTGTTGTACTTTGAACTATTTTCCTCAGCGCTTCCCTCCGCTTCCTTATTTAATGTAATCTGTAATCTGTCAATGATTTTTATTAATTGGTCACCATTTCTATGAAGATAAATGTTAAGTTGCTGTTAATAGGAATGTGGCAAAACAAATGGTTGAGGTAGTTAATATGATTGTTTTAGCAAAAGTTTTTGTTTGTAGTTCAATAACCGGGACTTCAACAGCTTTAAGTACCTTTTAAGTATTTTGCTATATTCAATTGTAAATGAATGGTTTTAAATACCGAAATTTAGCAAACTTTTAGACAATACTTAACTACAGTGGCGATATCAACAGATATCTTTTATTCGCCGCACGTAGAACATAAATTTTCCGACATTGCGTATGTAAATTAATGAGGATATGTATTACTATATATACAGTAGGGCGGCAACGAAATGTATGGACAATTTTTTTGCGGAAATTTATTGTGCCGCTTGATGTTACAAATAAATGACGGAAATTTGAGTAAGATCGGACAACTATTTCCCGTGCCCCAAAGAGGTCAACGGTCAGGTTCTTAGTAAAACCTTAGCAAATCCTATGTTTTTTTCTAATGTTCGATTAAGAAATTGTATTTTTTTCACGCAAATATGTAATATTCAAATATTGACGTGTGTGGGCGTCAGTTCGGAAATTTTTGCCAACATGGTTGTAAATAGCCTGGTTAAATCTCTACTATATGGCTGTTACAACGGTTTCTTTTAAATTAGGCGTGTCCACAGCCCACCCTAACTGTTTTTCATTGTGTACCAACAACACATACCAAATATCACTTTAAACCTCTTATAGTGCAGCCTTTTAAAGTTTAAAATTTTGTACCACGTTTACTAATCCGATCCCGCCCATTTTTTTGGATCCTGAACTTTGCTGTTAAATGCATCCACACAAATTTTCAAAACGATTGGAGAAACAGTCCTCCAGATATTGCGGCTTCGAAAACAGGGTCCAATGGGCGGGGCCACACCCACTTAATATAACAAAAATTAAAAAAAAAATTCAAAGATAGGTCAAGCCGTTTTCTGGTCTATAGATATGGTACTAAAAATGCAATAACAAACTTCTTTTCATTTATGTTTATAGATTTGACCTTTGACATTTTAGGGGCACGGCTTAAAGTCGTCTGGTTTTGCTAAAATTTTAACCATAGTCGTTTTATAACAACTGCCACAAAATTCCGCTTGGGCATTAACAAAAATGCAAAGTTGAATTTTCGCTGCCAGCCAAAAAGTAGCCCAAACAGTGGGATTTTTGAGCGCACATTTTGGAAATAAGTTTTTAATATTTCCCAATATTATTCAAGCGAAGCGACTTATTTCATTATACGGAGGTATATAACTGACTTTCTGCCAAGATTTCGAGCGGGAAACATCTGTCAGTGTCATAATAAACTATGAAACTTTTATTTGACGCACCTTGTTTATAGAAATTATTAGCATTGAATTTTGAGTCGATTTAAAGATGTGCACCCGTATGGCCCGTGCAAAATATTTTTACATTACGCTGATTTGTGTACACGCCTCGACGGAAGACAAAGACGATGACAATTAATTCTATGGGCGCCTGGAGAAGATATATGACCGCTGCCCTGCACATGACATTAAAATTGTTCTTGAAGATTTTAATTCTAAAATAGGGAGGGAAGATGCTCTTGGTTCAGAAGACGGAAAACTTAGTCTACACAACAATACCTCCGATAACGGATTCAGGCTGGTTAGTTTCGCGTCCCGCATAAAGATATCCACAAGGCATCCTGGATATCTCCCGATCAAAATACAAGAAATCAGATTGATCGCGTGGTAATTGATGGTAATCTCAAGCGTTATGGACGTGCGTGTGATGCGCGGTGCAAATATTGACTTAGATAACCACCTAGTTGCAGCCAGGGTACGCACACGACTAAGTAGTGCTAAAAACACTCGTAATTAAACGCGAAAGCTAGACATCACAAAGCTGCATACCATCGAGATAGCCAATGCCTACTCCAACCAACTCTCAATTACCCTAGTTCTGATGTTCCCGACACACAGTGGCACTATATTGCAAATTCTGTGACCACTGCCGCAACGACCGTACTGGGTTATGAAAAACCACGCTCACACAAGCCCAGGTACGATGAGGAATGTCGCGAAATGTCTGAGGAAATAGATGCTGCATACAAGGCAAAACTGCAGCCAATGGCGACGCGTGCGGTGACGGAGCGTTATAATGAGAAATGGAGGGGGATAAAAAGGCGGAAAAAGCGTCTATGAAAGAAAAGAGAGAACCAGGATATCGAAAATTACAGGAATAAAAGTGAGGCCCGAGAGTTCTACTAAAGGGTTAAAAGCTAATGTTTTGGAACAGGAATCCTCACCTGTAAGGACAGAGACGGAAATCTGGTAACGGACACTCAGAGTGTGCTGAAAATATGGAGGGAACACTTTCGGACTCTACTCGTTTCCGAAGGCAGCATAAGTGGCGAAATCTCAACAATCATATACGGCGGAGTAGACCGAGCCAAAGCGAGATCAGCAAGGCGATCGCAAGGCTTAAAAATAATAAAGCTGCGAGAGCGGATGGACTGCCGGCAGAGCTCATAAACACGATTTGGCTCAAGGAACGCATGCCCGATGATTGCAATCTGAGTTCCTATGTCCCGTGCTTAAGAAAAGTACCTTCTTCACATGTTGCTCGCGTATGCCGATGATATAGATATCATTGGCCGTGGATTGCGAGATGTTACTGCGGCTTTTTCGAGCATTGAAAAGCAGTCGGCAGAAGTGGGTCTGATGATAAACGAGGACAAAACCAAGTTATTTGTTTCAACGAACAAAGAGTCCACTCGTATGGGACGCTGCGTGAACGTTGACAACTATAACTATGAAGTGGTAGATGATTTTGTCTACCTTGGCTCTAGGCTTGCCAGATTTAAAATTGTAAAATTCTTGACAATGACCAAAAAATATCTTGATTGTGAAAAAAAATCTTGACAAAGTAAAATACTCATACGTTAGAAGTTGTTAATATTTCAATTATATTTATTTTTTTATAAAAATATAAATTTTTATAAAAAGTATACAAAACAAATAACAAATCAAGTGCGGATATTTCAGTCAGATGAACTTACTTACTTACTTATGTATTGAGTTATTGAAACTAAAGTCAACGTTTAACAAAATTTTACCTTGCGCAAAATTTCACTAAATTTAGTGTACTTACATGTAGAACTATGGGGGTGTGCTCGGTTAATTTTATGCGAGATACTAGCGAGGGTGTGGCAAACTATCTCAAGATAAGTAAACTGACCAAATTTAGACATCCTCCAGTTGTTGGTTTGGAAGTAATGAGATATATAAATTTCCAAAAAAATGGGTTATTTTGTATGGGAGGAATCAGAAGGGGTCGGCCGCTGTAGTCCTTATTCATTCCAGAGTCAAATTTTTATTATATGCTTAAATTCAGTGTACTTACATAAATTACATATATGTATGTAAAATTTTGAGGGTGAATTCGCTAATTTTTATTGTAATTTTTATGCAACTTAAAGTTGCTTAACGCCTACTGTGAAATGCTTAAAATCCAAAAATTTACCATGTTTGTATAAACTTTATGCCCAATTTATGAAATTGGATATATTTATCCAATTAATATTTTTAAAAAGTTTTTTAAACTTTAATTGCCCGTACCATCAATACTATCCAACCGATGTTAAAAGATTGTATAGAAAGGTTTTAGGGGAGCTCATTACCTTTAATTGGAGACCATTCTTATTCAAATCGTTGAATGCAGTTACGAATTATTCTCCAATTAGCTGACGTATTTCATAAAAAATTCGTAAAAAAAATTCTCAAATTCATATCTTGATACTTACCAGAGGAAGAAATTGTATCTTATATTCCTGTTTAGGATGCCGAAATCTATAGAAAAAATTAATTAGAATTCTACAGCTGACCAAAAAAAATTTAAACTGGTGTTATTAGTGTTGAATGAAGGGGGAAAATTTAAGTGTTGATTTATTTTCGAACAAATACACTTTGACTTTTACAAAACTTTGTACAAGGAAAATAAAATTTTTCAAAAATATTTACGTTATTTATTGGTAGGTCTGTAAAAATCTTGACAAAACATATTTTTTCTTGATTCTTGACGAGCATTAAAAATTCTTGTAAATCAAGAAAAATCAAGACCGTCTGGCAACCCTACTTGGCTCCGACATAAACCAAAATAATAATGTTAGCCTGGAAATCAAAAGACAAGTATTAATCGTAAACCGCTGCTACTATGCGCTAAGCAAACGATATAATGACAAAGCGTTCGCTCGAAGATCAAAGACCAAACTCTACCAGACTCGACGTAGTCAGGCGCGTTGAAATGGACAGAATGGACACGTTGTACGAATGGTTTTCGTCAATAAACTCGACGGGCGGCGCAGGATGGGCGACCAAAACGTCGTTGGATGGACCATGTGAAAGAGCTGTTATCACACTTGGTGTGACAAACTATCTACGGAGAGGATAGATGAATTTCTGTTGCTTCTGCCAGTCGAGCTGAAATTTGGTATGCTATCCTCTAGCGATCAGGCAAAAACTACTTCCACATTACATACAAAATTTCTCTTTTTTGCGGTTTCCGCCTTCCTGTTTCGGTGATTATAATCTTAATGTAAGAGCTGTCGGTGGTTAAGCTCTAAGAATCGTACAGTAACTACTCCCACCACACATCCACAAGTTTACCATGAAAGGTCATATATTTCATAGAAACCAGTTATGTTTATAAAATTTAATTATGATTGAAATATCTTGTATCAGAGTTTAACAGATATAAATAAAAAGTCCTGTTATGATTCAACTTTCTTGTATCAGAGTTTAACATTAATATACTTGATACAATCTAAGCAATTATTCATACCATCTTGTTGTACAGTTCAACATGGGCTAGAATCGCTCTCATAATTTAATATTCTTCACTGATTGTTACCATGTTAAAATTCCTTAATGAAAGGTAACCTACAACTGAGACAAAACAGACACTGTTTGTCCATTTGTTCCATATCGATTTGCACCCACCTCTTGTGTTTGCAAAACAATTTGATTGTTGCAAACAGCAAATTATTAACTAAATTTTCTAAAAATAAATATATGATGAGTATAGGACACTAAGATAGATTTTAAAATAAACAAAGCTATATCTCGGTACGAGTCATATCAAAAGGTATTTTAATGTGTCCATTATTTAATGATTAGTTTTTCGATGAAAATATACATATGAAAATTTAGTAATCAAATTTTATTAGCATACAACACGACACGTTTGTAATGTCATGTGATCATACATTATATAGAATGTAAAATCTATTAGCTTTGCAATTAACAATATATTGTGTAAAACAATATATATTACAATATTTATTTTTAACGTTAAACTAAACTTTATCTACAAAGGTTTACTTGTGTGTTAGTTTAGTAGAAATTGTAAAAAGTCTATAAACTTGGGTCTTTTTTTAAATTTGCGGTTAATATAGTCGTTGGGTTTATAAAATTTTGGCGATTTCTTATATATATTAATATTTGCTTGCTTCTTGGAATTCATTACCACTCCTAATACATATATCTATATCATTTGCGTAGGCGGTTGTTTATCCCTTATGCATCTGCTAGACCGACCATCAGCTACTTGTTGTATTATACTATAGTATATTAAATTATACTTTGTTTTGATATCACCAGCATCACCTTTATCATAACGCACCTCTCTCTCTCCTAAGAATGTTTGGGCAGATTTCTTGTGTTTGTTTAATTCTTTATAATCACTGACCGCTGACGGGCATTTCCAACCTAGCCTTACCCTCGGTTTACTTTCACCCTCCATGGTAGCACTTAAAAGTGTAGACAAACAATGAAATGTTTTAAATAAACATTTAAAAATTTAATTATACACGAATTAACTTTTTTGGTACATTTGTTTAGAAAATAAACAAAATTTGTATTTTAATTACAAAGTTGTTGACGACAGAGTGTGGGAGATAGCAAGAGAGAGAAGTAGAAAGCGGCCTATATAACTAAAGAGAGAGCGAGAGGGAGAGAAATAGTGAAGGAACAAAGCAAAAGTATCTGGAATGGAACTCTTTGATTTTGGTATAAGATTTTGTTGTTGTAAAATTGTCACATACTTATCACATTGACAGAGATTTTGAAAAGAAATTAGTTGGGTCTGTGTAAATAAAATATAAAAATATAAAAATATAAAAATATAAAAACATAAAAATATAAAAATATAAAAATATAAAAATATAAAAATATAAAAATATAAAAATATAAAAATATAAAAATATGAAAATATAAAAAACTACAAATATACAAATATACAAATACAAAAATATAAAAATATAAAAATATACAAATATACAAATATACAAATATACAAATATACAAATATAAAAATATAAAAATATAAAAATATAAAAATATGAAAATATAAAAATATAAAAATGTAAAAATAAGAAAATATAAAAATATAAAAATATAAAAATATAAATATATAAAAAACATAAAAATATAAATATATAAAAATATAAAAATATAAAAATATAAAAATATAAAAATATAAAAATATAAAAATATAAAAATATAAAAATATAAAAATATAAAAATATAAAAATATAAAAATATAAAAATATAAAAATATAAAAATATAAAAATATAAAAATATAAAAATATAAAAATATAAAAATATAAAAATATAAAAATATAAAAATATAAAAATATAAAAATATAAAAATATAAAAATATAAAAATATAAAAATATAAAAATATAAAAATATAAAAATATAAAAATATAAAAATATAAAAATATAAAAATATAAAAATATAAAAATATAAAAATATAAAAATATAAAAATATAAAAATATAAAAATATAAAAATATAAAAATATAAAAATATAAAAATATAAAAATATAAAAATATAAAAATATAAAAATATAAAAATATAAAAATATAAAAATATAAAAATATAAAAATATAAAAATATAAAAATATAAAAACATAAAAATATAAAAATATTAATAGAATTTGAATGGGTTCTAAACGAAAAGATAAATGCCAATTTTTTTTTAAATATTCAGATACGATGAAAGATAATGAAAAAAAATTCGTATAATACAATCCTAAAAATATACATATTACTATAAATGTAACAAACTGTTGATTTTACTATAAAAAAAATTACAATAATAATAATAAAATATAAAAATAATTGGTTTTTACATTCTGCTATAATTTATTGTATTAACTCATTTAAGATTTTTTTTTAAATTTCTTGAAATTTGTTAAAGTCCAAATATTAAAATATATCCAAAACGAATTAACTTTTTTTGGTACATTTGTTTAGAAAATAAACAAAATTTGTATTTTAATTACAAAGTTGTTGACGACAGAGTGTGGGAGATAGCAAGAGAGAGAAGTAGAAAGCGGCCTATATAACTAAAGAGAGAGCGAGGGAGAGAGAAATAGTGAAGGAACAAAGAAAAAGTATCTGGAATGGAACTCTTTGATTTTGGTATAAGATTTTTTTGTTGTAAAATTGCCAGTTACTTATTACATTGACAGAGAAAAGAAATTGGTTGGATCTGTGTAAATAAAATATAAAATATAAAAATATAAAAATATAAAAATATAAAAATATAAAAATATAAAAATATAAAAATATAAAAATATAAAAATATATAAATATAAAAATATAAAAATATAAAAATATAAAAATATAAAAATATAAAAATATAAAAATATAAAAATATAAAAATATAAAAATATAAAAATATAAAAATATAAAAATATAAAAATATAAAAATATAAAAATATAAAAATATAAAAATATAAAAATATAAAAATATAAAAATATAAAAATATAAAAATATAAAAATATAAAAATATAAAAATATAAAAATATAAAAATATAAAAATATAAAAATATAAAAATATAAAAATATAAAAATATAAATATATAAAAATATAAAAATTATTATTATTATTCAATTGTTCGTAATTGGTATGATGGTGTTATGCAAGATAATTTTGGGAAAATCCTTGAAAAAGTCGGGAAATTGGAAAAATCTAAAATTAGTTTTTTGTATGGAATTTTGTGTGCAGTTGTTACGGAATGGCTTTTCGAATGGAAAAATAGAAAATTCTTAGGGAAAAACTCGGTAAAGTCCAAAAAATGTATTTTTTTTATTGACAAAATTTTGCAATTTTCGCATGATTGGATGGTTTTGAACGATGTCTAGGTGGAAAATTGTCAGTTAAATGTTGGTTGGTAACGAGAAAAATAATATTTAAATAAAAAATCCGTGCCAGCGTCAAATCGTTCGATGCAAAATGCATTCGATCGCGAATTTTAACGGGAGCAAGACTTTAATCTAGATGAGCTGATCGGAAGAGTTCGAACAAATGTGCCGCTGTTAAATACCGAGTACAAGAACGTGTACGATTCACGACGCGGTTGTCCGTCAAGAATCTGATAAAAAATGTGATTTCAGACGATCATAAAGAACAAATTTTAAGAAGAGGAAGTCCTTATCTTACGAACTAGATAATTCCAACTGATCATCCATTCCAATTCCCCGACGACAATCAATAAATCGCAAGGCCAATCGTTGGAAGTATATGAGATTAATCTCGAATTTCCCTGTTTTATGTCCGGTCAGTTGAACGTTGCCTTTTCGAGTTTTGGAGAACCGCCTTCGTTGTATGTTTTTGAGGCGGAAAACTAATCGAAAAATGTTTGATTGTTAATTTTAGTCGATCGTGTTTTTATATATTAAATTTACGTTAAGTGTATCAAATGATACATCAATTTCGGCTTACGATCAGAAAAGTGTTTTTTTTATTTTATTGTTTAAATATTTTGGTCAAATTCAGTAATATAATTTTTTGAATTTCTTATATTTACAATTTTTGGGTGTTACATTTTTATATTTATATGTTTATATTTTTCTACCTCATTGTTTGTATGTTTTTTTTTAAATATTTTTTTTTATAAATTTTTTAAATTTTTATATAAATTCTTCTACAAAACAGTAATGAATTTTTGATTCAGAATTGTTATCCAAAAATATGCAATGACTTGTACATTTAGATTTATTACTATCAACATGTCTGTGACTGTGTCTGACTGTTGTGATGTGAAAATGAATTATGTTTCATTTTAAAAATATCGATAACTTTGTAAAGGCAAAACAAAAACATAGAAAACTGGGTCATTTCCTTAACATTTACAGATGTTTGACCTCTTCATTTATGTAAAAGTCTCGCGATCGCAATCTTTCTTCCAGACGCCTATTTAACGACCTTCAAGAAAAAGTTGTAATGCAAACATAGACAAAAATATACCACCCAGACAAACACATAAATTGAAAATGATATTTTATAAAGAAAAGAAAAACAACATAACACCAAAATTTATTGAAGCAACTGTAATGATTGATTTCTGGCTAACGTTGAGTTCAACAAATAATTTATTGAACATCAAGAAAACAACACACACACATTTTGTTGTTAAGTAATGGCTATCCATCAAAAAAATTTTAACAAAAAATAACAAAATAACCGACTTCATCACTACAATCAATTTTGTACTGGAAAAATAAATTCCGGACGTATTTTGATGTTTTGTTAAAAATTCCATAACTTATAAAAAATGCATATTTTGTGAATGGTATTGAGTATGATTTCATTCATTCACAAATGTTGAGTAAATGTTATGTGAAGCAAAAAAAAAAAACAAAAATCCATAAAGTATTTATAACATTTGTTTTCACATATCCCAACAATATTTCAATGTAGCATATGATTTCATGTGAGTTTGCATCATATGACTTTCGTTTTACGGATCGTTAGGAAATTTATGTAATAATTACTATAAATAATAAAGAATATTTTCATAAAAACATCCGTTCCTTTAGTAAGTAATAATCGAGTCGTCGAGTATATGAATATGCCAAATGCGTTTGAACGAATAACATTTAACATTGTTTATAAACAATTAATATTAATAAAGCAACTTATTAATTGCGTCTACACGATAGATGATGAGGGAAGCGAGTTATTTTCGTTACATGCATCACGCGATCTGTGATCCATATATGGGATCCATACTTTGTGTATTATTTAATGGAGAGCGAAAGCTCTAGACATTAATAAAGCTAAAAAATAAAACTATTAAAATATTGGAAGTTCAATACATATAAACATATATAAATATTCACAATATTAAAAATATAATATAATATATATAAAATATAAAAATATGAAAATATAAAATTATAAAAATATAAAAATATAAAAACATAAAAATATAAAAATATAAAAATATAAAAATATAAAAATATAAAAACATAAAAATATAAAAACATAAAAATATAAAAATATAAAAATATAAAAATATAAAAATATAAAAATATAAAAATTTAAAAATATAAAAATTTAAAAATATAAAAATATAAAAATATAAAAATATAAAAATATAAAAATATAAAAATATAAAAATATAAAAATATAAAAATATAAAAATATAAAAATATAAAAATATAAAAATATAAAAATATAAAAATATAAAAATATAAAAATATAAAAATATAAAAATATAAAAATATAAAAATATAAAAATATAAAAATATAAAAATATAAAAATATAAAAATATAAAAATATAAAAATATAAAAATATAAAAATATAAAAATATAAAAATATAAAAATATAAAAATATAAAAATATAAAAATATAAAAATATGAAAATATAAAAATGTAAAAATAAGAAAATATAAAAATATAAAAATTTTAAAATATAAAAATATAAATAATTAAAAATAGGAACGATCTGTAACCAAACTATGACAATATCATAATTCATTACATTCATTTGAAAGTAAAAAGAATATTATACATAATACAAGAGTAAAATGTTTAAATTACACAGTGCAACAGTGAAAAAAATACAAAAACGGGATAGTATAGGTTCGATTCTACTATCGAAGGGTAATAAAACCCTATACTCAGTTTGGCGAGATTGGTGACCAATTTTTTTTTATGGGCCCCTAAAGATTCTCAAAATCAGTGAGCCCCATGAAAAAAGGTGTCATCAGTTTTTGTCCAACAGCTAACTCACACTTCGTGATAGCGCTAAACTGTATTCGGCAATAATGTAGCTGGGAGTTTTGCGCACTAACTTTATTAACAAATAATGTCAAAAAGGTTGGTTATTCCTGCCCTTTTTCAAAAAAATTTAAGAAGAATTTATTATTTTTTCACTTTTTTGAGCATTACTTTGAGGGAGTCCAAATTTTTCTCTAACACTGCTCGCCAAAATTGGATATGAAAGTTGCGTCCCTCGGAAAACATGAATAACTTAACTATTTGTTAACCGATTTTTACAAACAAGTATGCGTTTAACTTGTAAAAGCGTACACTTTCTGAATAAAGTAGTAAACATTAGGGTGTCCTTATAAAATAGGGCCTAAAAACTTCATCAAACTTAGAAATAGTCAAAAAATAACAAAAGTTTGAAATTTCGAGGCAAAAAACAAACAGATATGACAAGTTACCAATATAACTATATATATCGTTGGAAAGGCCGTAGTCTCTTCTTTCTAAATCCACTAAGAAATTTAAAATCGGTTGATATTCAACCACGTTACTGGCTTATAAGTGCGTAAAGGTTCGAAAAACCGGTATCAACGTGGATTTATCAGCTATTTAGGTTGCATAGACACGTTCAGATTGGATTGATATGTTCACGAAAGTTGTTTATCTTTACCAGTGCTACAATTTTGGCGAAAAGTGTTAGAGAAAAATTTGGACTCCCTCAAAGTAATGCTCAAAAAAGTGAAAAAATAATAAATTCTTCTTAAATTTTTTTTGAAAAAGGGCAGGAATAACCAACCTTTTTGACATAATATGTTAATAAAGTTAGTGTGCAAAATTCCCAGCTACATTATTGCCGAATACAGTTTAGCGCTATCACGAAGTGTGAGTTAGCTGTTGGACAAAAACTGATGACACCTTTTTTCATGGGGCTCACTGATTTTGAGAATCTTTAGGAGCCCATAAAAAAAAATTGGTCACCAATCTCGCCAAACTGAGTATAGGGTTTTATTACCCTTCGATAGAGGAATCGAACCTATACTATCCGGTTTTTGTATTTTACAAAAAGTCGTCATTTGTTGCATAGTGTTATTAGCAAAAAAGTAAAAATATAAAAATTATTAACAAATTTAGAATATTAAAATAATAAAATAAATATATAACAATTGTTGCAACATTAGGGACTACAAAAATATTAAAAAATTTAAAACGGTTTGTTTATTAGTTTTAGTCGATCGTGTTTTATATATTAAATTTACGTTAAAGTGTATCAAATGATACATCAAATTCGGCTTACGATCAGAAAAGTGTTTTTATTGTTTGATATTTTTGGCCAAATTCAGTGTGTCACGCACTAGGATGACGCATTTCGAACTCCATGGCGAGTTCATCTGCAGACCCCTTTTATATCATAAATTTTTTAAAAATAGTAAAAATATTAAAAATTTTGAAAATATTAAAAATATTATAAATATTAAAAATATTAAAAATATTAAAAATATTAAAAATATTAAAAATAGTAAAAATATTAAAAATTTTGAAAATATTAAAAATATTATAAATATTAAAAATATTACAAATATTAAAAATATTAAAAATATTAAAAATATTAAAAATATTAAAAATATTAAAAATATTGAAAATATTAAAAATATTAAAAATATTAAAAATATTAAAAATATTAAAAATATTAAAAATATTAAAAATATTAAAAATATTAAAAATATTAAAAATATTAAAAATGTTAATAATATTGAACAAAAAATAGCCGAACAAATTCAGCTTATATTAAAAATATTAAAAATACTAAAATAATTAACAATGTTCAAAATTTTGAAAATAGTAAAAAATAGCAAAAATTTAACAAAATAAAAATTACAAATATTAAAAAAATAAAAACATCCAAAATTAGTCAATAAAATATAGTTAAGAAAAAAGAATAAAAAATATTTAAAGAGGGCCCTTGCTCATGACGTAAACATTTCAGCCTGCCCTCTTCAGAGACTTTCATGGTATATGAATGTATGACCAAGTTTAAAGTCATTTAACTAGTAGTACAATGTTACCAAGGTTTGATTTCTTTTATCGCCGAATTTTTCACTGTTAAATCTCATCTCACAATTTTATCGAACCACTTTTGCAAATTCTGCGAAGTAAAATTTGTTCACAATTGCTTGATAAAATAATATTTTTATGAACGCTAGGGAGACACGCAATTTTTTGTGGAAATCTTATTATCCCATGAATAACAAATGAATTGTTTGATTTTTGGTTGAAAAGTTCTATAGTCCTGTTAATTTATAGTTATTTTATAACGTATTTTGCTTCATACCTTCTACTAACATGGCGTCATATAAAAACTTCCTATTTCTTTGCGGGTTTTCTAGCTTTTTACTTTATTTATGTTTGATTTTGTTTCTTTTTTTAATTTGTGGTAGTGGAACAACCATCACTCTAGTGATACAGTATACCAGTATACAGGTATACCTGCCAGTTTCCACTACTGCTGCCTACAGTTAGATGTATGTATAATAAACATATGTACATTGTATGTGTGTTTATTGCATACACACATAGTTGTTTTGAAGAACCAGTTTTTTTTTTGTTCTTTCCTTCTCTGCTGTGTTTTTCCGCACATCCTTTTGTTGTAGGGTGAGTTATTTTATATCCTATACATGATTGTCATGTTGCAACCCCTAACGAAAATCATTCTTGGGGTTTCCTTCGATGTCGTTTAAATTTTTCATAATGCGTTTTGATTCTCATTTGGTTAAGGTATAATATAAGTGAAATAGTTACTTGCAGCCGGAGAAAAGCATACTTACCTGGCGTAGGGGTTACCGTGATCATGAAGGCGGTTCCCCCGGAGTGAGGCTTGGCCATTGCACATACGGCCGAGTTGACCTCCGCGATTATTCCTAATGTGAATAACTCGTGCGTGTAATTTTTGATAGCCGGGAATGGCGTTCGCGCCGTCCCGACATAGGATAATACATTTCATATTAAGAAAAAAGGTATTGTGGGGGTTTTAAAAAGTTATAATGAGATATGAGACTATCTGCAGTATAAACAAAGAAAATTACTGTTAGTATTACAAACAGTTCCTTTTTCACAAAATATTAATGTTGTATCTGTACAAATAATAACAACAATTAATTACCTTTCATAATCCCCTTTGTTTTTTTTTAATAATTAATCATTTAGTATAATAATCTTTATTTGACTGTATACACACAAAAGGATCACACAGCTTTTAATGTGTCTTTTTGTTACCCTTCTCCGAATTAAATTGCTGTTAATCGATTTGCTGTCCAACATATTAAATGACATTATTAATTAGCAGTTTTGCTTAAGGAGTCTAAAGTCTACACCCTCACGATGGTGGCCATTGAAACGTAAACATTTTTTAAAAGACAGTCTCCATTCCCATTCAAATCATCTTACTCAAACAAGCAAAAAAATAGGCGGCGCGTGCGCATGCGCGCTTCATGTTAAGCCATATCAAAATACCGACACTTAACAACGACGGCCAATTGTTGTTATTATTTATGTTTAACTTAAAGCTTGTGAAAATTGCTAAATAAACAGTTCGCAAAAAAGAACCATAAAAAATCTGCTAATAAAGTCTTCACTTTCAATGAAATCAAATCTCTGGCAAACCATAATGAGATAGGGTTTTTATTTTTTTTTGCATTTATCGTCTGGAGAAGTAAAGAAATTGGACACAGTTATGTTGCTCATTTTCAATGAATATTATTTTTTTGGCTGTATGACTTTCGACAGACATTCACACCACTACTTCATGTGAAATTTGAATACACTTAGGTTTATTTAAATTTAAGAGTTCATATGAGAAGTGAAATGAATGAAATTGCCATTTATTAATTTTGTATCATCAATTAAGGCGACGCGACACACAAGTGACATTTGTTGCCAAGGATTTAACTGTTTTGTATAATGGTTTTATTAATGTTATTATTTTGTCTTTTTCTTTTTAGTATTTCAATGGGGTGACTTGTGAAATTTTGTTTAAATCCTGAACCCGGGACGAAAAAAGGTAAATTGCAATATGATTTATTACAAACTTGAGAAAGTCGGTAAAAATGTAATTACAAATAAATTGAAAAAGAATTAAAAATATCATAAAATAACTTTATAAAAACTATTACATATATCTTATATTAATGCGTTTATTTATAATTTTTATAAGCGTGAAGTTTTCTTTAACTTAAAATAGTTTAATGTATTTTATTTAAATGTTTTTAACATATTTTAAATATATTTATAATATTTTTTAGCACTTTTTGTTATTTTATCTTTTCTACGCAGTTGTCCATTAGTCAAATTTGTATAGAATTGTCTTAGGCACAAGTACCAAAGCGCTATTGATTATTTTTTGTTGATCTGTTTAGAGTGCGAAATTGTTTTCTTCGTTCGGTTTATGATTATTTATATTATTTTTAATAGAGATTCTTGGTGAAATTTATAAAAAAAAAATTTAATATTGTTAATGTTTTAAGTATTTTTAATTTTTTTCTATTTTAAATGGTTTTAATATTTTTTTTTTAATTTTTATTATAGTTAATATTTTTAATATTTTTGTATTTTTTCTTTTTTTTTTAGTTTTTAATAAGTCTAACATTTTTAATATTGTGAACATTTTGAATATTTTTAATATATCTTACCTTTTTAATATTTTGTATTTATTTATTATTTTTAATTATCTTTTTCTTGCATTTTTAATATTTGAAATATTTGTAGCATATATCAATTTTAGTTAGTGTATCAAATGATACATCAAATTCGGCTTACGATCAGAAAAGTGTTTTTATTGTTTGATATTTGTGGTCAAATTCAGTGTGTCTCGCACACAGTTTAAAATTTGTAACATTTTTAAGTTATTTAATATTTTCAATAATTTTTTTAAGATTTTTAATATTTATTTTTTTTTTAATTTTTAATATTTTTAAAATTTTTAATAAATTTAGTATTAATATTTTTAAAACTTTTATTATATATAATATTTTTAGTATTTTCTCATTTTTTAATACATCTAACGTTTTTAATATTTTGTATATATTTAATATTTGTAATATTTATTTTTTTATATATAATAGTTATAGTATTTTTAATACTTTTATTATTTTAAATATTTTTATTATTTTAAATATTTTCATTATTATTAATATTTGTAATATTTTTAATATTATTAATATGTTTAGTATGTTTAATATTTTTTGTATATTTAATTAATGTTATCAATATTTCTAATGTTTTATATAATGTTTTAAATATTTTAAATTATTTTTTATTTTTGGAAAATTTTAAATATTTTTAACATTTTTAATATTGATAATATTTTAAATATTTTTTATACATATAATACTTTTATTATCTTTATTCTTTTTAATATTTTAAATTATTTTTTATATTTGTAATATTTTTAATAAATAAATATTTTTAATTTTAATATATTTTATAATTTTAATAGTTTTAAAATTTTTAATATTTTAAATATTTTTAATGTGTTTAATATTTTTACTGTTTTAATATTTGTAATGGTTTAATATTTTTAAAATTTTTAATATTTTTAATATTTTAAATATTTTATTTATTTCGAACATTTTTATTATATTTTAAACTGTTTGTTTGTTAGTTTTATTTATTAATACATTAAATATATTAAATATTTGTATTTTTTTAAATTTTTATTTTTTTTTAATATGTGTATTTGTGTTTTGTTAGTCGATCTTACAGTACATTATATTAATTTACGTTAAGTGTATCGAAATTTGACCATTAATATCAAACAATAAATAAAAAACACTTTTCTGATCTTGAGCCGAATTTGTTGTATCATTTCGATACACTTAACGTAAATTAAATTTTTTAATATTTTTTATATTTATTATATTTTTAACACTTTTAATAGTTTTAATATTTTTGATACATTTAATATTTTTAATAATTTTAATTCATTAAATATTTCAAATATTGCTAACATTTTTTATATTTAATATTTATAATATTGATATTGTCATAGTTCGGTTTAAGATCTTTATTATTAGAAATTATTTATTATTGCCTATGGGTTTTTATTCAAGAGTTGTGAAATGTATTATGTGACAAAGGTAAGGGGTAGAGAGATCAACAAAAAATAATTCAGACCGATTTTTAATATTTTTATTATTTATACTTGGAATGTTTGTGATTTTTTTTATATTGTTTATGTTTTTATTATGTCAATATTTTTAATTTTTTTAATATTTTTTATTTTTAATATTATTAACATATTTAATATTTAAAATAATTTTTAAATTTTTTTATATAAATTTAATATTTTTAATATTTCAATATTTCTAATGTTTTTAATATTTAATTTAATAATATTTACTGAATTTTTTTGATAGTTTTGGTATTTTTTAATTTTATTATTTTTAAATGTTGTTTGTAGTATATTTATAACCCAAATCGGATACTAACAATGTTTTCATATTTGCTCTGGATTCAACAGCGCAAATATGGAAAATATTGAAACTATAAAACATTTGCCTACTTTATGTTGTCAGTCGTCACAGGAGGCTGCACTATTGGTCATATATTTCTGAATAAAACTGTAAACATGCCCAATGTGTACTTGGTGGTATACCTCAGAATCTAACATTTGAAATATAAATAAATTTAACAATAATTACATGACCAACTATTAAATTGATTAATTTTTCTTACAAAACCTAAGCCATACAAGAAATCCACGAAATAACACATCTGGCTAAATGTTATTGTATATGTCCGGCTACCAAAATTTGATTGAATGATTGTTTCGATCAATTCATGCAACCATAAATTTCCTATAAAATATTACACATGCATGAAGAAAAAAAAAATTGCAATAAAAATTATTCAATTTTACAATTTACACAAATTTAATAAACATATAGAGAAGAGTATACACGAGTGTGGCAGCATACGCCGTTTTCCGTAGATATCCACCACACCCGCCACCCCCATACAACTGAGTTGGTCAAGCGATACCCCCCGAAGATTGTTTTGGTCTAGGTGGAATAGCAGCGGGGCCGTTTAACGTCATGTCGAAGCTATCAAACTTTCGACAAACTAAAGGAAGGAATTCCCAAAAACGACAAAGACCATTGGTTACCCATTGAGATCTGAGATCAGATCGTTGAAATGTCCGAGATGTAAACAATTTTTGATATTGAATTTTTTTTTCAATGGTTTAACGATATATTTTTTTTGTTTTTTTTTTTCGCTAATGTTGTCTGATGTTTTGTTTATTGGAATTAAAAGCCAAATCGAATTTGAAAGAGATTACAATAATCACTTATGATATCTGCTATAAACAAATCAATTTTGCTCGTTTTAATTGTTCAATACAAACAGATTAATAATGGCAATTAAATACAATAGAATATGCGAACAATTGCGTTTTAAATAATTTTAAGGAAATTCGAATCGATAGATGTGATTCCTATGGAGACCGGTGGTGCGGCCAAACAGAACACATGGATTTCAATTGACTTGTAATGAGAGGCAATCTTTTAGATATAGAACATGTAAACAATAGTTAATTGGATGTGAGTGACGTTTGTGTCAGGTTATTGGCATTTCAAATGCGGAATTTCATTGGAATGTTAAGTTCAAGGTGTACGGCGAGAGGAAATCGTCGAGAACAGAACAGTGAAGGAAGGCTGGGTAAAATGAGGCAGATAGCATTATTGTCTTAATGTCATTAGGAGATGATTGTGTCCATGGTAATGGTAATGGGGAAATAAATATGGCGCAAAAGATTCAAAACATCAAAAATATAAAATATAAAAATATTAAAAATTTGAAGAATGTTAAAAATATATATATTATATTAGTGAATAGGAAAAGATTAGTTGGGCTTCTGCCTCTTAATTTTTCAGAGTCGTTGTGACATGTCTCTTTCGATTTTTTTTAACGCATTGCGCAATTCATCTTCGTTCTTGGAGATGATCTTTTATTGAGATTATTTCTCAACAGAACCAGAATGTTTAGATATGTGCTGATCAACCATATCTCATTAGATCGAATTAGATCTTATTAAATATGGTAGATATAACTGGATCTAACTCCAGATATAATTAGATATGACAGCAGATAT
The DNA here is from genome assembly GCA_964034835.1 of Muscina levida. Taxonomy (NCBI): domain Eukaryota; kingdom Metazoa; phylum Arthropoda; class Insecta; order Diptera; family Muscidae; genus Muscina; species Muscina levida. Next base: position 26,768,570 of record OZ035883.1, on the reverse strand, counting down.
AATTAGATTTGGCACATCTCGCTTGATCGGATCAGATCCATGGTAAGATATAATAAGATCTAATTGTAGCTTACAACGCCTAACTAGGTCCAATTGTAACTCAATTTTTTACGCATGATGTTCAAATATTAAAAAAATAATAATCTGTAAAACTGTTAATACTATTTGAATATAAGTTTATCAAAAATATTTAAAATGTTTCAAATAAACAAATAATGAAAATATTAATAATAATAATTATAAAAATATTGAAACTAATAAACAATATTAAAAATATGAAAAAAATTAATATATTAAAAATATTAAAAATATTTAAAATATTAAAAATATTAAAAATATTAAAAATATTAAAAATATTAAAAATATTAAAAATATAAAAAATATTAAAAATATTAAAAATATTCAAAATATTCAAAATATTCAAAATATTCAAAATATTCAAAATATTCAAAATATTCAAAATATTCAAAATATTCAAAATATTCAAACTACTCAAAATATTCAAAATATTCAAAATTTTCAAAATATTCAAAATATTCAAAATATTCAAAATATTCAAAATATTCAAAATATTAAAAATATTAAAAATATTAAAAATGTTAAAAATATTAAAAATATTAAAAATATTAAACATGGTTCTATGAAAAATGCCCCAAAAAAAAAAAAAACGAAAAATTACCTAGGTACAATTGTAACTCAATTTTTTACGCATGATGTTCAAATATTAAAAAAATAATAATCTGTAAAACTGATAATACTATTTGAATATAAGTTTATCAAAAATATTTAAAATGTTTCAAATAAACAAATAATGAAAATATTAATAATAATAATTATAAAAATATTGAAACTAATAAACAATATTAAAAATATGAAAAAAATTAAAATATTAAAAATATTTAAAATATTAAAAATATTAAAAATATTAAAAATATTAAAAATATTAAAAATATTAAAAATATTAAAAATATTCAAAATATTCAAAATATTCAAAATATTCAAAATATTCAAAATATTCAAAATATTCAAAATATTCAAAATATTCAAAATATTCAAAATATTCAAAATATTAAAAATATTAAAAATATTAAAAATATTAAAAATGTTAAAAATATTAAAAATATTAAACATGGTTCTATGAAAAATGCCCCAAAAAAAAACGAAAAATTAGATTTGTTTAGAATAATATTTTTTTGGGGTATTTTTCATAAATTTTGTGGGTTATTTTTCATAATTTTTGGGGAAAATTTCGTTCTTGAGTTTTGGGTCATTTTTCATTTTTTTCCGCCCAATTTTATTTTATGTAATTTTTCGGTAAAAATATTTAAAATATTGAAAATACTAAAAATATTAAATATAACCAGTGTACATTGGTGTCAAATCGGATTTTTTGGCCTAAATTCAAAAAAAAAAATTGTCCAATTCGAACGTTTTTTTGTTTAAAAATAAAGTAAACACCCCAGATAAGAAGAAAAAACAAATTTTTGTCCATGAAATAATTTACTGTTATGCTGTAGCCATTCAAAGTTGACTTATATTTTGGGTATTCGTCGATACAATATTAAGGCAAAATATGGTGAGTTATACTAACGGTTAGTTTAAACCAGGGACTCCCAACAGCTTCGTTGTGACGGCTCCCCAAAGGCATGTATAAATTTCTGTGTCCCCTCCAATAAACGTGAATAAAACTAATGTTTTTAAACAAACATACACTCACAATATATACATGGGAGTGCATGTTGTAGGTCTGGTCGAGTACAACATGAATCTTGACGTTGGGTTTAAACCCCGATTTTGTGTGTGTGTGTGTGTATAATTCAATAAAAAGTTTTTGTTACTAAAATAGAGGTTTTTTTTAAAGGCTCAACAATTCACAAAATTCTAAAATTTCTGATGTTTCTTGGACTTAACTTAGCAAATCTTGTCCACTATGTTAAATTTATTTTTTATGTTTCCTCTATCGAATTGATCCAGGTTAACCTGGGTCCGCTATTTTGTATCCGCCATTAAGTTTTTTTTTTAAATTCGACTTAAGATTCGATATCGGTTTAAATTCAGTATTTTTTTTAGAAAAATGTCCGCCGATTTACATCCGCCATATTGTTCATTTCAAAATTTTGCTCCGAGTTCGAAATCGGCGACCCCAAAAACCCCCTAGTACCATTGGAAGTAGTCTCCTTCATATAAAGGCCACAGATCCGACCAATGTGCAGTGTCAATGATATTCAAACTTTGGAGAATATGCTAAACATTTAAGATTTTGTTAACATATAACTCAACTAAAATTATTTTTTTTAACCTCCTAGATAATATTTTTTCTAAATATTTTTACATACAAATTTGGAATTCAACCTAAATTTTAGATAATTATTCTCCCCAATTGCTTATTAAACATTAAATTTTCCCGTAAATATATTAAAGACCGTTGCATCTGCAATACTATTGAGGTTGCTAAACATACCATATGGAATGTTTATTCGCATATGAGCGATTTTATAGCCTCTCCAAGGTAGACGACGACGATGGTGGTGAAATTCTGCAACGCTTCTCTCTGATCGGCGTGTTAAAAAAGCACAAACGCAAATATCATAAAATGCCAACAACAAAGAAGAAAACGATTTTTATTATAAACAATACGCAAATTATATATTGGTTCACTCGATCTTTGTTTGTTATACTATAGAAACAACAAGAATAACAACATGATCACAAGTCGGTAAAAATTATAGTAAATTTGAATCAAACAGAATGATACCAAACAGAGAAATGGAAAATCGATTTTAATGACTTTCCTTATAGGAACAATTTTGATGTCTGTTTTGAGTTTTTGTGTTGTTTGTGTGTTTTCATATGATTTTTTTTTTATTGTTACGAGTCGATGATAACAACAAATAATGGATGGTTTCAACAAATTTACTTTTTATCAAAAAAAAAAAACAGAATTATAATAAAATAAAACATCAAAAAAGAAATTAATAAAAAAAACCACCACCGCCACCATTATTGTGGAAATTTTTGTGTGAAGAGGCATAAGGCGGCACTACCGTATACGGCTATAAGATATTTGTGTACAATTAATGGATACAACATTGATTTTTATTGATTTCTGGAGGATGGCATGGGAATTGCAATAAAAATACATTGCTTTGATCAATTACCTATTCATTGTCTACGCTTCCTTATTGCAATAGTTAATTGCATTATAAAGGGTCTAGCTAGCTATATCAGGATGAAAGTAAAGCAGTTTTTAAAAAATTTTCACTTTGACCCACTTAGGTTAAGCTCAATATTTTGCCACCACTTTAACATGGAAAACATGTTATTGTGCTCCCATTTTTTGTTATTAAATTTATGGCAAAAAAAAAATTATTTGCAAAAAAAGAATAACAATAGAATTTTTTCTACATTCTTAAACGTAAACAAGCATCATATGATTTATCCATAAATCATTTCAAATCGATCTAATGGGAAATCCGTGTTTCTTCAATTGTTCTTTGTTTACTTTGTTTTGGGGCGCTCCCCGGCTAACTTATAAATAATACTAAAATTAAAAAATTTAAATATAATAAAAAAGCAATGTTTTTAATTTTCATAAACAATTTATGGCATACCACAAATTTCAATATTTTATATTACTTTGTGTGTGTTTTTTTTTTTGGGATATTCCTAAAGTTTTTTTTTGTTCTCCAGATATTTTGTTTATTTTGATACATGCGTTTGTTCCCCACTCTTTATTAAAATTATGTTCCACCCCTTGTGATTATACACAGGAAATAATCAAACACTAATTTATTAATATTATTTAGCAAATTCGTTTTTATTCGATATCGTTTCAATTTGATCTTATACAAATTTGCACGCGTATTCGGATTTTAGGGATTCCTTCTTGTTATTGTGTTAATAAAAAGGCAATTTATTGCAAAATTTGATGTTCATTTAATTTGATGTTCTGAAAATGTTTTAATAATTATAAAATTTCGTGGAATCCCTACTACAGAGAGATTCCAATGAAAATTCCGGTATAAATTATATCCTACGTGGTTTTTGGGCATCACATATGAACTTATTTTCTTTTGTAAAATCAGACTAATGACAATCAAACCTCTAAATGAATCATAGTTTACAACTCACGATAGAAAGGAAATTTCATAACAGTTATGGTTGAAATGTAAGACAGACTGATCAAAAGGTTAGACACATACCTAGTGTGGTATAAATTGGATAGAAAATTTAATAAATATTCAATTTATGTAGGAAATTTTGTATTTTTATAGAGAATAAGCGCCGAAGGTAAAAGTGCTAGGAAGAAATTGCAGTTACGGTGTGGGTCCTTCTAAAAATGAATTGTCAAACAATACTGAATAAAACTAATAATATAACTTGATACTAGTTCGACATAATCTGCAGAAACAAACAATTGAAAATAAAACCTTTAAATGAATCACACTTTAGTACTGACAATAAGCAGCAAATTTCACAACAGCTATGATTGAAATATTAAGACAGATTGATTAAAAGTATTCTCACATCTCTAGTTTAGTATAAACCGAATAAATAGATAATTGACTTCTATCGACCACCTTTGAGTACCAGTAGTAATCTGCATTTAAAATTATTTTATAAGCGGAGTAGAAATGTTGTTAATACCGACGTTGCATTGACAACTTTTACAACTGAAATAAAGACTAAGGCCGAGGCCACACAATGAGCGGTGAGCGGTGAGCGGCATTACATTGAAAAATCTGAATTGGCGCCGCTTAGCCACTCAGAAATGCCGCTCATTGCGTGGTCACTTTAACAGTATTTCATATGTTTTAATTTGTCGCCGCTTTCCCGCTCATTGCGTAGCTTCGACCTTATAAAGCCCAAAGTAGAAAAATAGTAGATCTCAAAAATAAATCTTTAGTTTTTGACCACTTTTGTGCCACTGTGCAACAAATAAACCATGTTGGCTGGAACATTTTAATATACGGAAAAACAGCATAACAACTTTACCGTCATGCCGCCGTTATCGAATTTGCTATGACAACCGAAAAGTATTTAAAAACATATTACAACTTGCTGCGACGAATTAGATAGAGAGTGCCGATATCGAAAGCACTTGTTTCGTTGGGAATATTTCCATGACAAATTGTAAAATAATATTGCATAAAAATAATGTAACAGCTTGACACAAGTCGCGCATGATTTGTAAATAGATACAAATGAAAATAAAACCTTTAAATGAATCACACTATACTTCACACGATAGGCGTTGTATTCAGGCCATGTCTTTTTGGACTTTCTACAGGTTTCCTCGTTCTTTCATCTGTCGTTTGCAGTTCTAAACGTTAGATTTCCATTGGTACTCTTACAGTTGGATATAGGGCAAAGTGCTACGTGTTCAACGTCGTCACTTTCCTACAGGGCTGAGCCCTGTCGGATCTCTTCGTCCGCTCTACAGTTGCCCTTAATTACGCTGTGTCCAGGTATTCACTTAACCAGAACTCTATTATTCCTGGATATCTCGTTAAGAGATTTCCGGCAGGCACACTGATCACTTTCGACTTGATGTCACAGGACTTCAACGAGTTTACCGCGGCTAGACTGTCCGTGAACAGGAGAATATTCTCATGTGATACCGTTCTCACGTTGATCACGTCCGCAAGTATTTTCGCTTGAAAAACGCTGCAGAAGTCTGGAATTCTTGATCGTATACTTAGGCCTAAATCCGCGGAGAAGATACCATAGCCGACCTTGTCATCCAGCTTAGATCCATAAGCAAATATGTTTATTGGTCCATACATAGCGTTCTCATTCTCTATCCATTCCTTTCTGGAGGGCGTTCTAGTTCCGTAGAGAATGTTTGATTTCCGTGCACTAAGCACGTAGTCAGTTTGAAGTGAAATATTGATATGGTTCAGGATCCTTGAGTGTCCGATAAAGAGGTCCCATTTGCAGCTCACATCATGTGGTAATATATTAAGTTTCGTGTAGAGCGCCCTGGAGGGAGGCGATTTCATACATCCGGTTATTAGGAGACAAGAGAAACGTTGAACAAAATCCATTTGTCTAAATTTGCTCTTGACGAGCTCATTCTATAGACCCATAATGTAGAGCCATAATGTAGGATTGGCTTCACTATAGCATTGTAAATCCAAAGTGTTACCTTGGGTTTGAATCCCCAAGTTTTCACAATAGCTTTTCGGCATGTATAAAAAGCTGTGAGTGCCTTGTTGTATCTGATTTCTATGTTCTGTCTTCAATTAAGCTTCCTATCAAAGGTGAGGCCCAGGTAGTTTGCTGTTTCGGAAAAGTTAAGTTGATTATTGCCAAAATTGATGTTGGATATAGGGGCGATTTCTGTTTCCGACTGAAAATTAGTAATTTTGTTTTATCAGGGTTCGCGTTAAGTCCCCTGCTGTCGCTCCAGTTTGCCAGGATATTAATATAGTCCTGCATCTTTCGTTCAAGGCGTTGTAGACTTGTTCCAGAGACAACGCGAGTGCTATGTCGTTTGCGTACGCTACTACTGTGCAGCCTTCCGACTCCAGCGTCCTTGACGGCAAAATTTCACAATAGCGGCGATAATACTCCCCTTGTGGGTTGCCTCTAGTCACCCTTCTAGTGAGGGTGTGATTTCCCAACTTTGAGTTAATAGTTCTCTTTAGTAGAATGTTGCGAGTCAGTTTGCTAATATGTGAGTTGATATGTAGGCTATTGAGCTCTGTCTTAATCTCTAGTCCATCTGCAACGAAATACAGTGGTGCGTATATCTTTATGCTCACCAGTGTGTTTGAAAGATTGATCAAAAAGGTTAATTAGTATAACTCGAATAGATAATTTTACTACTTATATCTTAAAAATTATACGTGACTGTCATCGATCACTTTGTCTTTCCAAAATTAATCAAAAATGTTTTTATCTTAAATTAGGCCCAAACTACAAAATATAAAATGTCAGAAATATATCTTAATTTGTTACCCTATCAGCTTCTCGCATTGTTGTGAATTGACACGACAAACGGGGCTCTATGAAAAATGCCCCAAATTCAAAATGCCCCAAAAAAAAAACGAAAAATTAGCCAAAATAAAATTGGGCGAAAAAAAAGAAAAATGACCCAAATCTCAAGAACGAAATTTTCCCCAAAAATTATGAAAAATACCCCACAAAATTTTTGAAAAATACCCCAAAAAAATATTCTTCTAAACAAATCTAGCATTATTAAAAGACGCCGCATTCGTCGAAGTTAGTATCGTAACTATCTCTCTGTCATATTTCATAAGTCAAAAATAAAGTGCACCATGCTTTTTTATTTTTTTTTATATGGAAAAAAATTGGGGTATTTTTCATACCTGCAAATTTGGGTCATTTTGCATATGAAAAATTACCCAAAATTAAAAAACGAAATTTTACCTAAAATAAATGAAAAGTTCCCCAAAATTTATGGGGGATTTTTCATATGAAAAATTCCCCAATTTTGTATGTAAATTTTTTAGGGTAATTTTTCTTTTTTTTGGGGCATTTTTCATAGAGCCGACAAACGGCACCTACTTATTTATCGAGGAATGCGAACGTCACTGTTTGAGAAGCATTTACTAGACATGCCGATTGACTCGACACTTATACTGCGAAGTTGCTGTCGACAACATCGAGGGGGCCGGCAATGAAAGAAAGATGTTCGATGACTGGAGCCGGGAATCGAGCCACAGATCTCCCGAATGGTAGTCGCGTGTTCTAATCACTATGCCACGGCTGGTACCGGTCCCCCGTCGGTAGCAGCGGACATTCTGCGACATCCGAAATCGCCTTAAAACGAAAGTGGTTTAAAATCATATCACAACTTTCTGCTGAAGGAGTGCCGAAGGCTGAAAAACTAGAAATTATTTTCTATGATCGTCATATCAACAATGATTGCTCTACTGTCGTACACAATAAAAGTCATTCGCCTTTGTAGTATTTAAATTTGAATAGAAATTCAAATATTTCCAATTCCGAATAAGAAACCTCTAAGCAAATACTAGCACAGCTGGTAATGGTAGATAATTTAAAACAAGTAATATTCTAGAGTAAAAATATTTCGTGTATATCATCTTCAAATATGGAAAATATAACTAAGCACTTATCATAAAATTAATCCTATAAGAAGAAACATCTTTGTTCTGAGAAGTAGTAACCCTTAAAATTGATCTGTAAATAGGAAACCCCCAACTCCTCCTCCTTCTCTACCCAGCCATAAACATTACTGATTAAGTGAAATTAGTTTATTTACTACCTGACTACCTGCTCTTCAAGTGAATTAACATATCGTCGATCGGTTTATGCGAATATCGTTCATATCCACCATGTCTTCTGTGCGTGCACTAGTACTTACTATGAAATTCAATTGAATTTGCAAGAATTCTATTATCAGCTGATAACGAAGAGCAAAATATGTACATGTACAACGGACACCTACCTGCCTCTCAATTGTTTCGGCTATTTTAGTTAGCGTTTATAATTTATATATAAGATTAAACAGCTCTAGAGCATTTCTGACAGTCAGTCAGCAGAAGACGCTGAAGATAAGACAAACAGACGCATAGCGCAAGTACTGCGAATATTAATAAATTTACTTAGTGTTTAAAAGAAAAGAACGAATATTTTAAAATTTATAGTGAATCTTAAAGTTTTCTCGTATATTAAAATATATTAAAAGTGAAACAATAAAAGTACAAGTGTTATTAATTTATACAAAACAAAAAAATAAATCTAAAGGTGAGCTTAAATAATAAAATTGTTTAAATCGTAAAAAGATTTTAAGATATAAAATCAATGAAAAGACAGCTAAGGAACAATAGACTTGACAACATTAAGTGTTGTTATGAAAGTTAACTTAATTGTTATAGCATTTCAACAGACATGTGTGTTCTAGCTTACCATGTGTTTTTTGTTTTAAGGAAATAAGAACAGTTTTTCAAAATTGCAGTAAGTAATAAAAAAGATGTGTCGCGCTTCATTTTAGAATGGTTTTCTAAGTTCTTTACGAATTTAACTTGAAAGTGACTTATTTGTCTAAAAAATATCGTGATTGAAAATTATTGAAATTGTTATTAAATGAAATAACTAATAAAATTATATTCAAACTATAGTGCAATCTTATAAAGTGCAATTTTGTTGACCGGTTCAGTTCTTTGACTTTATAATGCCAACGTATAAAGAAAAATCCGACACAAACACATAGTTAATGGTGGTTCAAAAGATTTAGCTTTCTTCACCTGATTTGAGTGTATTTCTATTGAAAAAGTAAAAAAAATTGTGTTTAAAAAAAACAGTTTGGATTTTTGTGTGGCGAATTTTTACGTAAAAATTTATAAGGAGTTTTGACTAAGGGCGGGTCGATTTCGCAATGGAATTAAGCAAGCTGAGTGCGAGATATTAACGTTATGCTCTTTTTTATATCAAAGGCTCATGTATGCCTTTATGTGTCAAAAATGACATATGATCAAATGTCCGAATGGTCCAATTTTCACTGAATCTGTCGCGTAGATCCTGAGTTCTGTTAACATTAAGGCAGTATTAGGCATCTCATAGCCTCACAAGGTCGACTACAATCGTCTTTTTCACACAGCCATGATCGGATTTACACGTACTCGAAAGTTTTGTTTGATTCAAAGCAGTCAGTCTCTGCTTGAGTGTTATGAAAGCAACAACACACACGCTTCAACACAAAATCAGACAGAGAAACAATGTTCAACGATTGTTGGTAGAGCAGAAGAACACAGTTGTTTGGAGAGCACAATATTTTCAACGTGCACAATTGGACATCATATTGTTGTGTGCGTGCGTTCGGTTATGCCTACCACTCCATCAGAAAAATTTTGGAGGAGTCCAATCGCTAGACGTTAGTGGCCAATTTACGTGACCTCTGCAAGGGAAAACCATTCGCCCAGAATGCTCATCTAATCGTCCGCTGTGTGGCAAGTAGCACCGATATCGTTCATTATCGTTAAATTTTTACCAAAATACATTGGTACTCATGTTTCTGATGTGCCCTTCCTAAGGTCCTTACGAACATTCGTATTGATAAAAAAAAGTTCAGGATGTATTTTATTTATAATGGTAATTACCCTTAAATGAGATTTTCAGACCGACACAGCAAGACCTACAGTTTTACTAACTAATTCGAACATCAGCTGTTTGAGAAGCTTTTTCTAGACTCAACTACTGAGGAAGTTGCTGTCGACAACAGAGAGGTGGCCGCTGATCAAAGAAATGTGAATGACTGAGACAGGAATCCAACTATGGTATCCCGCATGATAGTCGCATGTGCTAAACATTATGCCACGGTCGACATCGGGCCTGGCAGTTTTGCTAAATGAACAATATGTTAGACAATATAAACAAAATATAAAAAAAAAATATATAGATAACTTAGAAAAAAATAATTTTCCTTTACACCCCATGAATAAGGTATGGGATAGGTTCTTTCGTTTTTGTGTAATAACACGCTTTCTATTTTAAAATTCACAACTAAAGTACCTACACAGTTTGAGAAGCTTTTACTTATACTGCGCTTGACTCGACACTTATACTGCGAAGTTGCTGTCCACAACATCGAGGGGGCCGGCAATGAAAGAAAAATGTAGATGACTGGAGCCAGGAGTTGAACCTGGGATCTCTCGCATGGTAGTTGCGTGTTCTAACCCTCATGCCACGACCGGTCCCAGATAACAAAGCTGGCTAAATTTAAATGTTCTCCAGCTGCCCGTTTAAAAGTTATTGGAGTTATATTATTAAAAATAGACTATTTTGGATAGGGCTATTTTGCCCAGTTACAACCCCACTACTTCATTTCGGAAATTATTCTTACTGATATATTTTCATAACGATCAGTTAAGATTTACTCGAGTTATCCTGCCCACCAGCCATCCAGACTGTTAATATATTATGTTATGCAAACTTTGGACAAAATTGGTTCATTAACTAGGGTGTAAAAGTCCGATAAATTTTCAAGACCCACTGGGAACTTTGTATGCGGGGTACTACAAATCCTGGTCCGATTCTGCTAAAAATTATGTATAATAAAAATTTAAGTCAAAAAAATACAGTTGGCAAAATTTGCTCCAAATTATTCAATCCAATAGGGTATTATAGTGTGCTATAGTTTCAGAGCCCACCCTACCCTATGTATGAGAGGTACCAGAAAGCGTGGCACTTTTGGGTCCAAACTTTGAGATTTTCTTAATTTTGGCTTGTTACCAAAATGTCACTAATTTTCATGTTGATGCAACTACCCCTTCTATTTTTGTTCCATCGATGTATTGGGACAAAGCACTATGGGCCGTCAAAACAACCCGCATTGGTGACCAGCACCCATTAAAAACTCCTAATAGTTAATAGTTTAAAATATTCAAATTCTTTAAAATTTTAATTGTATTATAAAATTTTTACTAATTTAAAAAAAATTCTTTAAAATTTTGTCAAAAGATGAAAGTAATATTTTTTTTTTAAAAAAGAAACATATTTTGAATAGTGAAAAACAAAAAAATTAATTAAAAATTAATAAAATTTAATTGATAAAAAGTTAAAAAAAATTAAATTAATTTAAAAAAAATGCATAACATAAATGATTTAAATTTTTTAATTTAATAAATTTTTATGATTTAAATTAATTTAATTTTTAAAAAAATATATATATAAATGTGAAAATACGTAAAAAATTGAAAACAATATCCGGTTTAGTTAATGATGGTCTTAATTTAAAGACAACTTAGTGGTCTACAAATATTCTGAATATATTTTATGTTTAAAATATATTGGACACAATCGGAAAAAGTTGGAAAAAGGTGCATCTATATAATGGGTCTTAAATTCTTTATTTATTTTTGGATTTTCTTCAAATATGATTTGTTTCTGCTATAACAAAATAATACTAAAACAAATTCTTCCAAATATTGTTCTAATTTTAATTTTTTTTTTAGTTTGTAAAAAATATTTTGTACATAAAATTTTTTGTCTGAATATATCTTATTTTACTCCCCCTTAAAAAAGAACGAATATATTCAGGATCACAACTAAAAATACTTATACACTGTGGTGCAAAAATGAGCCAATGTTTTAAACAAATTATGTAACTAAATTTTTTTTTTATTTTTTATTAAATTATTTTCAAACTTTTTGTTAAATTTAAAATATGCATCTGTAAAATATGTAAATCAATAACAAAAATATAACTTACATAATTGTAAGTATATTAAAACAAAACATTTTCTAAATCAGACAATTGGCACACTTTTGTTTCATGGTTTTTCTCATCTAAATTTAATAATTAATACAGTATTCTTTTGCTTTTTTCAACAGATCCATATTATTTGGCGTATATTAACAAAGTTTAGCAACATAATATACAGGAATTTTGTTTCATTCAGTCTGAACCCTCTCCCACAGCTCATTAATACTTTTCCGGACTTCTTCGTATTCTGTCATCCCGCGCTTTAGATAAGCCTACAGGTTTTCGATAGGGTTCAAATCTGGAATCTGCGGTCGCCACTCCCTGATCCCAAACACCTGAGAACAAATCCATTCCTTGACAGTTTTACAGAATGTTTTGGGCGTTGTCATATTGGAAGATGACTTTCTCTGGTCTTTCTGGCATTTTGGCCAGGGCTGTGGGGAAAATTACATGTCAAAATGCGAAGATAGTCTTCCTTTCGCATTATGCCTTCGATCCGTATAAGTGGTCCCACACTATTTGGGGTTACACATCTCCATACCGTAATATAACCGCCAACGTACTTAATGGTTTGTGAGACATGAGCAGGATTTGGTGTGGTTGATCGCTTGGCCCAATACCAAACTTTCCCATCCCATTGGTATCTATTGATTTTGGTCTCATCTGACCATATGACCTACAAATTAAACATAAAAGGTCATATGTATTAGAAAAAAAGTGAAAACAAATGCTCACCAGGAGCCAATCTCAAACCATATAGCACAGAGGCGGTTCTATTATAATATGGGCATGTGTTACCCCAGATGGTGTGTGACCACTTATATGGATTGAAGGCATAATGCGAAACAAAGGCTATCTTCGCATTTTGCAAGGTAATTTCCCCTATAGCCCTGGCCAAAATACCAGAAAGATCAAAAAATGTCATCTTCCAATATGGCAATAACCCAAAATATTCTGTAAAACTGTTAAGGAATGGCTTAGTTTGTGGTCAGGGAGTGGCTACCGCAGATTCCAGATTTAAACCCGATCGAAAACCTGTGGGCTTATCTACAGTGCGGGACGCCAGAATACAAAGAAGCCCGGAAAAGTTTTAAACAGCTGTGAGAGAGAGTTCAGACTGAATGAAACAAAATTCCTGTATATTATTTTGCTAAACTTTGTTAATATACGCCAAATAATATGGATAAGTTGAAAGAAGCAAAAGAATACTGTATTAATTATTAAATTTAGATGAAAAAACCTTGGAGCAAAAGTGTGCCAATAGTCTGATTTAGAAAATGTTTTGTTTTAACATACTTACAGTTATGGTAGATATATTTTTGTTATTGATTTACAGATGCATATTTTTAATTTAACGAAAAGTTTGAAAATAATTTAATAAAAAATAAAAAAAAATTTAATAACATACTTTGTTTAAAATATTGGTTCATTTTTGCATCACAGTGTATATTTATTGCTTTCTCCGGCTGTACTGCCAACATTCTAACATAATGAAACTAGCAATTGTTAGGAAACCCCCTCTCGAAATTGTTATCTGGCAATCTTATATATTATTGCACTTAATATGACTCATTAAACATTCGTTATTAGTAATCTAATTTTGTGAAATTAAGTTACTAATTGCTACTCAGACATTTGTTTGAAAAGTAATATAAACGAGACAACAACCAATTTTACATTATTTTTAGCTACAAATAGTTCCATATTATCTATTTTATTTATTTTTCTATACGCCACCAATCTAATTAAATTTTCTTTTCATTTCTCTTCTCTTTACAGGGATTTATATATATTTTTATATAATAGAATATATCCATCCGTTCCTCATAAAAGACAACATATTTTCTACAACAACAACCACTCAACATTTTGGCTAGAACAATAAATTATTTAACCAAAACTACGGCCCAACAAATTACAGGAATTTTTTGGTTTCTTTTTTTTGTAATCACCATCTCCAACCTAATTCATCCTACCAACCGCCATTAAGTACTTAATTTATTGCAAAACAACCAGCGCCGTCATCCAAACCATCTTCTACATGAAATAGAACAAAACAAAACAATACCATCGATCTACAAATCATCTCTGCTGGCAAACTCTCATTTAAAATAGCCAAAATATAACACTTTTCTCCGATGACCAACAAGGTCGCCAACATAGAGAAAGTGGATACCACCTGCTATTGCTGCTGCTCCTGCTACGGTTTGGGTGAAACGATTTTGGGCTGCAATAACAACATTAACGCCATCCACAGCATTCTGCTCAATAAGGGACACTCATACGCTGCCCGTGCTGATCTCAATTATAGAGTGTAAAGTGAAAGAACGAACACAAAAATCTCATTGGACACACAACAAACAAATTAAGGTGCGCGTAATTAACGGCATTTGTGAGAATTGACTTGAAGGCTTCTCTACGTTCCTCTTAAGAAAAAGGAGGTGTGACATTTGATTTCGTGTTAAGACTTTTGATTTAACGGCTTCAAAACGGCGGGTACAGTGCTAAAAGTTGTTGGTGCATCATGGCAAAAGACACGGATTGGAACGTACATTCTAATCGGTGCTGGTTTGCTGGTGATCGGTGGCTTCTTTATTGGTTACATTGATCGGCCCGAATACGATGGCACATATTGTGCCACAGCGTTTTGGACCAAAAAGGTTGGCTTCCAGATAGAGTATTGGAAGCAACAAAATGATCTTCTTAACATTCCACAAGGTGCTGCTAGAATATGCTATAAGGATTCCATCTATGAAAATGGGTAAGTAAAAATAAGTAAGATGTAATAATTTGTAAAAAATATACAGGTGAACAATTCTCTAAAAATTCAGTAATTATAAATGGAAAGCCATAATATGAAATACTCAGCGGTATCATTCAACAATAAACTGTATGGCGAAGTTAAGGATATTGAAATATTCCCTGAAATTTACCAGAAGCACCTTGGACAATAAAAAAATAAATTTGTCCCACATTTAATCTTTTCCGACTCATCATTAGAAAAACACCCATGTAATCGCGACTTTGGTTGGCATCGGTCGTTTCCTCATGGGAGAATGCAATGTTCGGCTTCTCTCATTGAAAAAAAACCCTTTGGACTCACGTCTTTGGTTGGCGTCGATCGTTTCCTCATGGAGAATGCAATGTTCGGCCTTTTTTTGGAATATTAAAGTCAGTTTTGGGTATTATTATTTTAAATTATACAAAAACTTTCCTACAATATCTACCACCCAAAATAGAACAAGCTGCCGAACATTTGCTCGAAGATTCATCCTAACACCCTTGAAACTAGAATGAAACTAGTGCTTCTTAATGAACTCTCTATTTCGTCGATGCTCAGATAGAGCTTTGGACAAAGCCCAATATTTCTGGATAGATATGTTGTAACGATATTCTTGAACAGACTTATGGGAAAACATTCCGTTTGTTATCGCAGGGTTATTTTGGTCAAAAGTATTCCTTGTATTCGTCATAGGATCCTAGATTATAGATTCAAAACAAAAAAAAGCTATCCCTGGACCATCAAGTCATTAGCTTACCCACAAATCTCCCTGACTATCCTTATTTCTGTATACATATGCAGTTATTCCCGACTTCACTAACCGATCTTATTGCTCCAACTAGACTGTATCATTTGGCCACTACATAAGAGGAAAAGCCAATGAACCAAAGAAAGAACCTCTTTAACAAAACAAAAATAAAATCATACCAAGATCCTTTAATTATACATAGATTAAATCCGAAAACATTCAATCCCCACTTCTGCAGGAAAAGTAGAGATGAACATAACATGAACGTAACTAAATAGGATAAAAGTGTCTACTCATGTCCTTATGAGAAAGATTGCTGGCTTTGAAAATTTTTGAATGTGAGAGCACTCAAAAATCCCTTGAAACATTTGAATATATATTTGGATTGAAGGATAGTCTGTATGGACTCTTTTGGATGCAGCTTTAATACATCTATTTCGATAACGAAAACTGAGCAAGCTCTGACTTTTCTAAACCCTTCAATTTGGTTTTCCTGCAAAGTTGTAAGAATCCAAATATGCTAACTGATCCGCCAGAGCCGATTGTATATCTATTAAACATGGAAGAAATTTCCTTTACAGGCCTGTCCCATTTTTCTTCAGTCCTACAGAACACTTCAATTCGGCTTCTTTCTGAACTTGTTATGCTTTAAAATCTGTACATAAGAGTCCGTAACTGATTAGTTGATGAGTTTTGGGTAACTTGGATAGAATATGCGATATGGATCTGTCTCATACTGTTACTATAGTGATGGGGAATAGTTTGGGGTTATTTCTATAATTCCGATAGTTTTTCAGAATTTCGGGCACATAAGCTGATTGTCGTGAGAACTGTTTGCGACATTCTGGGTTTACCTAATATCGGATAACGAAATCTAGGCGAACTTAAACTCTTTCGAATTTTCCCAATTTTGTTGCCCTGCGAAATGGTTGATGCCAACACCAGTCGGTAATCGGTTACTTTTCATTGGCACGTCGCCTACCACTTGGTCCTTCCAACGAATTTTGAGTCTCCCTGCTCTGCGTCGTCCTGCAGGTTCGCCTTTTTCGCTGGTGCATTTACATCCATCCTGGCAACATGTCCCAGCCATCGTAGTCGTTGGATTCTAACTCTATTAGCTACGTCGATGTCGTGATAAAGCTTATACAGCTCTTGGTTCTTCCGATGGCGAAACTCGGCGTCGACACAGATAGATCCATATATTTTCGGAGTACTTTTCTCTCGAATACTCCCAGGTTTTGTATGTCTGTTGCCGTTAGCACCCACGAATCGTCAGCATACGATAGGACGGGTAAAATTAACACCTGGTATGGCTTTTTCTTAGTAGTTCGAGATGGTGTTACTAAAGTGATGCCGGCGTCCATAAAAATATCTATTGGCGAGCACTTTTCTCCCCTTGATTTCTTGGCTGACACTATTTTTCTTATTGGCGGAAGATCTGTGGTAGGTAAATTTATCTACTACCTCAAAACAATAATTTTCAAAGTTAACAGTGCGTTTCCATCGAGATGACTCTTTGTTCGTCGAAATCATTATTATTGTTTTGTCCTTGTTGACCGCTAAATCCATTTTTGTTGACTCCTTTTCTAGTGATGAGAAAACTACAGTAACACCCTTAGATTTCGGCCAATGATGTCTATATCATCGGCATAGGCTAGTGGCATGTGGCTCTTGTGGAATATGGTGCCAGACATGTTGATACCAGCCTTTCTCATCATCTACTCCATAACTATATTAAATAGTGTACAGGACAAGCTTTCACCCTGCCTGAGACCTCTTTCCGTGTTGAATGGTTCAGAGTGAATCTTAACAATCTTAACCCAGGATTTGGTGTTTTCCAAGGTACATCTGCAAAGTCGAATTTGTTTTGCAGGCATGCCAAACTCAGACATGGCTTCATATAACAAAGAGATATTCTTTTTATGAGGATCCAGGATTTGTCGTAAAGTGAATATTTAATCCGTCGTAGATTTACCAGGTCTAAAGTCGCACTGATTTTTTACAATTGGCTTTAGGCATTCACACAATATGCTCGAAAGAACCTTGTACGCAGTTGGTAATAGGGTTATTCCACGGTAGTTTTTACATTCACTACGAACTCCTTTCTAGTGTATGGAACATAACAGACTGAGACTTCAATCCCCGGGCATGCTCTCCTCTTGCCAGATGTTCTCCATGAGCTGATGCATGCTACTAATCAGGTCCTCCCCACATGCCTTAAACATTTCAGCCGGGAGATCATCGGCTCCAGCCGCTTTGTTATTTTTAAGGCAGGATATTGCCACAAGTATCTCGCTCTGGTTCGGAGGTGGACAGTTAATACCATCGTCATGGATTGGAGCGGGGCCTTCTGGAGTGGTGTCCGTGTCCAGAAAATTTCTAAAATGATCTTTCCATATCTTCAGAACATTATCCAGGTCAGTCACTATCTGGCCATCGCTGTTCTTGCAGGAGGCAACCCAGCTCCACTCATTCTCACCTTAATTCCCTGGTAGAATTTTCGAGCTTCCCCCCTACTTCGGAGTAACTCTGTGCACTCATACTGCCTCTTCTTTAGCTATTTCTTTTTCCATCTAAAGAGACGTGTTGCCTCTCGTCACTTCTCCCTGTGCCGTTCATGAACAGCTCGAGTTGCAATTGGCTGCAGTTTCGCCCTGTATGCAACATTCGTCTCTCTCGTGGCGTTGCGACATTCATCATCGTACCAAGCATCTTCTTGACACGGCTTTGAGTACCCAAGTACGCTTCTCCCATTCCGTTCTATGGAGTCGACCATATTTTGCCACTGCGAGGTTATATTATAAGTGGTTGGAGCATTCTGTAGCAGTTGAGTTAGGTGGTTGGAGTAGGCACCCGCTACCTCTGTGGTCTGCAGTTTACCGAAGTCCAGCTTTCGTTGTGCCTGGTTACGTATGTTTTTCGCCATGCTTAGCCTTGTACATGCTTTAACTGCGGTAAGGTATTGATCGGAGTCAATGTTCGCACCCCTGATCACTCGTGATCTATCTAATTTCTCGTCAATTGATATGGAGATAACCATGTTGCCTTATGAATGTTTCTGTGGTCAAATCTAGTGCTGCTAAATACCATATTTCTTGCCGCAGACGATCGACGTTTCGGCTTAGTAGATGTCTCACGCTATAATGCGCGAGCACCCGTGTCCTGTGAACCGAATTTCCTGTAAAACGGCTATGTAAGCCTTGTATTCTTCGAGGACTTTCGCCAGTTGGTTGGAGGCACCTGGTCTAATCATGGTCCCTAATTCGTTTGCAGTGGTCGTCAACATTTAGGGGGTCCGTTTTATTATTTTCTTACTTCTTTTCGTTGCAATAGTTCAAACGTCGGTGGCGGGTTGCAAGCCCGGCGCACCACGTCGCAATTTTCTCCTCCTGCCTGGATTTTATTACAGCCGCCTATTCTGGGTCAGACGCTGAACAGGGCACCGCTCACTCTGAGCCGACGTGCCAGGGTTTTAGGTTGCGCTCCTCACAGTTTGCCGTGCTCTGACGGGTGTCAAAGGCACGTTTCCAGGCGTCACCACCTGGAGGCACTTAGTACCACGAATACGGAGCTCTGTGAGTAGACTTGAAGTGTAATTGGCTAGGATGACTCTGGGTTTGCCAGATTAAACCGATCAGAAGCTTTACCTTGCCCAACGATGTCTCATCCACAAATTAATTCGGGATCATATTTTTCTATCTCTCAACATTTTCCATTGCATTCCAACTAACTTTTCTTTTCTTCTCTGATTTTTTCTCCTTGCAGCTGGGCTCAAATTGAAGTCGAAACACAACGTACGTTTCCCGATTGGGTTCAAGCCTTTGGTGCTGGTATTATTGAGGGATCATTAACCTGGCATCAAGTCTACAATCAATGGGTTAAGTAAGTCTGAATAAGTCTCATAACACAAAACGATATGTATTAATTTTTTTTTCTTCTCTTCGTTTTCCAGCACCATTAAGTCATCCTGCGAACGCGACGAAGACGCCCAAAACTTTTGTACCTGGCTACGTGATGTACTAACCGATAACTACGTTAAAATCAAAGAGACCTCCCTGCTAAGACAGGATCACGATCATTATTGGCATCAAATTGCCATGTTCTTTTTCCAATTGGAAGGTCTCGAATTTGGCTATCGCCAGGGTGCCAAGAGAGCACGTTCTGATCTAGAGGAAGAGATACCCTTCTCTGATTTCCTCTTAATGAATGCAGCAGCTGATATACAGGATTTAAAAATCTATTATGAAAACTATGTGCTTAAGAAAAGTGATGGCGACAATAATGCCTCACCGGAATCTGCCGTTTCCGACCAAGGCGAGCAAAAGACAGCGAGCAAAAAGAATTTCTTTTTACCTTCGGCCACTATGCTGACCAAGATCTTTCCCTCGGACGATGCAGCCACATGGCAGCTTTTGTTTGGCCACAGCACGGCTGGCAGTTATTCCTCGATGTTGAGGATCCAGAAACGCTACAAATTCCATTTCCATTTTGGACCCAATCAAAGGACCAACACTGTGCCAGGAGTGGATATAACATTTACAGGATATCCAGGGATTTTGGCATCGACCGATGACTTTTACATGGTCAAGGGCCGACATGTGCAGTCAATAGTGGCGGGAGTAGGCATTAAAAATGAAAATCTGGATTTGTGGCAAACGGTGAATATCAATGAGGTCATGCCTTTGGCTGCCCGTGTAATGGCTGCCAATCGTGTGGCACAAAATCGACGCACCTGGGCCAAGGCCATGTCCCGACATCCCTATACAGGCTCCAAGCAGTGGGTTACAGTGGATCTAAATAAACTAGGACCATTGGACCATCTTTATCAGGCTTTGGAGGAAGATGAAATTATGGATGACAAACCAGTGCCACTCAATCCTAACGATGAGGCAGCCATTTCGGAACGCCACAATCGTCTTAAGGGTCTGGTGTGGATAGCTGAGCAGCTGCCAGGGCGTCTGCATATGAAAGACGTCACCGAGAGATTTTTAAATGACAATAACACAGCGTGGTTAGCTAATGGCACGCCTTTCTTCGAAGAAATGTTGGAGGCCAGTCAGGTAGAGGCTGATGTTTATCCCAGCGAGCTAGTGCCCACGGACAATGAGGAGATCACTAATCTGGAAGCGGTAGACAAGTTCCTTAGAACACGCGCTTTCCGAGGTGATCTACTGGGCGACGAAGAATTGGTGGCCTATGGCAATATCGATTTAAAGCTGTTTGCCTACAATGCACGCTTGGGCATTAGTGACTACCAAGCCTTCGCCGGTCCAGTGTTTATGCGTTTGCAGCATATGCAGGTGAGATCGGTGCCCGAGTCCTCTCCCACTGCAGATCAAGAGGGATCCATTAACTCATCCATACTCGATGATCGGTTAAGTGTAACCATTGATGATGCCGCTGAATTGGCTGAATTGGAAATGATCACCGAGCGGCGACCGGTGCGCAGTGATATGCGTGCCATAGCCTTAAGACAAACAGGGGCGGTACCCTTTAAATGGTCTTCGGTGGCTGACAAAATGTCCGACATCGAGCATGCAGGACATCCAGATGAATGGAATTTCGGCAAAGTAACACCCAAATGGGCGTGGTAGCGGCCGCATCAACATCACTCACTCACTTGATTTAGGCATAAATCAAACATAGAAAAGCAATATTTTTTTTATAATAGATTTTTATACAAAATTTATAAAGCAAATAGCAAATCCCTTTTCCCTGTTTTTATAGAGCAATGTTTAAAGAGAGAATTAAGAATTACAACAGCTCCCTCAATATAGTTAAGTACGTTTTAAATATGTACATCGTATATTTACACAAACAATACAAAAATTTACAAAATAATAAAAAAAACTAAGCTGAAAAAACTGGAATTTATAGGAAATTTATATTAAAATTTTATATAATCGCTCGCGCATAGTTCATTCAAAATTATATGGCAATCGTATTTATAAACAAACAAAAGTGTTCGTCAATTGTAATAATTGTTGTGATATATAAATTAGATGATTAAAAATAAATTGTAAACTAATAGCAATTGTATAAAATGTAAATGTTCAAAGTCTTCCAGTTTAGGGAAAATTATAATCCTGTTTTACTTATTTTTTTTTTTGTTTGTTTCTGAGTAATTTTAAATTAAAAAATTGTAAAAATAAATTTGTATGTATTGTGTATATGTGAAAGAACGTACGTAGCAAAGCAGAAGATAAATAATAATAAAGAAATCAAAACATCCAAAAGATTTTGTAGAAAGAAAAAGAAGCAAATTTTTTAATGAAAGATGAAAATGTGTTTTTATTTTAAAAATTAAAAAAAGGGAGTTGAAAGATCGTTTTGTGTGTAAGAACTACCGTAGAATAAGCCTATTACCAATTGTGTACAAGGTCCTTTCGAGCATATTGTGTGAACGACTAAAGCCAATTGTAGAAAAACTAATTGGACCTTATAAGTGCGGCTTTAGTCTTAATAAATCTACGACGGATCAATTATTCACTTTAGGACAAATCCTATAAGGAATAGTCTATATGAGGCCAAGTCTGAGTTTTGTATTACTACAAAGCTGATTCGACTTTGCAGATGTACCTTGGAAAATACCAAATCCTCGGTTAAGATTGCTAAGGATTACTCTGAACCATTCAACATGGAAAGAGGTCTCAGGCAGGGCGATAACTTGTCCTGTACACTATTTAATATAGTTATGGAGAAGTTGATAAAAAAAAGGCTGGTGTCAACATGTCTGGCACCATATTTCACAAGAGCCACAAACCTTGCCTCGTTGTTGTTGTAACAGCTGGAGGAAGTAGCTGGGGTGATAATTCTTTATACCGATTTTCAATTTATCGGCTTTCGATCAGGCATGTAATCCGATTATCAAACGATCATTGTTGGCAACTCTGTTTCGTTCCTTTGTAGATAACAAGGTTTGTGTCAAGGATTGCAAGTTGTTGTTGTTTTTGAGTTTTAACCACCATTTTCCTCCAAGAGATGGCGCCAGCTAATTTTATTGATTTATTTTTAAAACGTTGATAAATATTTTCCTTTTGTCCTTGGTCCTTGCGCAATCTGGATATTTTGTAGTAAAGGCATCTCCACTACAATGTTAAAGAGATCGCACGACAGACTATCGCCTTGCCTAAAGCCTCGCTAGGTAGAAAATGGCTCTGTCAAATTTTCGACAATTTTCACTGAAGATTTCGTGTCAGTTAGTGTCATCCCTCAAACTCGTGTTAGCTTCGCGGGGATACCAAACTCAGCTATAGCATCTAACAATTTCTGTCGTATCGGACTGTCGAATGCAGCTCGATGGTCGATGAACAGATGGTAGGTGTCGATCTGCATTTCTTGGGTCTTCTCCAGGATTTGTCGCAGTGTGGAAATCTTGTCGGTCGTGGATTCACCAGGTCTAAAGCCACACTGATAAGGTCCAATCAGGTACGCTAAAATGGGCCTTAGTCTTTCACATAACAAACTAGACAAAATCTTGTATGCGATGAGTAAAAGGCTAATCCTGCATTAGTTGGTACATACACATGGATCGACAGGACATATAACACTCAGATTCAGATTGGCTCGTTGTAAAAAAGCTTTGTCTGTGGTCCATTGGCTCCCGCAGCTTTGTTATAAAGGGTCTTCCAATAAGAGGTGTTATTTTGGTATTCAAAGAAAAATTAAATTTTTGGAGACAAATGATCGGATGTTTATTTCATAAAAAGAAAGGTATGTCGTTAATAATGAAAAACAACATCAGCCAAATGGCCACCACTAGCACACTTACAGGACCATATCCTTTTCATGAAATTTTCCATAACCAAATCGTAAAGTGGCTGCCGTATGTCCTCGATAGCCTCACGAATTTTATCTTTGAGGTCTTGAATCGACGCTGGACTGTTGGTATAGACCTTATCTTTTACGTGGCCCCAAAGGAAGAAGTCGCAAGGTGTTAAATCACAAGATCTCGGTGGCCAATTGTGATCACCTCTTCAAAAGATAACACGGTCCGAAAACTATTCCAGTAAAATATCAATGGTTTCGTTGCTTGTATGGCACGTAGCTCCGTCTTGTTGAAAGTGAACGTTGTCCAGATCAATACCATCTAATCAAATTATCATCTCGATAGCGAAATCCATTCACCATAACTGTTGATCCAACCTTATTTTCGAAAAAGTAAGGTGCAATGACCCCACCGGACCATAAACCGCACAGTCACACGTTGAGGATGGAGAGGCTTCTCAACAATAACTCTTGGGTTTTTCGAGCCCCAGATGCAACAATTTTGCTTGCTGACGTAGCCACCGAGGTGGAAATGGTCCTCATCAGTCAAGATGATTTTTCGATGGAATTCCGGATCATTTTCATTAATCATTAATGATCGACCGGCTTGAGTTCTTGTGTTTACTGAACTTTATAAGCCTTAAGACCCAAGTTTTTATGCAAAATGCAGTGTAATTATGTTTGTGGAATGCCCAATTCCAAAGAACGACAAAGAATGGACAAACCTGGGTTTTCTTGAGCGACGTGCACGGATTTTATTCTTCACATCACTTACTTGTCCCAACAGCTCGAAATTTTCCACCTAATTCTGTATTGCGGCCCGACAAGGTGCTTCACGACGACCAAAAAATGCTTTAGTTTTGCGAACTGTGACTGCAAGATTTTCACCATTTTTATAGTGAATTTTAATAATTTTAAATTCTTTGCTAAAGCGTGTATCGTTCCATTTTTAGTAATGGCGTAGTTTCTACTTATCAAATGTCAAAGAATAAAGTGTTCCCTCCATATTTGCAGCACACTCTGAGTGTGTCCGTGATCAGATTTCCGTATCTGTCCTTACAGATGGGGATCCCTGTTCCAAAACCTTTGCTTTCAACCTTTTGGTAGAACTTTCGGGCTTCACCTCTATTCCTGTAGTTTTCGATATTCTGACTCTCTTTTCTTCCACAGACGCTTTTAACCTTTTGGTAGAACTTTCGGTCTTCACCTCTACCCCTGTAGATTTTGATATCCTGGCACTCTCTTTTCTTCCACAGATCAATATTAATATTACGCAGCATTTTAATTTCATTTCAATTTTTATTTTATTTTTTTATACATATTTTTAATTTAAATAGTATTCAGATTCTGTCTTATATTGTAAACCAATTGTTACAAATCGCCACTTTTGGACAATATATTCACTCCTAAATGTTTATTTTAAACATAACTGCCAGTCTTTAACTTTGATGCGATTTTTATTTGGCAGCTGTATTTTCTATTCATATGCTAGGAATCTCTAAAATATGACGCTGTTATGGGATGTCCAATTCCTTACATAGCTTCTCGTCGTTGCTGTGTTCTCTGAATAAGCATAATGCGACGAAAATTTCTTTGAACTTGGCACACATATTCTACAGATCACTGGGTCAATAAACGCTTTAGTGTGGCAGAGCGAGAATACGTGGCATCTGCTGCGAGAATAATTTAAACAGCAGCAAAGTGAACAGAATGATTTATTGGAATTACAATTTGTTGATATAGTGCTTAGAAAAATTAGTTAGAATTATCATTCATGATAATTTGAAATACAGTTTGGAAAATTTTCAGGTAGTTGGGTAAATTCCTGAAATGATTATTCTGTGTAGTTATAATTAGAGTTTCTCTCCCGGGATTCGTCCGGGATTCCCGGGAAATTAAAACACCTTTGTCAGATCAAATTTTAGGAGCTTTAAAAAAGTTAATTTAAGAAAGAAGGGGCAAGTGACTTTTTACTATAGTGAAGTATCTTACAGATCCTACAGTATTTGATAAGAATGCTAATAACTTATTTCTAACTGCTTCAGAACAAAATGCGATCGCGTACGCTGAACAAATTTATACTCGACTTTTTACAGAAGACGTTATCGACGAAGTTCTGGAATCGGACGAAATTTGTGACATAAGTACCGAAAGACCATTTGAGGATATTTTTGAACCGATGCTATAACAAATGCAATGTTGCATCTTATATAATTAATTATTTAATATTATGATACTTTTGAGACATTTTAAAATAATGCTGTAAAAAAATTGATTTTAATTTCTTTTTAAAAATAATTTTTTCGAAAATGAGACCTTTTTACAAATACTTTTCTATTTTAATAATGCTATTGAAAACATTTCATTTTTCCGAATTTGTACTAAAAACATTTTTAGAGAAGTTTAAATTTTCTGTAAACAAAGCAAAAAAAAAACAAAAATTACTATTTAGTATTTTTTTTACTTTCGAAATATTACATCTTTTAAATAAAGTTTTAAAATCTTTTAACAATTTGAATTACATTTTGAAAATTAAAAAAAGGAAAAATTTTTCTTGTAATATTAATTTTTAATTTAAATATTAAATTTTTTTCACAAAATTTAATTATCAAAAATATTTCTAATATTTTTGGGAAAAAGTCCGGACGTACAGATTAAAATTTTTATGAATATGAGATTACAAATAATTCAATAAAAAAATTAGCGTATTAAAAAAAAATTATTTTTAAAAATAATGATACTTTTTAATACATGTTTAAATATCGCTGAGAAGAAAATTGCTTTGAATATTTTTTAAATATATTTCCCAAAAATCTGTTTATTTTTTCTATTCTAATTATGCAATTGAAAACATTTTATTTTTCAAAATTTGTATTATAAACATTTTTAGAGAAGTTTAAATTTTCTGTAAACAAAGCGAAAAAAAAATAACAAAATTAACTTTATTTAATATTTTTTTTTTCTTTCAAAATATGACATCTTTTAAATAAAGGTTTGAAATCTTTTAACAATTTGAATTACAATTTGCAAATTAAAAAATCTTTGAAAAAAAACCAAAAAACATTTTTTGTTGTAATATTTATTTTAAATTAAATTAAAATTTCTTTAAATATTTAATTTTTTCACAAAATTTAATTATCAAAAAAATTTCTAACATTTTTGAGAAAATAGTTCTGATATACAGATTTAAATATTTTGAATATTAGTTTAATAATAAATCAATAAAAAAAATTGGTTTTTTAAAAAATAAATATTTAAAAAAATGATACTTTTTTAGATAAGTTTAAATATAGCTGAGAAGAAAATGGCTTAAATTTTTTTTTAACAAATTTTTCCAATTTGACATTATTTCATATTTTTTTCTTTCGAAATATTACATCTTTTAAAAAAACGTTTCAAATTCCAAATAAAAAAATATTTGAAAAAAATTGTTGTGACGTTAATTATTCTTTAGATATTTGATTTTTTCTCAAAATTTCAAAACATCAAATATATATCTAATATTTTTGGGAAAATAGTACTAACGTACAAAAAATTTTTTTGATATGTGTTTAATAATAATTTCATAAGAAAATTAGTTTTTTAGAAATAAATTAATTCAAAATGATTATACTTTTTCAGACATGTTTCAATTTCACTGTGAACACAATTAATTCAGTTTTTTTTTTAAATGTGTCCTCTTAGAAATATTTTTATATTTTACTAATATTATTAAAACATTTAATTTTTAAAATTTTTAATAAAAAAAATTTAAAATAAGTTTGAACTTTCCGTCAACATCTAATATTACTAACATGTTTTTTAAAAATTTTTTTCTAAAAATCTTTTAAATAAATTTTCTATTTTCATCATGCAATTGAAAACATTTAATTTTTCAAAATTTTTATTTAAAACATTTTTAGAGAAGTTTAAATTTTCTGTAAACAAAGCGAAACGAAAAATATAAAATTAACTTTATTTAATATTTTTTTCAATATATTACATCTTTTAAATAAAGGTTTAAAATGTTTTAACAATTTGAATTACAATTTTCAAATAAAAAAATTTTAAAAAAACTAAAAAACATTTTTTGTTGTAATATTAATTTTGAATTTTATTTGAAATTTCTTTAAATATTTAATTTTTTCACAAAATATTTAAAAACAAAATTTAATTATCAAAAATATTTCAAATATTTTTTTCTGGGAAAATTAGCATTAAAAAAAAATATTATTTTTCCTAAATATCTTTTAAATATATTTTTCTAAATTATTTTATTTAAATTTGTTTAAGTTAGTATTTTTTTTTTTTAAAAATTGAGATTTGGCCATTTGAAAATGTTGGAAATTTTTTTAAAAATTGTCTAAATTTGTTCTGTATTGAGGAAATGCAAATATATTGAACTATTCGCAATAAAATAAATTAAATAAATTTAAAAATTTGTTTTTAAATTTTAATTAAAAACAGTATGTAGCGGCTGTTGTTTATGGTTAATATAACAATTATCATTTTAACTATTTTTAATAATTCAATAAGTTTCTTAATGCTTAATCGAGTACCTGATAGTTTGTAGCTCTAATGTTAATGTTTCGTTTCAAATTGTAAATGTTTCAATTCTGTATTTTACTTCCATACTAGACGACTTTAAGGATTTTACTTGGTCGCACCTAAGCTCAAACTTTTGTAATAAATGTATCAGTCTTAATGTAGAAAGTGACGAATAAAGTTTAATAAAACTTAACTCTTCTCGTTTTTTCATTTCAAAAGGCTTTTCAATCCTAAATAGTATTAAGACTCTAACAGACCTTCGTGGACTTTAAAGGCTAATACTACTCTGAGACCGTATACTGACTTTATTTGTCTTATTTCGGTCCAGAGAATAAATAAATATAAAAAACAAAACCCTTAATAAGTATCCCACTTATTACAATTGGCGCGCAACGTAAAAACTTTTTGTGCAAAAATTGCAGAAATTTTGCACAAAAATAACTTCGAGAGGAACCGTTGCATACGCAACAAAATCGCAGAACAAATTTTGGGCAGAAACTCAAAATTGCCAAAATAAGCAGACGAATCCATCACCGGCTGCCGTATATGTCCATCATCTTTGTCTCGCGGTAAACATCAATGCTATTTCGCGGAAACCTTACAGAAGACCTGTGTGTTGTTGTTGTACCGCCTAGACACCGACCAGACAAGAATTGTTGTAAAGCCTAGACGTCGATCAGACAAGTAATGCTTGTGTACCGCTCAAACATTGAGAGCATAAGCGTTGTTATTGTACCGTCTAGACATCGACCAGACGGTCAGTGGTGTTTCCCTGTTTTGTTGTCTCATCACTGCAAATTGTTGTTGCAAAAGTTCTCCTGTGATCTAATTCGGTCGTTTCATCATCAGCATAAGCAGTTGTTGTAAACACCGATATCATCGAAAAGCTGTTGGATGTATTGGTGCTTATATTGGGACAGTTCTTACAAGTTACTGGTGTTTCAGTTCCAGTTCGTTCCAAAAGCTCTTGTGATATTCTCTTCACGTATTTAAGCATCTCTCTCACAAAGATGATTAAAAAAGGGATGCCAAAGGGCGTTAATAACAATGCGATCTCGGATAAAATGCCAAGCACAAGAATATGCCATCAGTGATAGCTTACGTCGAAATTGTAAAATTTGGCAGAATTATAAGCACCAAATATAACGACTTTTGAAACCAAAGCACTAGTAAGGCAATTTAGCACTGAACGTAGGAAATCTTACTGAGAATAAAGCTAAAATTATACAACTGCTAACATAATATCTAGTAAGGCATATATTGCACTGAACGTAGGAATGCAGAATGTAAGCCATAATTCTACCGTGGATACCATAAATTCAAGTAAGGCTAATATTGTACAGAATGTGAACAATTAAAGGAGTAAAAAGGTGAAGTCGTAAAGTTGAACGATGCGATCGATGCTGTATTACTGCAGGGGGAGAGGGATGTATCCTTTTAATATGCGAGTCATTGATAAAACAACCCCAAAAACTAAGTACGGTGTAATTTTTTCAAAGTGATTCTGCAACACCTATCTTCCCAAGCGTAGCAAATAACGCATGTCAACAATAAACAAACCAACCAACAATAACAACACATCACGGAAGAGGATGATGTTATCACAACAAACAACACCCACATCATCGCGCCGAGAAGATCGTTGCGTTTGAAGAAGCCTTGCCTTGTTTAAAGGTCCTGGTCGCATTATCGAGGCGATTAATGCACCAGAGGGGGAGGTTGTAGCGGCTGTTGTTTATGGTTAATATAACAATTATCATTTTAACTATTTTTAATAATTCAAAAAGTTTCTTAATGCTTAATCGAGTACCTGATAGTTTGTAGCTCTAATGTTAATGTTTCGTTTCAAATTGTAAATGTTTCAATTCTGTATTTTACTTCCATACTAGACGACTTTAAGGATTTTACTTGGTCGCACCTAAGCTCAAACTTTTGTAATAAATGTATCAGTCTTAATGTAGAAAGTGACGAATAAAGTTTAATAAAACTTAACTCTTCTCGTTTTTTCATTTCAAAAGGCTTTTCAATCCTAAATAGTATTAAGACTCTAACAGACCTTCGTGGACTTTAAAGGCTAATACTACTCTGAGACCGTATACTGACTTTATTTGTCTTATTTCGGTCCAGAGAATAAATAAATATAAAAAACAAAACCCTTAATAAGTATCCCACTTATTACAAGTATTATTTTTAAGAAAAAATTCACCTTTACTTTTTTTAATTTTTTCCCGATATTAGAAAATAATACCTTATGTTTTCCTCTTATTTTGTCCTCTTATTATAGCGTTAAAAAAACAATACTTTTTTTAAAAATTAAAATATATTGGGGCCCCGGCAACTAATTGTTCGATTTATCGCCTTCTTGATTATATCTTAATTTCGATTTTGTTTTCAACATTTTTTGACGCCTGCCTCGTGTCCTGAAATTTTGCCATCAAGTTTTCCACCTCTCCATAGATTTTTATAAAAATCTATATCTTTCTTATATTTTTTCCTTTTAGGCATCCACTTTTTGGAACTTTTTTTTATGGAATTTGATATTTTTTCTGTTTTATGTTGTTTTTGGTTAAGTGTAATTCTTTTGTTTTCCGTCACATTAAATTTAATAACTTTTTATTGTGTTTCATTAGTTGGCGGAAATCTGGCAAAATACATACGACATGCAATTTCACAAAACCTGCAATGGCAACCCTATTCATGCAAAGTGAAAAAATTTTTTCCTAGTTCCAAAACAAAATTCCCTTATGGTTTCTTACTCCGCTAGTCGCATACATCATTGCCATCTCAATAGGTCAACAATATATATCAATATATCGTGGGCCTGGCAGTGCCGTAGTAAGTAACCACATTAATTCGCCGTAACACCTGCAGTTCATGTCCTCACTACTCAGTGTAATCAATCACCACAGAATAAATTTGCTCAACCAGAGATAGGGATGCTAAACGGGATTGATTTTGATAAATCCCGGGATTTTATAAATCCCGATCCCGAAATCCCGGGATTTTTCGGGATCCCGGAATTATTCGGAATCCCGGGATTTTTCGAGATTTCGGGATTCTTTTTAATTTTTTTTTATTAACTGATTTTTTCAACATAAATTATTACTGTCATTTATTGTTTGAAGTAGTTTCTCAAAAAGATTAAAGCATCTAACACAGTACAACACATGATTTTGCTAAAGTTATAACTTAGTTTAAGTAACATTCATTATTCGTTATTGTAAATTAGTTTTAAATGTATGTGTTGTTGTTGCGGAAAACATGAATATCTTAACTATTTGTTCACAGATTTTAACAAAGTAATATGCGTTTTACTCTTAAAAGCGTACACTTTCTAAATAAAATAGTAAATATTAGGGTGTCCTTATTTCGAGACAAAAAACAGACTGATGCGACAAGTTATCAATGTAACTATATTTATCGTTTTAAAGGCCGTAGTGTCTTCTTTCAAAATCAGCTCAGAAACTTAAAATCAGTTTATATTCAACCACATCACTGGCTTATAAGTGCGTAAACGTACGAAAAACCGGTATCATAGTGGACTTTGTGAACTATTAAGGTTGCCTAGACACGTTCAGATTGTATTGAAATGTTCACAAAAGTTGTTCAACTTTACCATGGCTATAATTTTGGGGAACATTGTTAAGGCTGATTTACACGCTATCCACCCATATCCCCTATCTACTGTCAAATCAGTACATTTTGATTTCCTATCCACCTTCCTATAAGTCAATATTACTTTGCTATAATTTTGTAGTGTTTGTCTTTGCTTACTCCTACATGTTTTCTAATTAGGCTATCTCGCTCATGTTGTTGAGGGGATATGAGTAGATATGGGTAGATAGCGTGTAAACCATACTTTAGTAAAAAATTTGGACTTCCCCAAAGTAATGCTCAAAACAGTGAAAAAATTATATTCTTCATCAATTTTTTTGCAAAAAACGGCAGGAATAAGTAAAACTTTTGCTAAAAGTGAAAAAATTATATTCTTCATCAATTTTTTTGCAAAAACGGCAGGAATAAGTAAAACTTTTGGTAAAAGTGTTAATAATATTTGTGCCCAAAACTCCCAGCTACATTATTGCTAAATATAGTTTAGCGCTATCACGAAGTGTTAGTTAGCTATTTGAGAATCGAACCTATACGGTCACGGTCTTGTATTTAGCAAAAAGTCTTCATTTGTTGCATGTGTTATTATGGCAAAAAACGAATGATGCAGAACTTCTTCTTGGGGCTACTTTCACGTGCAGTTCTCAGAATTGAGTCCCAAACTAATAAGCTGAAAAATGTTGTACTATGTAATGTTTCATCCGATAATCTTGCAGAATTTTATTCCAAACATAAGTAGCATATAAAAGCATAAGAAAAACATCTTTCACAATCCACACTTGTGGCTAAAAATGTATCGCCGAAAAATCCCGGGATTTATTTATCAAAACCCCGGGATTCGGGATTCATCAATCCCGAAAAATCCCGGGATTTCGGGATTCGGGATTTCCCGTTTGGCATCCCTAACCAGAGAATGTTAATTCACCGCGGTGAAATGTAGTGTGGCACGGTAGAAGAAGCACTGCTGCGAAAAAAATATCATATAGTAAGGCATTCACACTGGATTGATGTCAACGAATTTATAACGGACAAATCGAATTTAAAATGTTTTCAAATCTAAAATATATTATTGCATATGCAAATGTATTCATTGCATTACATATTGCCATTAAAATGGTAACCATTTGTTTGAAATATCAACAATACTAAAAAAAATCATTGATAATGAAATTCTAATATATAAAAATCTCGTGTCACGGTGTTTGTGGCAGCAATCCTCCGAAACGGCTTAAATTGAATTTTCGCCATGAATGTGGCGTGGATCTGGCGTCCAAAGAAAGCATCTGATTATTCCCAAAATGAATAACAATCAGAAAGACTCAAATTAGAAAATTCCTCTTTCCCTCACAAAAAATATACGTTTAAAATTTCAGGTAAATTAAACCATCCATTCAAATTTTCGACATAAATACACCCCAGCGCCACATACCAGGTCCATTTATGCATAAAATATTTTTTCTCATGGTCAAAAAATATATTTTCTGAATTTCAGTTAAATTTGTCCATTTGTTCAAATATTCCATATAATTCCAACCCAGCACCACCTACCGGGTACATGTACACATAATTTTTTTCGCATGGTCAAACAAACATACATTCTGAATTTCAGTAAAATTGGTCCATTCATTAAAATGTTCGATATAAATCCAGCCAGCGCCACCTAGTGGCAAGAAGATACAATGGTACCTATTTTCATACCTACCAACTATATACACAAAATTTCATATATATTGAGTAAGCCGTTTCGGAGGATTTCTGCGACAATCACTGTAACACGAGATTTTTATATATGTTAGATTATATATCCCGGTTCGCAGTAGATAGATAAAAACTTAATTCATTTTATATTTCACATATTTCACCCTTAGCATAAATCAAAATTTTGCCAAAAAATTCCATGATAGGAAATTCCTACCTAAAAAAAAGTTTTATACCACCACCCTCAGGGATGAGCTATATATAATTAGATACGAAAAAAAGTATAATGCATTAATGGAGACGAGTTAGACCCCAAGTATCCTTAGATTAAATTCGTTGCAGAACTTTTTAAGAGTATTGCGCAATGTCCGCCTGTCTGTCTGACTGGATGGCTGGCTTCTGAGGAGGATAACTCGAGTAAACCTTAACGGATCGGTATGAAAATTTACCAGTATTTATATTTTTCAAAACGAACTAATGGTATTGTAAATGGACAGAATAGCCCCACCCCTTCTGGTACCTTCCATAAAGAATTACATATTTTGTTGCGGGGGCACTGGGACCGGCATACCGAACATTTACACAAATTTAATTCATCTAGAAAAGATCTTTGATTTCACAACTGCAGACTAAGACCGAGACAAAGGTTTTAGCGTTCCACCACATAGGCTGCACATCTGCCTTGTAACAAATACGTAAGGTTACCATTGGCCTTAATGCCACTACCTCCATCAATATGATACTACACCCAATTGCTCTCAGGATGTACGGTTATGCCAATGGTGATTCCTTCAGTTCCCCCGCCCAACAATGTTTTATCATCATCTTGGACACGACACTCGACAAATTGATTGCCATATTGCAAGCCCGCCAAACTATTGGCCACATTATCCAGCGCAGCATGAGTAGACCTAACATTATTATTAAGTCGATCCAAATTCTCTGTTGTCTTAGTGGCTCGGGCAAATTTGATTCTTTTTCCTGTAATATCTGTGTCAGGTGGTGGTGTGGTAAAGAATGCAAAGAGGAATAGTAGTAATGACAGTAGTAAAAGTTGAACGGCATTGCCAACCAACAAAATACTATAAGGGTTGTCGTACGCGAATTATTCATTCATGTCCACACTAGGTAACAAAAAGTAAAACAGCGATTTCCATTCATGATAAATGTATAGTGGACCGTTACGGGATGCAATGTTTTAAAACTAATAACATAATTTTAGGTGTTTTCTAGAAAAAAGGCAGAAGATATATGGAAATTAGATTGTCAAAAATGACATCAAATAAAAGATGGCTGGTCATTATTGGTTTTGGGGGAAAAATTTAGCTGGCAAGAGGTAGGAAAAGGAGAGTGGATTGGGAGAGTGTCTGGCTAAAGTCGAACCTGTAAAGTCGTGTTATCGAGTTCTTTGTTCCAAGTGCGGATTGAAAAAAACTATAAGTAAGGGACTAGTGTTGTGGTTAAATTAGAATATTTTTATGTCAAATTTAATGTTTTGTTTTAGTTAAACCAGGATCGGTATATGTGTGAGCAAGTGGCGTTTTTGACGATTTTTTTATAATTAAAATTGTGAAGTAAGTGTAAACACTAGAAATTAATCAATGCAAGACCATAAGTATAGTTTATTTTTAATTAGGAACCTCCAGCAATCGTTTATAAGGAAGACAACACCTATTCTAGTCCAAGAGCGATTAGAAAAAGCGCTAAACAAAACCAGCTACAGGTGCCATATACAGCAAAGACGCCACTGGCCAAGTGTTACCGACCGCAAGGAATAAGTAAACGAAATATAACAGACATTGCCAGGTATGATTTAAATATATAAATCGTAAACCGGAAGAAGAGTGGAGAAGGGCATAGATCACAGATGGCGTGGGTAACATTTTCACGGTCGGCTGTAACAAATATAACCAGCAAATTTTAAATAAATTGAAAGTCCAACTAGCAAGGGAAGAAATAAACCTAAGGACTTTAAAAAACGGCCTAAGCCGAATTTAGATATAAAAGTCCAAAGCCAGACAGTAAAAAAATAAAGAAAAACTAAATTCGAAGAAAAAAAAATAAAATTAATATAACTCATAAAAATTTATTTTAAATCTCCAAAAAAAATATAAAAATAATAAAAAGGGAACAATAGATATAAGTTAGGTTAAGTTTTAAACTTTGTGTGTTTGTCCTAAGATATGTGTATGTCTCTGACAGCATAAATTATAATAGGCTGTTGTTAAGTACGTTTTTCTTTGTCTTTTTATTATTGTGCTAGGGCTTACAAAGGAGTTTTTAATTGTGAAAAAAGGTTAAAAATCAGCGAGCAAACTGGTCTGACAAATCGTCCCCTAATCGAGCTCAATTAGGTAGGCAGGAAATTCCATTATTTTTTAAGCGGCCAGAAAAAGAGCCATCAGTTTTTCGCCTTTGTAGGTCCTAAGATAAAAACGAAAAAAGATAAAAAATTTAGATTAAATCCAATTTTATAATAAATAATATCTATAATTTTAAGGAAATAAAATAGAATTTGTGTTGTGAAAATTAGTAAATATGTTGTATTAAATAATTTCTAAGAGCTAGTATAGGGTAATGTGGTGAGTGTGTGTGTGAAGGAATTTTAGGGGCCATAAGCAATTTTTAAAGGAAATGTTATGGTCATGGTAGGGTGGGCTGTGTGAGAGAGGAAAACATCGATCTATCCTCATGTTTGTGTGTCGTTTTGTGTTGTTAGTTTTTTTTGTCGTTAAATTTCAAATGATTGTTGTGTGTCCGGAGCTGGTGTGATGGGTTCAGTGTTGCCAGAAGCCGGCAAAAAAAAATGCTAAAACTCAAAAAAAAAGTGCAATTTGGAAAAAAAATATGCTAAAAAGTCCCAAAAAAAAGTGCAATTCATAAAAAACCAGTGCTACATTTTTTTTTTGTTAAAACATACGTTTTTTCAAATTTTATGTTTATTAAACATTTACGGCCGTATTCATAAAAAGTTATAAGAGGTTTATAAACCATTTTTAAGCTTTTAACTAAACTTTATAAACTTTGGGCATTACCACAGAAAGTTGAACCTGTGACCAAAATAAAAAGGCAAGTAAAGACAATTACTTAAATTTTATTAAAATAAAATGCGCAAAACCTTTCTTATTTTCATTTATTATTAAACGGACTGCAAAATTGCATAAATGATCTGGTCACATCTTTGAGTTTTTAATATATACTTTACATATCGTCGCCCCGAAGTTATCTTCACGTATCTCCAGAAAATTTTTTTGTGGGAAATTGGTTCTAAAGTTTCAAAACTTAATACAAAAAAGTTGTGTGAAAAAAGGATTCCAATATTTTGTCAGAAGTAGTGCTTGAAATTCTACATACATTAGTGTAAAAAAACCAAAGCCATGGAAACTATTTTCCGAGTTATAGCTATTTTTACATCAAATTATTTTGTCACATTTTGTTGTATACGCCACTTTTTGGGAAATATTTTTTTTTTTGTGGCACATACGTGAAAATAACATGAAAATCCGTGTTCATATGTTTTTACTCCGAAATTATCTTCACGTATATCCACTATACATTCAGTAAGTTGCAAGTAGGCAATTGATCAATAACAACTTGAAACATTTGCGCATTCTGTACAACGTGGTACTAAATTTTACCGAAATGGGTTATAAAGTCATTAGAATTGAAATATATATGTATAGTCACCTGGAATGTAAAAAAAGCGAAACCCCCATTTTCATAATTTTAGAGGAGAATAAAAAAACTTTATAACATGAACAGTATTAAATTTTTGGACACGAATTACTTACAGATTCGCTTAAGATCAACAATATATTAAAATAATTTTGGAAAATATTTTTTTTTTAGAATTTCTGAAGTTATTTGTGTTAGTCTTTTTTGATTGTTTATGCAATAAAACCGTTATTTTTGGACCTTTGACGGGACGTGTAGATACGCCTAGTATGCCATATTGAATCAAAAAAATAATTTTTATTTTTTTGAATTTACGGTTTTTGCATTTCCATTGATGGTATGTCGAATTGTTAATTGTTTATTTCGAAAAATTTTATTGATAACACACTGCTACAGTATGGAAAAAAAATAAAGGAAAGTGGAGGAGTGACATGTTGTAAGTGTGATTAAGAACAACATGTATCTGTAACCCATATATCGATAACACCCTCAAAAACCTGAATTACGGGTAAAAACCCGGTCTCCACTTCAGGGCTTATAACTCAGTCAATTTTTAGTTGCTTTAATGGTCTGAAAAGAAGAAGAGACTACTGTCTTTCAAACGATGTATATACAGTAGACTACGGATCGGTTTTCGCGCGACTTTTTGTGCACTTATGCGGTTTTTGCATTTATACAACACTCGGATAAGTGCAAAACTATTGCATATATACAAACATTGCATAAGTGCACGATTATTGCATTTATACAAACATTAGATTTTTTTATTAATCAGTAACACCAGTTCAGTTTGGACGGAACTTTAATAATAAAAATATAAAGCTGTTTAATGTTTTTATTTATATTTGGTTTATATTACATAACATGTTTTAAATAAAATCTTATAAAAATCAGTTCAGTTTAAGGCAAATTTATATTTCCTTATTTAGTGTTTTTCATATTTCATACAAATAAATTAAAAATATTCAGTTCTGTGCCAAAATAAGAGCTGTTAATGAATCATTGCAATCATATTATGCACTTTTGTATTTAGCAAAATACATATTAACTTGCACTCAATTCGATTCACCTAAACCACGTGTGCTGAAATCTTTTTTTGAACCGTGTTTTCTGTTCCAACCTTATATATTTTTTTCTCCAGTTTCTCTAATTCATAATCTACATTTATGTTGTATGAGAGATTTGCATTTATCTATGCAAAGTTGTACTAAAAATGTACTTTCAGGTTAGAAAAAGTTGTGCATTTATCAGGTTTTTGCATTTATGCGTGTTGCACTTATCCGTGTATTTTTGTATGTAAACGTATAAAAAAGGCTAATGGCTTCAAGTTCCAGTGCACTTATGCGGTTTTTGCATTTATGCGATGTGCACTTATCCGTAGTTTACTGTATTTAAATAAATAACTTGTCATATATGTCTGTTTTTGCCTTGAAACCGCAAACTTGTAGGATTTGAAAGTGACGTTCTTCGAAAAACTTCAATAATTTAACCACTGTGTAAACAATTTTATGGGCAAATATGCGTTGTACTCGTAAATGAATGCAATTTCTTAATAAAATAATAAACATTAGAAAATCCAAATAAAATATAGGATAAAAATTTCTTCTAACTTAAAGAATAGTGAAAAGTCCAACAAGTTTGCGGTATCGAGGCAAAAACAGACATATATGACAAGTTATCTATATAAATATATGTATTGTTGCAAAGGCCGAGTCTTTTCTTTCCAAAACCATTAAGAAATCTAACTTTGCTTTGGAATTGACTGAGTTATAAGCCTTCAAGTGAGGAAAGTAATGAAGAGTCGGTATTTTTACCCGTAAGTCAGGATTTTTGTAGTTTAGGGAACTTTGGTATACAGTTTATTGTTGTACTCGATATGACATACAACATGCACTAGTTTACGTTCTAAGTTCTCATTGACGGTGTA
Organism: Muscina levida; assembly: GCA_964034835.1. Classification (NCBI taxonomy): domain Eukaryota; kingdom Metazoa; phylum Arthropoda; class Insecta; order Diptera; family Muscidae; genus Muscina; species Muscina levida. The sequence continues at coordinate 26,729,644 of OZ035883.1, read as the reverse complement.
ATTTATTTTTCAAAATATGTCACATTTTCTGGCACATACGTGAAGATTACTTATTTTTTTTAGAATTCGAAATTTTCATATATTTTTTATTGTATATCCACAACAATGGTTCATACGGCATCATATCGCAAAAAATTTTTCCCAAAAGTGGATATACAATAAAACGGCTGTTCAATATCTCAGAAACTATAAGAGGTAAGGACCTGGGGATTAAACAGATCTGACAAATTTATCCAAGGAAATGATCTCATCTCAATTTTTTTGATTTTCTGATATACGTGAAGATAACTTCGCAACGACGATATATACTGATGATGTAAGTACACTCTTATCATAAAATATTTGTTACAACAATAAATAACTCCAATGAGATATAACATGGGGCAAAGAACGTCACTTCTAAAAAAAGCAAAAAAACGGAGATACAAATCAAAAAATACTTTTATCTTACAAAAAGGATAAGCTAGGATTTTGATTCAAGTGGATTTTTAATGTACAATTTACTCCCAACAAAACCCCATTAATCGCTTATGTTGCTATTTTAGGTCAACCTATTTATCATTCCGGCGAGATGTGAGGAAAATATAAAATTTGTGGGAAAATAAAAAATAAAAGACTTTCAGTTTTTTTTCCCGCAAAGCTTAATTTAGTGCCGAAAACTTAAATTTGGACAGAAGTGTCTTAAACCTGAAGTCCGTACACTTCCAATGAGATATAACACGATATATTATCTCTATGATTTGATGGTGGAATCATGGAGCAAAGAACGTCACTTCTAAAAAAAGCGCAAAACGGACTAAAAAAACGAAAAATCATTTTATCTTAAAATAAAGGATCAGGTAGGATTTTGATTCAAGTGGATTTTTGATATACAATTAACCCCTAACAAAACTCCATTTACCGTTTTTGTTGCCATTTTAGGTCAACCCATTCGTCATTCAGGCGAGGTGTGGCTTAAGTATTATATAAAAAGATAAAGAAGTAATAAAAAAAATTAAGTTTTACATTGTTTCTCATCTCATTTAAACGTACACGTACGACTGTCACATATGTCACAATGGAATTACCCATATATATATACATATTCCATAAAATAAAGTTCAATTCAAATTGAAATTATTTTAATTTCTGGAGACATCCAGTTTTAAAATTGCCTTTTTATTAGGTTCATCCATGTACAGTGAAAAATGCTATTTCCGACAAAAAAAATGCTAAATTCAACATTAAAAATAACAAAAAATCGATGAATGTCAAAAAAAACATGCTAAAAAGCATTTAGCATTTGGATTCAAAAAAAAAGTGCAGCAGGCAAAAAAAATATGCTAAAAAAGCATAAAAAATGCCAAACTGGCAGCACTGGATGGGTTGGGACTCGTACCTGAGAGACCGAGAGCTAGGCGAGAACCAGTGCTTAATGGTCACGTAACAATTTTTGGATAATTTATATTTCTTTCATAACTGCCAAACAGATGACCGGAGGATATTAGAATTTATTTTGCAATACTAGACAAACCCTAAGAAAACCGTAAACCGTTTGCCAGACCCCTTTTGGTGCCTCCCATACAAATAGTTTTACATACATATTTTTTTGTTAGTAAACTGAATTCACTCAAATTTTGAGTATGATGTTCGATTATGAAAATTGGACTCAGGAATGAATATGGACTATATCGGTCCACGCCTTCTGGTACCTTCCATACAAAATGACCTATTTTTGTAAAATTAATATTTCTCCCATAACTTTCAAACGGACACTTGGGCGTAATGAAAATTGGTCTGTTAATTTATCTTGTGATAGGAAGCAAAACCTAAGAAAACCTAACTATTTGGCACACCCCTTCTGGTACACTAAATTCCCTCAAATTTTTCCTAAGTTGCACGGTTATAAAAATTCGAATCAGGAAAGAATATAGATTATATCTAACGCTCGTATATTTTTTTGGGACAAAAACAGTACATTTCACTGAAATTTTTTAAAAAAGCAGTACATCGATTTGGAAAAACAGTACTTTTCGCAGTACATATTTACATAGCATATTGTTTTATTCAATATGTAAAAAATATTAACAATCAATTCCAGAATCAACTTTTGTGGTTGTTTTGTATTTGTCGTTTGAAGAAATTTTAATAAGCAATGCCGGCTTCGTTTTCAGGTAATTGTAGAAATCAACACATTGTACTTCATATTATATTGACGGTCAGAATCGCCTTCAATGTTTGCACATCTAATCGGGTTTAGTCTGACGTCCAAGTTTTGTTCACTCACCGATCTACATTCGAAACATTACCTTCTTTTCATTGCATAAATTTGTCGCTCGTTTTTGATATATCTAAATTGGGTGTGCAAATATACCGCATTTTCATTGGCATTGTACAAATTGTATTCCCTTACTTGTTCATAACGGCTTCAACTTCATCCCATGAGTATAAAAGCATTCAAATCAAAGCCGGCAAAATTACCGAATAAATCAGTGCGTAAAGCAGCCATCTCAATCGAATTGTATCCATTGTCAAAAAGTTTTTGATTTTCTGCTACTACAGCTGGGGATAAAAAATCATCCTCTTGACGCATTTTTAGTGTTTCATCTTGCTTATTTTTGAAGAAAACATTATTATTGCATGAATTCTCTGTTCGCCGTTTATATTTCTATTATGTATCGAAAAACAGTACTTTGAGGGAAAAAAGCAGTACGCAGTTTTTGATGTCGAAAAACAGTACTGTACTGCGAAAAACAGTACAGATACGAGCCTTAATTATATCGGATCACCCCTTGTAGTATCTCCCATATAAAATGACCTTGTTTGAAAAATTTATATTTTTCCCATAACTTCTAAACCGGCACCTGGGGGATAATCGAATTTGGTCAGTTAATTTACCTTGTAATAGGAGAAAAACCTCAGCAACCCTAACTATTTGACACGCCCCTTATGGTACCTCCCATATAAATAACCGATATTTCTCCTTTTACATACATATCATTTTAGTATGTACACTGAATGCAAACAAATGTTGCCAAGGTAATCGTTCATTGAAAGTTGATTTACGAAAAAATAAGACACGTTGTGCTGCCCCTAATTTTACCTCCTGTACAAATAAGTCAATTTTTTTACGTTTTTGTCCAGAAGCAGATAAAAAATACTTAAATACTCAAGACTTAAACAATATCTTATATTGGGTGATGGTATTTATCAGTCAGTTTATCTGACTGAAATTTCTGTACTAGTTTGCAGTCTTTTTGAGATTCACTATATTGCAGTTCAACTGTATTTCCATATAAATTTATACATTTGCTTCTTCTTCCTCATCATCAATATTGATAACATACAAACCGGCAAATTTCATTTCGCCATTTTCAGTTTTGTTTTTATCACTAGTTTCGTGGTGGCGTTGCCTACCAACTTACCGTAGTATTATTTATTAATGATCAAAACAAACAGTTAATAAATATACTTCTTCTATAATTAATATTCTTTGGTTTCTCTCATGACCACCTCCATTCTTTCTTGCATCATTTGATTGCAAAAACAAAACAAAGCACAACAACAACTGCATGTAATTCGCTCTTGCATTTACTGTCAAACAACAACAGAATTCTCTCTCATTCAGTTGACGTTCGCTTCGAGTGTTGTGTGTGTTGCATTTTGTCAATCGTTTGTTTTTAATTCAATTTTTGCGGTCGCCGCCATTAAATCAGCATAATTTACATTAAAAATAAACAAAAGCAATTCGTACGATTCGTTGCGTAGTAATCGGTGATTACATTTAATTGAAAGTGATATTAGAATCCCGTAAATTAGCGACTAATTAGTGAGTGAATTTGTGAGATTTCTTTTGCAATTTTGTTTTTTTTTTTCGGTACGGCCACTAAACAAAAGCAAAAGTGCCAAAAGACAAAGAACAACGATAAACACGACGACGACGGCGACTATAAAGAAGAAGAAGCACCAGAGTAAACACCGGTTTATTGACAGTGTGCGTGTGTAATTACAACAACTACAGTGCCGGCCGCCAATGACAAGTGCTCCCCGCCTACCATCTCTCTGCCAACCAAAGCAACGACATAACAAAGTGCAAGTGTAAAAAGGGCCAAAGCTGCAAGAGGACGACCGACAGATACAAAGCACAAGGCGAGCCAACAGCAAAAAGAGTGCAATGTAACACAAAGTGCGATTACATTTCTCTGTCTGTCTGTCCGTCCATCAGTCTTTGCGGCCGCCACAACAATGGAAACAATGTGGAATGATTCATAAATTTCCTCCCCGTTTGTTTTTAGTGTAATTCATATTCGCGTGTGTGCAATTTTTAGTGTGTTTATGTGATAAAAACAAATTAACGCTAAATACAATAAACAATTACAGCAACAACTACAACAACAGCAGTGACAACAACAACAATCATAATAACATCCTCGTGAAACGAAAAGAAACCTCAAAAGGACAGACAACGTGAAACAAAAACAACGAAAAGTAAACAAAAACCAAAATTGTTGTTGTTTTTTTTTTCATTCACTTACATCGTCTCCCTATCGTTATATGAGTTTGCGTTTGTGCGTTTGTTTGTAGTTGTTGCTGTTGTTGTTTCTCTTTTGACTGTCAATTGTTAAAACAGACTAAAACTTCATGTGTGTCTTTTTGCATTTAAGAGAGTCTACAGTGGTGCGAAACAGGATCGAATATATTCAAATAACAGGTAAGTGAAGAACTTCGCATATTAAAACTAAGAAATAAAAGAATAACATGAAAAAAAAATTAATTAACCCCTAAAATAAAAATAAATATTTGAATATGGCTGAATATAAAAAAAAAACCAAAAATAAAGAAAATATCAAGGAAGTGAAAAATCGAAAAATTTAAAAATATAAATATGTTTCATAGAGATTATATTAATATGATATTATGAAATTTAAAAACTCAAAGTTTTAAATGAATTAAATTATATTTATTTTGTTTGGGTCACAGTCACTTTAAAAAATGGCAAAATTTCAGCACCCGGGCAGCGTCAATTTTTTTTGAAAAAAAAAAACCAAATTAAAGAAAATATAACGCTAACGAGAAATCGAAAAATAGCAGTCGGACGGACCTACTATATGGCATACATGTTCCAAAAAAACGGTAATCCTAGGTAAACTTGGGAATGCCCATGTTTGAGTACTCAAACGAAAGGTATTCGCCTCACGAATTCAGTGGTGCCAATATTTATTTTTTGTGCCACATTTGGGCATTCCAGGGTATACCTAGGTTTACCGTCTATTTGGAGTTGAGTTTTTTAAATTTCAAAATACAGTCGACCCTCGGTTAACGAACGCCTCGCTTAACGAACACATTTAAAACAAAAAAATATGTTTCGCTTAACGAACAAAGTTTTGTCCACAGTGAGGAGCTGACTATCGAAGAGCTTATGGATTTGGAATGTGCTTTACAGCAAGAAGATGTGGAGGAGAATTTATCAACCGAGGAGGATACAGAAGAACAACAACCGTCTAGTACAATTAAAGAAATGCTTAAGGCATGGGAGTCTGTGGCATCATACATTAAAAAGCATCACCCCAATCAATCAGTGGCTAAACGCGCAACATATTTATTCAATGATAATGCTGTGTCGCATTTTCAACAAATTTTGAAGCGTCGCACAGTGGCACCGCCCCATACATTTCTTGGAAAAAAATAGAAGGAGTGGTCGTACAGCAATGAAATATTGCAGAAACACTTCTCTGGGCTAAATTAAGAAATTTTGAAAAAATCTTTGAAAACCGCCTACTGCCACACCCACCTTTTATATAACTGCACTTGCCAAAATTATTTTTGGACCTATGTACGCGAAATTCGGGACACTTCATAATTGAGTTTTCCTTATGAAAAAAAATTTAACATATTGGGGATGCCACGCCTACTTTAGATTTTACGCCGATTGAAAGTTGTAGATTTTAGGTGTTTTTCTTCCCTGTCTAGAATCATATGAAAATTTCATATAAGTTAAGAAATGTTAAATTTTATTCAAAAGTTAAACATGTGTTGTCTCCATACAAAAGAAGAGAATATCCCCAACAACCCTCTGCGAAAGATATTAGCCTTAAAATACACCGAAAATATCGCACAAATGCATCGATGTTACTAAAATGGACGGTATTTTTCTTAATTGAAAGTACACACTCGGACCTTTCATTTTTTTATAGTTAGAGGGCTAAGCAAGGCAAAGCACATAAAGTTTTTTCCATCAAAAAGTGAAAAGTTGATATTTTTTAGTATAATTATTAGTTTACTTTTCCAATTTCAATAATTTTTTTTTTTTTATAATAAAGTAAGTGCTATATTTTCATTAAAAAATAAAACAAAAGCCATAGCTATAAACTTTCACACAAAAAAAGTTCTTTATTTGGACAATAATTTTAATCTAATTTCATTGAATAAATTTCCGGTGACTTCTGTTTTTTTTTACAACTAAAAAATTCCACTTTTCATAAAAAACTTTGTTGAATTATTCTTATCCAAATAGTTCTTTACAAAACCACATCATTAAAATTTTGAAATTGCATAGTTGAAAAACACTATTTTTTCCACAGAAATGCCACTGAGCGTCGCCAAAAACAAACGACTCTAGACTGTTTTTTGTTAAAAAAGAACTAGGTTTGCGTCCAGGTATCATACTAAATAATTTTTTTTTGGAATTTTTTCGTTTTTTCCATTGCAGATTGTCTCATTTCGTTCTATATTCAGTTCCTTAAAAATTTTGAGATATGTTAGACTGTACTTTTTCCGACTTGGAACGCATTATTTTATTTTGCACTAATATATATGGAAATAATGGTTTTGCTTAACGAACGTTTCGCATAACGACCACGCATCTGGAACGAATTGTGTTCGTTAACCGAGGGTCCACTGTATATCAATACAATCCCTATCAAAGATATTCAAATTTCGAAAATATGTAGGCCAATTCGTATGTGAGTACCGGTAGGAAAAGGACAACATTGCTCGCACTTGACAATTTTTTACAGTCCTCCACTATTCAGTAGTTATATAAAAATATGTTTTCCAAAAAAAAGGAATATGTGTTGGAGCAGGTGGCAAATTGACAATAAGACAAATTACACAGAAATATCTGTATCATTCGTTTTGTCAAGTTGGCTGCATTAATATTTTAGCTCAAGATGGATATTTAGCACTTTTTCTATATTTTTTTTACAAGGCCATATCTCAGTATATCGTACGGAATAACTGTTTTGAGTTGTGAGATTGAATAGGAGAAAAAAGCCTTAAGAACCGTCTAACTGTCAGTCTGTCCTCGCGAATACAGTCTTAATTTAAGAGGTAACGAGCTGGAATTTGGAATGAAAGCGTATATCATCAAAGCAGAGGTTAAGTTCTTAGATTGGCAAAATCGGTCACAAACTACTCCCACCTCCCATACGAACTCACCCTTTTTGGGGACAGCACTGCGATTACAGTCGTAGTTTAATGGATATTAAGGTTTTAAGATGGGCAAGATTGGTCAAAAACTACTCCAACCTCCCACTAATTGCCCCTTTCTTTGGGTCTGTCCCTGAGATCACAGTCGTAGTTTTAGAGCTTTCGAGCTGAATTTCGGTACACATGCTCCTATCCTCTAAACGGAGGTTAAGTTCTGAGATGAGCAAGATCGGGCAAAAACTAATCCGAACTCCTATACAAACACCTCCCGTATGTCTGTTTCTGCAATTATAGCAGTAGTTTAAGAGCTATCGATCTGAAATTTTATACGCAAGCTTCTATTCTATATTTTGGAAAAAACAATTCCGTCTGCCTATCCCTGGTATTACAACCTGATTTTTTAGATGCATCATCTTCAAGATTTGTTGAAGTGTAAATATATGGTCGGTTGCTGTTGTTGTAGCTGGATGTGATAAAGGGCTGGGGTGATAATGCTTAACAATGTTTTTTTTTAACCGCTAAATTCCTCTAATGGTGTTTTTGTCGGTTTATTTTCCTATGTTGATAAATCATTTTCCCTTTTAACTTGGTCCTTACGCAATCTGGATTTCTGTAGTGAAAGTATCTACAATGAGTTTTTTTGGCCAGAGAACTCGAAAGTATTCAAAACTAATGTTCCATCGATGTTGATTTGACCAGTGCCCCGGCACTTCGGATTACTAATATACGTCGCTTGCATTAAGGTATCTGGTCGGTAGTGCATTTTACTTACTTATTTAGCTGTCACTTCTATTCAATCGTATGTTGCGATTATATGCCGCACGTAGAAAGGTATCGTATGCGCTTCTATCTTTTGCGTTTCTATCCAAATTCCGCAAACTTTGTATGACGAACTTAAGGAAAAGGAGGAAAAGACTCTGTAGCCTTATCTTTTCATACATGTGTACAAGATGACCTTGCCCACGCAACCGCTGTACATATATGCGTCTGACCACGTACATAAATGCCGGTATACAGCACATACAGCTCATAATTCATACTACGTCGATACTGGGCCCATATAACGATGATGTGCCCGTTTATTTTACGCAGTATTTTTTTTTCTCGAATACTGCCAGAAGTAATTCATCCACTGGTGCAATCACTCATGATTTTGAATCATACATCAAGACAGGTTGGAGCCGTATCTGGTACAGTTGGATTATTATTCGTCGAGAGAGGGCTGTGTCATTAAACCGCTTGATTCGTCCGTAAATGCATATATTCGCAAGCAGGATTCTTCTCCGAATTTTGAGGCAGACGTTTATTGTTTTATTGCCGGAGGAGCCTTTGTAGAACAAATCATCCCCCAAGAAATTACAATTGTAAAAGTTCACGCAGCTTCCCAAACGAGTAGATTCTTTGTTCGTTGAAACTAATAACTTCGATCTGTCCTCGTTGACCGTTGTACCCATTTTTGCTTATTCTGCTGAGAAGGGTGCAGTAACAAAACGCAGTTTTCGACCGAGGATGTCTATGTCATCAGCGTACGCGAGTAGCATGTGGCTTTGGTTGAATATTGTGCCACTCGGGTTTACTGCAGCTTTCCTTATTATCATCTCCATCACTATTTTGAAAAGGTCACCAGATAGGCCGTCGCTTTTTTGTAGGCCTCTTTTGTTATAAAATGGCTCCGTAAGGTTCTTGCCAATCTTCACTAAAGACTTCGTGTCAGTCAGCGTCATTCCGCAAAGGCTTATCAGCTTTTCTGGGATACCAAACTTAGCCATGGCTCGAAGGCAGTTTTATAGTCGATGAAAATATGTTACCTGTCGTTGTTTCTGTTGGGTCTTTTCTAGGATTTGCCAAAGTCTGAATATCTGGTTAGTTGTTGATTTACCAGGTCTACGAGCCAAAAGTCTCGTAAAGCCACACTGATAAAGCCCGAACAGAATATCGTGATATCAGGAATAGCACTGGCTTTAGTCTGTTACATAACACATTCACTTATATGCGATAATTAAAGGCTGATGTCGCGACAATTGGAGCACACACTTAAATGACGCTTTCTCGGCACAGGACATAATACGCTTAGGTTCCAATCATCAGGCATAAACTCGTTAAGCAAAACCGTGCGAAGTAGCTGGTGCATGCCACCAGACTAGAAGAACTCTTCCGCAACTCCGTCGGAACCGGCTGCTTAAGCATTAAAATTTTCCAGCACAATTTTATGTCGTGGTCAAAGCAGCGATCGTATGCTTATTCTAGGCGCTCGTTAAAGCATCTTTAATCTCTAAGTCTTTATCTTCCGTCGGGGCATGAGCACAGATCTGCTTGATGTAGAAATGTTTCGGCTAGATGCAAATTGTGGCTTTTCTATTACTAACAGGATTGCACCTTGAGACCAGTCTCTTGCCAACTACAAATCCACATCCAAATTCGTGATTTTTCGCAAGGCAACTATAATAGATGTTTCAGTTTTAACGTCGCGATCATCCCAGTCCATCTCATCTCCTGGATGGTGGTGATGTCAGCCTTGTAGTTTTTGAGGACATCCACCAGTCGGATAGTGACACCTTCTCTATAGAGAGTTCAGACGTTCCAATTGCATATTCTTAATATTCTTTATAACGATTGCGAGGTTCCGTTTGTTACTTTTTCATTTTCGTGTTTTCATAGCTAGTAAGATCCTAAATTTTCTTATAAAAACAAAAATCCGGATGGCATCTGGTGATAAAGTTTTAACGAAGCACCATCAAGATAATTTTAAATACGTTTGTTTATTACCAATTCAGCTAAAACTTTTGGTTTATCAGATTCTGCAGACGTATAGTTGAGAACCTTAAGAAAAATATATACAGGATATCGCTTTTCTGATGACTTTTTGTTAAGTGATTTCAACAGACTTAGGTGCAAGTTCAACTAACAAGACATGGCTTGGTGAGCTTGTCCAACACTGCGTCCTCTCAACACCCACATTATCCCATGTGAATATGGTAACATCTAGATGACAAAGTTTCTTATGTCATCCAACAAAAAGCTACAAGCAATCTTAACCCACTTGCAAATGCCAATTGAGAACAAATCACTTATATTTATACGTCCATAAGGTATTTTCTTAACAAATATCCATAACATAAATAACATTTTCTAATTGTTGAGAAATCAACTTCTTTATAATATATCTACAATATTTTAACAGTTTAATATTATCTACGTATATAATATTCTCTTTGCCTGCTCTACCCCTTAAATGGATTGCTTAAGATTACTTTCTTATCGGCTTGTCCATCGTATGTTTGTCTATTTACCTAAGATCAGCCTCAAGTTGCAATTGAATTTACTGAAATCTATGCATTTCCATTTCAATTTCCTAAACACAATAACAATGAAGAACAATTTCAAAGAACAAATCTATAAAATGAAGAAATTTGCAATAACCATAAATACCTTAAGCTAAACTTTTGTTTTGTAGAGATTTTTGTTCGATACAAATATAAATAATAAAGGGTGAAGCAGAGAAGGTTGATAACAATTTAAGAGGGGGAAAAAATAGGAAAAAATAAGAAAATCAATATTACTGTTTAAAAATGAATTGCACATTTTAACATTGTTTAAACAATAATTGGAATAGTGGCTATTAAAACCGCTTGAACCGTTTTAATTGTAATATGTTACTATTTAAAAAGTTTTTTTTTCTAAATTTAATTGTTTTCCTATAAATTTTATACATCTGCCTGAATATTTTCCTACTTACATACATAAGTGGCCCATTAAAACTTACAAATGAGGTTCAAAAATTAGAGGCCTGAAGTATTAAAGAATTCCATACGCTTTTGTCTTTTGCGTGCGTTCTCCAGTTAATCCTACCCGATGGTGGCACGTAGCCAACCACTTCGTCCTTTCAACGAAATTTGAGGCTCCCTGCTCTGCGCCGTAATTCAGGTTCGCCTTCAAACACCTTTCTCACTGGAGCATTTACATCCATTGTGGCAACATGTTCCAGCAGTCGAAATCGTTGAATTCTGACTCTTTTAGCTACGTCGATGTCGTGATAAAGCTCATACAGCATATGGTTCATCCGATGGCGTAACTCGCCGTCGACACAGATAGGTCCATATAAAATTTTCGGAGTACTTTTCTCTCGAATACTCCCAGGTTTTGTATGTCCGTTATCGTAATCACCCACGATTCGGCAGCATACAACAGAACGGATAAAATTAACAACTGGTATATCTGTTTCTTAGTATTTCGAGATAAGGTGGTGTTACTAAAGTGCCTCATAAGTTTGTAATAATATCTATTCAATATACTCGGCTTGATTTCTTGGCTGACATTATTTTTCTTATTGACGGAAGATCCGAGGTACGTAAACTCATCTACTACCTCAATACAATAACTTTCAACGTTGACGGTGCTTCCCCATTGAGATGACTCTTTGTTCGTCGAAATCATTATTTTTGTTTTGTCCTCGTTGACCGCTTTACCCAATTTTGCTGACTCCTTTTCCAGTGATGTGAAAACTGCAGTAAAATCCTGCAGATTTCGGCCAATGATGTCTACATCATCGGCATAGGCTAGTGGCATGTGGCTCTTGTGTAAAATATGGTGTCTGACATATTGACCCCAGCCTTTCTCATCACATTTCCCATAACTATATTAAATAGTGTACAAGACAAGCTATCATCCTACCTTTTTTCGTGTTGAATGGTTCAGAGTGATCCTTACCAATCTTAACAGAGGATTTGGTGTTTTCCAACGTACATCTGCAAAGCCGAATAAGCAGGAATACCAAACTCGGGTATGGCTTCATATAACTTACTCCTTATCGGAGAGTCGAAAGAAGCTTTGTAATCGACAAAGAGGTGGCAGGTGGCGATCTGATTTTTATGATTTTTTTTCCAGGATTTATCGTAAAGTGAATATTTGAGCCGCACTGGTAAGGTCCATGTAGTTTTTTTACAACTGGCTTAAGACGTTCACACAATATGCTCGACAGGACCTTGTACGCAACTGGTAATAGGCTTATTCCACGGCTCCTTCCCTCCTGCCTTAAACAATTCAGTAGGAAGACCATCGGTTCCAGCCGCTTTGTTATTTTTAAGGCGGGATATTGCCACACGTACCTCGCTCTGGCTCGGAGGTGGACAGTTAATACCATTGTCATGGAGTGGTGTGGGGTCTTCGGGAGTGGTGTGCGTATCCAGGGGATTGCTAAAATGTTCTCTCCATATCTTTAGAACGTTATCCGGGTCCGTCACTATCGGGCCATTGCTGTCCTTGCAGGAGGGCAACCCTGTTCCACGCATTCCTGCCTTAACTCTGGTAGAATTTTCGGGATTTCACTCTACTCCGAAGTAACTCTGTGCACTCATCCTGCCTCTTCGTTAGCTCCTTCTTTTTCCGTTTAAAAATACGAGTTGCCTTTCGTCTCTTCTCCCTGTGCCGTTCACGAACAGCTCGCGTTGCCATTGGCTGCAATTTTGCAGCCTTGTATGCAGCATCCGTCACTCTCGTGGCATTGCAACATTCATCTTCGTACCAGGAATCTTCTTAAGACGGCTTTGAGTACCCAAGTACGCTTCTCGCAGTTCGTTCTACAGAGTCGGAGGTAATATTATCAGGGGTTGGAGCATTCCGTAGCAGTTTAGTTAGGTGGTTGGAGTATGCGTCCGCTACCTCTGTGGTCCGCCTTTAACCGATGTCCAGCTTTCTTTGTGCCTGGGTACGTACGTTTTTTGCCTTGCTTAGCCTAAAGCGTACCTTAACTGCGGTAAGGTAGGGATCTGAGTAAATGTTCGCACCCCTGATCACTCATACGCCGAGAACATTCGATGCGTGCCTTCCATTACCATATTTCTTGCCGCTGAAAAATGAATAAGTCTGAGGCCGTTGTTCGACGTTTCCGTGTGCAAACTGATGGTAGGCTCAAATGCGGTCTTCCTACTTATTTTAGCATTAAAATCGTTTAGTACAATTTTGATGTCATGACTGGGGCTGCGGTAATATTCATTTTCTAGGCTCTCGTAGAACTCGTCTTTGTCCTCATCGCTTTTCTGTTCTGACGTAGCTTGGACACATATGAGGGTTATGTGGAATAACTTTGTCTTGACTCTTATGGTGGCTATTCGTTCACACACCGGTATGAACTGAGAGACTAGTTGTCGCAATCTCTTGCCAACCACAAATCCACATCCAAACTCATGCCTGTTCGCTTTGTTCTTTTCTAACTTCTTTTCTTTGCAACAGTTCAAACGTCTCCTCCTGCCAGGATTTTATTACACGTGCCTGGGTTTTAGGTTTCGCCCCTCAAACCGTGCTCTTACGTGTGCCAAAATTACGTTTCCAGGCGTCACCATGGGGGGTACTCCGTCCACAGTAGAACCACGAATATAGAGCTCTGTGAGTTGACTTGAAGTGTAATTAGCAAGGATCACTCTGGGTTTGCCAGGTTAAACCGATCAGAAGCTTTACCTTGCATAACGCTCCCGACTGTCTGCATATTACACTAAATTATTAGTTTAACTGATATCCATTAATTATATTTAAAAATATTATTTCTTTTAAAAATATTGTTAACATGTAGCCTTTACTATTTATTTATTGTCCACCAACCAAAATTTGCATGTCAACAAACAACGTAAGTTGTAACCCCTTACCCCTCCATAAAGTCTTCAGCAAAAGTCCTCGTAAAATTTTTTAAAAACAATTCATTTACTACACTCATTACTCCACTGCATACAATCATCATACCCACATCACCCACATACACTGCGATTATCCTTAAGGATTTCGTTTTTAAAAAGAATCACAACCCCTCCCTCCATACAAGTACGAGTACGAACATTTAAGCTTACATCATTGTAGCCAGAAACACTTTGCCACACATATTATCCCCTTTATTATTGGAAGACAAACTGAAAATAAAATTGAAACATGATATTAAAATGAAACCACCGACGACCAAGACATGAGACAAGGAACCACCCATTGATTTTCGCCACATTTAAGTGAAAAATATCTTCATAATTAAGCGTTTCCTTATTGCTTAACGATTTTCCCTCGGAACCATGAGAAACAACAAGAGAGAAACAAGCTAAAAAGTCGACAAGCTGATTGTGTCGATGTCATTCATGTCGACGACGACGACGGCGATGGAAATGGCTCTAGAGATGAGGAATGAATGGATGGATGGCTGCACTTGTTAAAATGATTTTCATGTCACCATTTTGTTTTTTACTCGTTAATGTTTCCGGAGTTTGAAGCGCCTCCAACAGCACTCGTCGTTAGGACAGATAGCGCAACGGAGAAAGAGATAGCGTGAGACGAAGCGGGAGGGGAGGGACGAAGGGAGACTGCAAGAAAGGGTAAATACTTTTCCCACACATAATTATGAAAAGTGCAAGTTTGCCTCGTTGTCGGCCTTTCACTTGCGCCACCCACTCCCAGTGACTACTACTATGGCTGCTGCTGCTGCTGTGATACGCGGTCGTCCTGTTCCGCATATCGTCCGTGTTCATGGTGCCGCACTCAATTCAATGGCCCCTTTAGGCTACAACAATGCACAATGTGAACGCATAGAGGTGTGTGGGATGTGTATATGTGCACGATGAGTGAGCGAATGAGTGTGTGTGTGTGTGTGCTCCAAAAGTGGAATAAAGGATGCTATGGAAAAAAATGTAACATCAGCTGCATCAAGTATCCTTGTTATGAATACATTTGCAGTATTTTTTTCCCGGTGTGCGAGCGTGTATAAATCTTTCCATTTTTTCCATCTACACTTGTGCTGTGAGTGATGGCTACATAGGGTGGGTATGCAAATTTGGAAAATATTTTTTGAAAATATATGAAAATCTGTAAAACAAAAAATACACGATATGATGTTGTGTCAAAGGCTTTGATGTATGGGGGTAACTAGGCAGTTTTAAAAGTGCAATCGTATTATAGGGGATTACAATAGTAATACGAAGATCGCCGTCAATTCTACTGCCGATTACTCTTTCTCAATCCCCGAAAAGACTGCAGTAACGGCATGTAAATTGGTTTGGGTTGATTTTGCTACTGGTTTAATATTATCACTATTATCATATCGATAAGATATATAAGCTGTCGTGCGTACGAGACCATTTATATCTGTAATAGTTCTGTAAAATTCTTTCATATACTAAATAATCTGATTGATTCCTTAAAACCAATTTCGGGGTTTTAAATTGAAACCAAAATTTTATTTTCAGATAATAGTTTAAACAAATTTCTTTTCCGTTAACGATTTATGAAAAATTACAATTATTTTGTAAAGAATGGGTGGGTGTTTGTTGAAAAAAAAAATCGGAAACGTTTAGTAAACATCCGATCAGTGGTAGCAAATCTAAGAAGCCGCAATGTTCAGTAACCTTAATGTCGTTGTAACATGTTGCGTTTAGGGAGTAGTAAATTATAAATTATTGAAGCTCAAAACAACTGCTCTTGTCATAGTGACTTTGGCAGCCTCAACAAACTAGGACCAGGCGCGCTGGCGGAGTTAGGCATTGCGTAAGGGAACGCATACCAGCAATCCTTAGTCAGACACTCCACAGCATGAACCCCGCGGTGGTACTTCCCATATAATGATGGTGATGGATGACATTAATGCTCAAGTTGGAAACGTCAACACAGGACTGGGAAACATAATGGGCCGACATGGCTTAGTACATATGTCCGAAAACGGGGATCTCTTCACGGACTAATTCTCCAATAATAATCTGGTCATAGGAGGTACACTTTTCCCCACAAGGATGTGCACAGAATCACATGGGTCACACCCGACCAACGTACCAAAACCAAAAAGAACAACTTTTCAATTAGTAGAAAATGGCGCGGATCCCTCTTAGATGTCAGAAATAGAAGAGGAGCAGACGTCGCTATAGATCACCACTATAACAACTAGGATAAATTTAAAATTAGAGGCCATAAAGTGCGACAAAATAAACAACAGAAGGCATAAAAAAACTATATATATATATTTACTCTGAACGTCTAAGATCCATGGTATCACACTCAGAACACGCATCTAACTGGGATGTATGCAATCATACGTTCCTTAAAGTGGCAGAGGAAACTCTAGGTTACAGAAGAACAGAACGCAAGGATTAGATTTCTGACCAAATCTGGGAGTGAATTTGCAACACGAAGAACATCAAAGCAGCAATCAACAATGCCAAGACTAGAGCTAGAGAGACCAACCGTGTAGTCAAAAGAAGTGTCAGACTCCAGATCCTACCACAAGTGCGGGAATTCTGCTACCTCTCATAAGGAGATATTGGAAAACAGTACAACTAGCCCAGCAGGTAAAGCTAGAAAAAATACTAAAGCATCCAAAAAGGAGACCTCTCTGAATGCAAAAATTGGATGAAAATCACTATTTTAAATACAAGCAATAATATCATTGCGCGCATATTACACAAGCGCTGGAAAAGAAGCCCTGTCCACAGAATAAGAATAGCTGAATTCCGTCTCAAACGCTCTTTTATAAACCATATCAACACATTACGCATAATTGTTGAAAAATCGGTAGAATTGAGATCACCTCTCTACCTTGCGTTCATTGACTTCGAAAACGCTTTCCAAACTATATGAAACGAAGCAATATGGGCTGCGTTGAAGTGCAAAGGTATTCCCCGAAAGCTTATAGCATTGATCAAGGAGCTGTACACAGAGGCAGCATGTCAGGTCAGACACGAAAACCACCTTGGCGAGCCCATCCCCATCAAGGCAGACGTCCGTCAAAGCTGCGTCCTCTCACCAATGCTCTCAGCAACTATTTCTAACTCTAGCCTGTGGCATATCACACAACAAGAGCCAATAAAATGCGAGATAAAGCGCATGATATCGCCAAAGCCGCAATAGACTGGAATCCACAAGCAGGCTGAACGAGAGGCCTTCCGGCAAACACATGGCGAAGTCTTGTAGAATCAGAGGCGCTCGAAGCAGGACATAGTTGGAGAGAAATAAAAGCACTACCATTAAATGACTAGTTTTAAACAACTTTGTTACGACCCTATGTTCAAACCTAGGAACTTCTTGGAAAATATGTAGGCGCCGTGGTCTAATAAACCACCATTCTATATAGAGATAGTGCCTCTATCCAATTGGCGGATGTGCTCGACAAATATAAGGCTGACGTCACCGATATACAGGAAATGCGATGGATGGGATGGAGCTGCACATGGCGAAAGAACTGTGACATCTTCTGTACCCAAACGCAATAGAAGTTAGATATCGCAAGGCTGCATATCACCGAGATAGCCTATACCTATTCAAACCAACTCTGTCAATTAATGCTAACAGACACCCATAATTATGATGCTCTCGACACAGTGAGAGCATATTCCGCATTCTATGATCACTGCCGCAACAACGGTACTTGGGTATAAAAAACCACCCTCAGACGAATCTGGGTAACCAAACGAAGTCAGGCATCGCAAGTCTGCATACCACCGATATAGCCTACCCTATTCCAAATAATTCTGTCAATTACTGCTAACAGACGCCCATAATTACGATGCTCTCGACACAGTGAGAGAATATTTCGCATTCTATCATCACTGCCGCAACGAAAGTACTTAGGTATAAAAAACCACGCTCAGATAAGTCCTTTTAAGATGAAGAATTTCGCGTAACACGTGCTGTAAGGGAATGATATAAGAAAAATAAATCGTATGTGGATGAGAAGACAGAGTGTAGATAACAAAAAGTAAAATGCTTCAATTGAAAAGACAGAGTCGGAAATCTGGGTATAGGTAACGAAAGAAAAAGGGATATAGGTGAAGCCCGTATGCTTTAAAGACAGATATGGAAATTTGGTCACGGACATGCAAAGTGTGCAGCAGTTATGTAGAGAAAATTTTTGTACTCTACTCGTTCCCGAAGACACCAAAAGTGACGAAATTACGTAATCATAGATGACGGAGCATATTGTCCACCACGAAACCAAAATGAGACCAGCTGTCAGAGTTTTTTGTCTTTCCAGTGCGACCCAAGTGTGTGCACCAACTATCGTCGAATCATCCTTTTAGACATTGAATACAAGTCCTACCGAGTGTGTTATGCGAAAGACAAAATACCATCGTCGCGAACCTAATTGGACCGTATTTGTTATGGCTTAAGGCATGGTAAACGACTTTAGACGACTAAACCTAAAAATTTACATCGATACTTACCATCTTCTGATCCACAACAAAGCTGCAGTCCGGAAGTCCGATATGGCAGCAACTATTAGATGCCATGGCTAAGTTTTGTACACCTGTGAAGCTGGTTGACACTGATGGCCACGAATTATTCAATGAAGATATTCAATAATGTGGCAGAGCCATTTTATACCAAGGAAGCCTTAAGACAGGGCGATATTTTGCCTTGTGATCTCTTTACCATCCTAATAGAAATGATCATGTGGGAAAACTGAAGTAAACACGACTAGTACTATCTACAATGCCGAAGATGTACATATCATTGGCCGAGATCAGCGAAATGTTACTGCGGCCTTTTCAAGCATTAAGAAGCAGTCGACAGAAGTGTATCTGGTGATACATGAGTTTAGCACGCTGTGTGAACTTTAACATCTATAACTTAGAATTGGCTGAAGATTTTGTCCACCTTGAGATGAGTATTGATCGCAAACCCCTGCTACTACGCGCTAAGCCAGCAATTTCATGACGAAGCCCTCTACCTGAACTTAAACTTAATTTCCCTTCACACCCCCTGAATGAGGCCTTTTCAAGCATTAATAAGCAGTCGACAGAAGTGTATCTGGTGATATATGAGTTTGGCACGCTGTGTGAACTTTAACATCTATAACTTAGAATTGGCTGAAGATTTTGTCCACCTTGAGATCATTATTGGTCTCAAACCCCTGCTATTACGCGCTAAGCCAGCAATTTTATAAAGAAGCCCTTTACTTAATTTCCCTTTACACCCCCTGAATGAGGTATGGAATAGCTTCTCATGTTGTTGTGAATTAACACGCTTTCCATTTTGGATTCACAAATAACGGCACCTACTTGTTTATGGACGAATGCGAACGTCACTGTTTAAGAAACTTTTACTGGACATACCGATTGACCCGACTGCGTAGTTGCTATCGACAACACAAAAGGCGCAAGCAATAAAAAAAATGTAGATGACTGGAGACGGGAATCGAACCACGGATCTTCCGCATGGTATGCCAAGGCCGAAATTAAGTTTTAGATAGTACTTACGTACGCAGAACGCACGTTGTGCTCCGCTCAAGGACGTCATGGCAGAGTAATCCCATTGGCATCCCTTGCAGTTCGTAACTTCTACTCCTCACCCCGCCAACGCTGCTCATAGCAGTCACAGATTCAAATGTAAACGGACTTTTGGTCCGCCCTGTATAACCCCCATTATAATAATTTTTTATTAAATTGTAATTGTTTAAATCAGATTATATTAGATTTTGTAAACATTTTGTTCTACTAAATCTATGATCATCCAATTATATCTTTCTTTTCTCATGTCCTAGCCTTATATAGCTGTCTTTTAGTAATTTCTCAACAATAATGATGCTGAAATCTGTGGTGGACATTTTATACTCGCCATACGGTCTACACTTCCATACGTATTAAATGTTCCCATTTCTCCCCAGCATCAACTGATTGTTGGCGTCTTGAACCCCCCCCCCCACACGCTTGCTGGTGTCCCAACTGCAATACATCGACCGTAGAATGTAAAGCAATACAAAAGTAACTGGAAAAGAAACCCAAATGGTTTCGTTTTTCATTGTATGGTTCTCAGTAGTGTCCTCAATGTACCGGAGGAGATACAAAGGACACAACCACACAATGTATCTGTCCGAGAATGTGAGTTGTGGCGTGCGGTGTTCCATTAACACTGTATCGGTTTGCATTTCGCAGGAGGGGAGTAAAATCCTTAGTGGCTGTTGTTGGTCGCCTTCATTGTTCCCCAGACCATCGTCATCATCATTGTCAGCAGCAGCAGCAGCAACATCATCATCATCATCATCATCATCATCATCATCATCATCAGAATCCGTAGCCTTCATCATTATTATCGACATGAGAATCCTCCTCATCCACATGCTCATCCTTGTACTTTGCTCCTCATCATTGTTATGTGTAATAGCGTGTGAAAATCGGTAACTTTTACGCTACTTACTTTTGATGTCACTCTGATTCTCTCTGCTACCTACCGCTGGAGCAACAACACCATCTCATTCTAGCCGCCAGTTATAGCCGTGTTCTTATTACGGCTTAAAGATTTTTGGCTTCTTCACTTAACGATTTTATCATGTCGAGTAGCGGCGTGCACGACGAGTGGTAGTTGTAGTGTTGTAGTGCTGTTGTAGTACAGCAGTATAGTAGCATTGAATCTGGCTATAAGGGATTTGTTTACACATATACATACATATGTAGATATTTATGTACTTGTGTCTGTATTTGTATCGTGTGACGGGATTTTATTTTCCTATCGTTCCTCTTGCACACCACGACCTTCCTTCCAGTTTTGCGGATTTTTCACATGAAATACTTCCGAGAGGTCTGGCGATACACAACAACCAGCTAACTGCTACAACTGCAGCATCGTAGCTTCTTCATTGCTACTCGTCCTTTGAATGGTTCCTTCGTTTCTGGTTACGAAACTATAACAAATAAGATCTGTGGCAAGAAAATCGAGAGAAAACTTTAAATTTTCACTTGAATTTTCAGTGAAGACATTAAAATATAAAATATTCATGTGTGAATTTCCTTATGATATTTTTTATTGTGTGTGTGTGTGTGTGTATGTACGTCCAAATTCTCAAGTGGCTTAGACAGCAGCAGCAAACGTAAACAGTTTCAGACTTGTACATACATACAAACAAACACACGCACATTGAGACAGATACAGAGACGGAGACAGAGTTTAAGAAAACTTTATAGTTGTGCATACATATATCAAAATCAGGCAAAGACGAGGTGTGGTGCAATAAGGATGGGAGGATATTAAAAAAAAGTATTACACAGTACAACATTTTTCTGCTCATTGATTTGGGATTCAATTCTGCACGTGAAAGTAGCCCCAAAAAGAAGAAGTTATCCATCATTCGTTTTGTCAAGTTACATTCTTCTTCTTCTTTAATGGCAGCAATAACAGAAATTTATCCAACAGTAGGCGCACGTTGAAAAGTATTTGCGCTCCGTAGATAGTTCGTCACACCAAGCTTAGTTAACAGCTCTTCATTGAGTTTTTTTGCCGAAGACTTTTCGAGCCGGAGCGTTTTCGTCCATTCGTACAACATGTTCAAGTCAGCGCATTCGGTCTATTTGAACGCGCTTGACTACATCGATGTCGTTGTACAGCTCATACAGCTCATGATTCATTCGACGACGGTACTCGCCGTTAACGATGATGGGTCCAAATATTTTTCGGAGTATTTTTTTCTCGAAGACTCCCAGAATAAATTGAACCGCTTGTGTCATTACCCATTGCACTGTAGAGCAAGCCAGGTAGGATCAGAGTCTGGTAGAGCTGGATCTTTGTTCTTAGAGAGAGCGCTTTGTCGTTAAATCGCTTGCTTAGCGCATAGCAGCAGCGGTTTGCGATGAATACTCGTCTTTTGATTTCCAGGCTGACATTATTATTTTTGTTTATGGCAGAGCCAAGTGGACAAAATCATCTACCACTTCAAAGTTATAGTTGTCAACGTTCACGCAGCGTCCCAGACAAGTGGACTCGTTGTTCGTTGAAACAAATAACTTGGTCCTCGATTATCACCAGACTTCAGCCGACTGCTTTTCAATACTCGAAAAAGCCGCAGTAACATCTCGCAATCCACGTCCAACAATATCTATATCATCAGCATACGCGAACAACATGTGACTTTTATTGAAGCTGGTACCATTTCTGTTTACTGCAGCCTTTCGCATGATCATCTCCATTACGATGTTAAAGAGATCGCAGGACATACTACCGCCTTGTCTAAAGCCTCACTTGGTAGGCTATCATATCATTAGCCGAGGTCAGCGAGATGTAACTGCGGTCTTATCAAGCAATGATAAGAAGAAGGCAGAAGTATGTCTGGTGATAATGACTTTGGCAGGTGTGAACGTTGACATCTATAACTTAGAATTTGCTAAAGATTTTGTCTACCTTCAGACGAGTATTGGTCGCAAACCCAGGTTGCTACGCGCTAAGCCAACAATTTTATGACGAAGCCCTCTACTTAAACTCATGTGACTTTTATTGAAGCTGGTACCATTTCTGTTTACTGCAGCCTTTCGCATGATCATCTTCATTACGATGCTAAAGAGATCGCAGGACATACTACCGCCTTGTCTAAAGCCTCACTTGGTAGAAAATGGCTCTGACAGATTTTTGCCAATTTTCACTGAAGACTTCGTGTCAGTCAGTGTCATTCCGCAAAGTCGAATTAGCTTCGCGGGAATACCAAACTCAGCCATAGCAATTTGTCACGTTTTAGGCTCTTTTGTTTGACATAACTCGAGAACCACTAGTCCGATTTAGCTGAACCAAATTTAATATAAGAATTTAAGAATTACAATTCCTTTAATATGTTCATATAACGTATCCCTACATAAGCAACAGTTTCACATTTCCATTCATCAAATGATTTTGAACTGGGTTTATTTTCTAGCAGTTACAATAAAACCGTTGTACTCCATGGCGTATGATTTATGTGAAATATTACTTTAATAATCATACGCCAACATATAGTATTTATATTATGTAAAACAAAAGAGCCTAAAACGTGACATTGGCAAGTAACTTGACAAAACGAATGATACAGAAATTCTTTTCTTTGGGGCTACTTTCACGTGCAGTTCTCAGAATTGAGTCCCAAAAACCCTGTGTTGTACTGTGTTAGATTCGATATGGTTGTCGGGGGAATGCAACGTGTAACTTGCATCGCATGACAATATACTTATAACTGCACTCGCTAAGTAACAAGATTTCAAACGTAACACACATTAATATTATGATTTTTGCGCCATTAAATCCAAATTACTCTCAATATAACTTATGTCATGAATATTCTTAAGTGGATAAATACTTATTCTTAACGCATTTCTTTACACAGTTTTTATGTTTTTATGTCTTTCTCATATGAGAATATCCTATCACTTTCACTAAATAGTCTTCTCTGACGTTATCTTCTAGTCTATTCTCAACTGACGCAGACCGCCAAATTTTATGGCTTTCAAGTAATATGAAAAACTTATAATGCAAATAATCTTTTGTCGTTCATATGGAATATGATTTGTCAAGTTTTATTTTTTCAAACAAATGAAACACTTTGACATTTGTCAATATTCCTGCAAATTAAAATTGATGAAATTTATTTTGTCACAATCAATATACAAAATGATTGAATAGATAAGGGTCGTATGTTATGGCTTTTTTTTTATTTATTTATTTTTAATTTTTAGTGAAACTTATTGTACTACAATTGGTTTTGTTTTTGGTGAAAATGTGCTCAAGGAATGATGGTTAGATGTGAATCCAATGACAAATGTTTCTCTTTAGATATACATACTAATCTCCTATAAGTATGTACGTATGTTACTTCTCCTTAAAGTATCTCTGAAAAGGTCGACATTAACAAATGACACTCATTTTGAAAATAAGCAATATTTTATATAACTTAACTTGGGTCCGACCATGGCATAGTGGTTAGTACACGCGACAACCATGCGGGAAATCCGTGGTTCGATTCCCGGCTCCAGTCATCTACATTTTTCATTCATTGTATAAGTGTCGAGGTCATCGGCATGTCTAGTAAAAGCTTCTCAAACAGTGATTTTCGCATATTGCAATGAAAAGAAGTAAGAAAATAATAAAATTGATCCCTCAAAATTTGACGACCACCGCAAACAAATAAAGAACCATGATTTGAGGATATGCAACTGGAATGTTAGAATACTGTATAGACCAGGTGCCTCCATTCAACTGGCAGAAGTCCTCGAAGAATACAAGGCTGACATAACCGCTTTACAGGAAATCCGGTGAACGGGACACGGGTGCTCGCGCACGAGTCTCGTGCAATTGTGGTTGGCAAGAGATTGCGACACCTAGTCTCACGGTTTAACCCGGTCAAGACAAAGTTTTTCCACATAACCCTCAAACGGGTCCATGCTCCGACAGAAGAGAAAAGTGAAGAGGACAAAGACGAGTTCTACAAGAGCCTAGAAAATGTATATGACCGTAGCCCAAGCCATGACATCATAATTGTTCCAGGTGCTTTTAATGCTAAAATAGGCAGGGAGACCGTATTTGAGCCTACCAGCGGAAAATTCAGTCTGCACACCGAAACGTCGAACAAAGGCAACAGACTGATTGATTTTTCGGTGGCAAGAAATATGGTAGCTAGCAGCACCAGATTTGACAATAGAAATATGCATAAGACAAAATGGTTATCTCTAGATCAATTGACGAGGAATCAGATAGATCACGTGGTAGGCGATAGAAGACACGCATCGAGTGTTCTGGACGCACGAATGATCAGGGGTGCCAACATTGACTACGGTCACTACCTTACCACAGTTAAGGTACGCACAAGGCAAAGCGTGGCGAAAAACGTACGTAACCAAGCACATCGCAGGCTGGACATCAGTAATCTGCGAACCTCAGAGGTAGCAGACGACTACTCGAACCACCCAACTCAACTGCTACGTAATGCTCCAACCCCCTGATAATATTACCTCGCAGTGGCTATTTATAGCCGACTTAATAGAACGAACTGCGAAAAGCGTTCTTGCGTACTCAAAGCCGTTTCAAGAAGATGCATGGTACGATGATGAATGTCACAATGCCACGAGAGAGACGAATGCTGCATACAAGGCGAAACTGTTGCCAATGCCAACGCGACCTGTTCGTGAAAGGCACAGGGAGAAGAGACGAAAGGCAACTCGTATCTTTAGACGGATACAAGGCGAAACTGCAGCCAATGCCTGTTCGTGAACGGCACAGGGAGAAGAGACGTATCTTTAGACGGAAAAAGAAGAGAGGGGCTGATAAGGAGCATGCATTAGCTCATGGAAAACTTTTGGCTAGAGGAGAGCATGTCCGGGCATTGGCCGACTTTAGACCTGGTAATTCTACGATGGATCAAATATTCAACTTACCCCAAATACTAAAAAAAAAAAAATCATGGAAAGTAGATCGACACTTTTCACCTCTTTGTCGACTAGAAAGCTGCCTTCGACTCACATATATATGATGTCATGTCTGAGTTTGGTATTCCTGCAAAGCTAATTCTACCTTGGAAAACACTAAATCCTCGGTTAAGATAGGTAAGGATCACTCTGAACCATTCAACATGGAAAGAGGTCTCAGGCAGGGTGATAGCTTGTCTGTACACTTTCTAATATAATTATGGAGAAGGTGATAAGAAAGGCTGGTGTCAACATGTCTGGCACCATATACCACGCAAGAGCCACATGCTACTAGCCTATGCCGATAATATAGACATCATTGGCCGAAATCTGTAGGATGTCACTGCAGTTTTCCCGTCGCTAGAAAAGGAATCAGCAAAAATAGGTTTAGCGATCAATGAAAACAAAACATAATTAATGATTTCGACCTCATCTTGATGGGGATGCACCGTCAACGTTGAAAATTATTGTTTTGAGGCAGTAGATGAGTTTATCTACCTCGGATCTTCCGCCAATAAGAAAAATAATGTCGAATCGTGGTTAATTACGACAACGGACATACAATACTTGGCAATGTTCGAGAAAAAAGTACTCCGACAAATATTTGGACCTAGCTGTGTCGACTGCGAGTTTCGCCATCTGATGAAACTTGAGCTGTATGAGCTTTACCACGACATCGACGTAGCTGAAAAACGCAGAATCCAACGACTGCGATGGCTAGGGCATATTGTCAGGATGGATATATATGCTCGAGCGAAAAAGGTGTTTGAAGGCGAACCTAAAGGACGGCGCAGAGCAGGGAGACCAAAACTTCGCTGGAAGAACCAAGTGGTTTGCGACGTGCCACCATCTGGTAGGACTAACTGGAGAACGCACGCAGAAGACAACTTTTGATATCGTAATATTTGGAAAATTTGTGTGGATGCTTTTGGCAGCAAAGTTCGTGATCCAACAAAAAATTGGACGGATCGGATCAGTAGGCGTGGTATATAACTTAAAACTTTAAAGGGCTGTATCTCTTGAACTATAAGATGTATAAGGCCGATATTTGGTATGTGTTGTTGGTACAGCATGAGTTACAGCCTAAAAGGAAGTGGGCTGTGCCACGCCCTAACTAAAAGAAACCGTTATAGCACCCATAATAATTGTTTGATAGTTCTGAAAAAGTTGGTTCCAAAAAGATGGCAAAAAAGGTCGAGGCGCCGCACACACACGCCAATACTTGACTATTACATATTTGCGATACCTTAACATAGGATTTGCTAAGAACCTGACCTTTGACCTTTTTTGGGGCACGGCAAATAGTTGTCCGATCTTACTCAAAAGTCCGTCATGTGTTTTTTACTTCAAATGGCAGAATATTCCGGTCGAGCATTTTTAAAATTTATCAAATTTATACATTTTGCCGCTGCTCTAATGAGCATAAATGATCAGCGTCGACATCTAAGTCGATTAAAAGATGTCCGTCTGTCCGTCAGCTTCAATCCTTTAAGCGGAGGTTGAGGGGGGGCCTATTCCTTAGATTACAGTCGTAGTTTAAGAGCTATTGAGTTGAAATTTGGTATGGAAGCATCTACCCTCTAAACGGAGGTTAGGTTTTAAGATGAACAAGATGTAATATCTTAACATAATTCAGAATTTGGGCACTATCGCCCTGGGTGTATTAATTTTATAAATCGATTTCTAAAGTGGGCGGTGTGGTACACAGACAGACAGACAGACAGACAGACAGACAGACAGACAGACAGACAGACAGACAGACAGACAGACAGACAGACAGACAGACAGACAGACAGACAGACAGACAGACAGACAGACAGACAGACAGACAGACAGACAGACAGACAGACAGACAGACAGACAGACAGACAGACAGACAGACAGACAGACAGACAGACAGACAGACAGACAGACAGACAGACAGACAGACAGACAGACAGACAGACAGACAGACAGACAGACAGACAGACAGACAGACAGACAGACAGACAGACAGACAGACAGACAGACAGACAGACAGACAGACAGACAGACAGACAGACAGACAGACAGACAGACAGACAGACAGACAGACAGACAGACAGACAGACAGACAGACAGACAGACAGACAGACAGACAGACAGACAGACAGACAGACAGACAGACAGACAGACAGACAGACAGACAGACAGACAGACAGACAGACAGACAGACAGACAGACAGACAGACAGACAGACAGACAGACAGACAGACAGACAGACAGACAGACAGACAGACAGACAGACAGACAGACAGACAGACAGACAGACAGACAGACAGACAGACAGACAGACAGACAGACAGACAGACAGACAGACAGACAGACAGACAGACAGACAGACAGACAGACAGACAGACAGACAGACAGACAGACAGACAGACAGACAGACAGACAGACAGACAGACAGACAGACAGACAGACAGACAGACAGACAGACAGACAGACAGACAGACAGACAGACAGACAGACAGACAGACAGACAGACAGACAGACAGACAGACAGACAGACAGACAGACAGACAGACAGACAGACAGACAGACAGACAGACAGACAGACAGACAGACAGACAGACAGACAGACAGACAGACAGACAGACAGACAGACAGACAGACAGACAGACAGACAGACAGACAGACAGACAGACAGACAGACAGACAGACAGACAGACAGACAGACAGACAGACAGACAGACAGACAGACAGACAGACAGACAGACAGACAGACAGACAGACAGACAGACAGACAGACAGACAGACAGACAGACAGACAGACAGACAGACAGACAGACAGACAGACAGACAGACAGACAGACAGACAGACAGACAGACAGACAGACAGACAGACAGACAGACAGACAGACAGACAGACAGACAGACAGACAGACAGACAGACAGACAGACAGACAGACAGACAGACAGACAGACAGACAGACAGACAGACAGACAGACAGACAGACAGACAGACAGACAGACAGACAGACAGACAGACAGACAGACAGACAGACAGACAGACAGACAGACAGACAGACAGACAGACAGACAGACAGACAGACAGACAGACAGACAGACAGACAGACAGACAGACAGACAGACAGACAGACAGACAGACAGACAGACAGACAGACAGACAGACAGACAGACAGACAGACAGACAGACAGACAGACAGACAGACAGACAGACAGACAGACAGACAGACAGACAGACAGACAGACAGACAGACAGACAGACAGACAGACAGACAGACAGACAGACAGACAGACAGACAGACAGACAGACAGACAGACAGACAGACAGACAGACAGACAGACAGACAGACAGACAGACAGACAGACAGACAGACAGACAGACAGACAGACAGACAGACAGACAGACAGACAGACAGACAGACAGACAGACAGACAGAACTATCATGAACTATCATGAACTATCAGAGGTATGAAGATGAGATTTGGTATATATGTTGTTGAAGCAGTATTAATTTCAGCCAAGGTGGAAGTGGGCGGTGCCACGCCCCCTATTAAAAAATCGCATTGCAGGATTTTCCAATAGACAGATTGATACGAAAATTTTACCAAGTGGTACTGTTGACCTGTAGATAGTCCCTGGCTATATTTGGTTGTGATTGGATAAAGGGGCGTGGCCCGCCCATACTACATGAAAATCAAAAGGGCTGTATCTCATGAACTATCAGAGGTATGAAGATGAGATTTGGTATATATGTTGTTGAAGCAGTATTTATTTCAGCCAAGGTAAAAGTGGGCGGTGCCACGCCCCCTTTTCAAAATCGCTCTAACGGCTTTTCTAATAGGCCGATTGATACGAAAATGTTACCAAGTGGTACTGTCCCTGGCTATAATAGGTTGTGATTGGATAAAGGGGCGTGGCATCGCCCATACAACTTGACAATCAAAAGTATATCTTATGAACTATCAGAGGTATGAAGATGTAATTTGTTAGATATGTTATTGTTGCAGTATGAATTACAGTAAGGGTGGAAGTGGGCTGTTCCACACCCCTTTTAAAATAAGTAGTTATAACTGCCAAAATTCCACAGTATATTGCAGTTCGCCTAGAGATATGAATTTTTTATTTGCAAAAATCGTAACCAAAATCGGAATCTACGATGAATTGTTAGAAACAAAATAAATTTTGTGTCTAAAATCAATTCCTAGCTTGCGCTAATAAGCAGAAATATTTCTGATAGATTTTTTTTTTGTTTTTAAATGAGCACAAACCGAAAACTCCTGCGTAAGACTGACTTCCAAACAAACTAAATGAAGTATTACAGAAGTAAATCTATGTATCGGTTAAAAAGTTATGGCCTCTGAGTGTTGGCATACAGAAAACAATGTCAAAAATATATCATTCTCTTGGTCTTGGTCTCCAAGCATCGGAATAGTAGGTAAAAATTACAGCCGGGACCCATAGGTCTGAACGTTTCAATAGTTGCTCACTGTTAAAAAATATGTCTACCTGAAATCTTCATGCTTCTCAGCGCGAAGGCATGAAGCTTCAAACGAAATTTTCATTTGCGGTCAATAGGAGGAGAAGGCATAACAAAAGTGATTTTTACGCCCAAAGACATAGTTAGTATACAGACGGTTCACGCTACTACAGATAAATATAAAAATTGAATTTTGATCTTTCGAGGAATTTCTGTTTTCGATTTGTGAAAGAAGTGTTTTTTTACCCTATATACAGACAA
This sequence comes from Muscina levida, assembly GCA_964034835.1. NCBI lineage: Eukaryota > Metazoa > Arthropoda > Insecta > Diptera > Muscidae > Muscina > Muscina levida. Next base: position 26,699,364 of record OZ035883.1, on the reverse strand, counting down.
AACTTAATCTACATGACGAAACAGTGGATACGACTTTGATGATGAACTTTTTACTATCGCCATAGAGCCATAGCCATAGAATTTAAAACAAATAAAAGTTAATTAGTTAACTTCCATGTTAAGGAGTTACTTGAAATTAGTTACATAAATTAATAAACTCAACATATTATTGTCTAGCTTAAATACCATTTTAAAGTACTTTGTAGACCTATATGTGAAATATATTACAAGTTAATATGCAATAGCGAAGCATTGCCGGGCCCCTAGTGATTTATAGATTTCAATGTCCTTTTACATTCTAATAATATGCACCATCGTTTAAAAAAAAACTACGATTTTATTTAAAACAATATTTACATTTTGACCCCGCAGGACATTCCAAAGACACGATTGCTTAAAAAAATGTGATATAAGTTATACTATAAAAGTTTTCATCCGAGATCTACATGAGATTTACAGAGATTTACATGTTGCTTTATGACCTTCTTGTTTTATCGTCCATAGAAAAATCTAGCAATTTTATATTCCAAATACTCTATACGCTCTATTTTACTTTACTTATGCCCCAAGCAAACACACAGTATACTTTTAATCACATACATTTCCCACAAAAGACCTTGAGGTGCAGTTTGTAGTGTTTAACAAAAAAGGATTTGACCCGATTTTCTACTTTAATGACAAAGCATGAGTCTGTCTCCCAACTTTGAATTTGACGATCTCATTAACCTTAATCAAATATTGTTCGCTCACCCTTCCCACACCCTTGACTACCTCTGGGTGTGTGTGTGATGCCGGTAAAGGCGCAAATCATGTCAAACATCAGAATCATGGCCAAAAGTTTAACTAACTTTTGCGCGACAACAAACACCGAACAAAAAAAAACGCACTAATTACGTTTTTCCCAGTAGCGTCACCGAAAAACAACGCGTAATCATTACTCGCACTTTGATGTTATGGTTGGCATGAAACGAAGGCAAATGACTTGAGAGAATCTTAATACTTTTGTGTTACCAACTTTTGTAAATAAGTAAATAAACTGATTAAATGCCATATTTTTTTAAGCAAAAAGTATAGTTTCTTTTCACCGAGCGCTTTGAGTTGCTTTAATTAAAGTAAACAATGTAGCAACACCACCACCATTATTACCATTGTTGGTGTTGGCCCACATTTTCTTTACGTTCCACCTTTACCTCGCCCCTTGAAAAATGCGGAAAATAACTTTGGAACTATTAAAAAATATGTCTTACACGTGTTTCATGCGCTGGCGTTGTGTTCGTTTTTAGCTTCTCTCCGCTATTTTTTTTTTTTTTTGGCAATGTAACACTTTAGTTTAAGGACACCATTTAAAAGGACATGCGAGTTATAAGATGAAGGCTTTGTCGTTACAAAGTAGAAGACACAGAAACAGAAACACTACAGCAAGAAGTGAAGGTACACAGAAACCTTAACACTATTGCGGCAAACCAGCACCCGGAGCAATGCTTTAGCAGGTACATACATGTAGATTATAGTCGTAGCAGTAGTAGACGAGTCTCAAGGATATTAATGGCTGTGGTGGCTGAAATACCCTGAGGTTGTGTTTTCTTTGTTTGCCAAGGCACAATGAACGGCTAATACCTTGGCATTTCTATGAGTGGTTATAGCAATGATTGCCAAAGAGGATGCGTAAATTACTCGAGCTTCTTGTAAGTGATTAACAAAAAATCAAGTTTAAAAAATGCATTGCACAAATTTTAAAAACTTCTGAATGTGTGGAACACCAGTTTGCGTAAAATTAATATCAGATCACTGGTTCTTGTTTTTTGGTCCTTATTAATACTAACATCTTAAGGCTTTGTATAAATTACTCGCCATCACGGGTATGTGCTGGGATGTCCTGTAGTTTATGTAAGCGTATATTACTCTGCAACAGCCAAAATCTGAATGGAATGAAATCACCAGGAAAAGTTATATCGATCAAAAAAAAATTATTTGTGTGTCCACCTCCCATATATCCTGAAATGCAAAAAACTGACATTTTCAAAATTGTTGTTAGTATTGAACCAAATTTGGGTCGATTTGTGTCTGATATATTACTGACAACTGTGTTGAATTATATCAAATTATCTCAAAGGACACGCCCACCTCTCATATATCCTAAAATGACAAAAACTTAAATTTTTCAAAAATTGTTTTTGGAATTGGATCAAAATCGGCTCAATTTGTCTGTGATATATTACTGACAACTATGTTGAATTATATTAAATTATCTCGAAGGACACGCCCATCACCCATATATCCTCACATGGAAAAAACTTATATTTTCTAAAATTGTTGTTGGTATTGAACCAAATTTGGGTCAATTTGTCTGTAATATATTACTGATAACTTTATTGAATTATATGAAATTATCTCAAAGGACACGCTCGCCTCCCATATATCCTGAAATGAGAAAAACTATTATTTTCCAAAATTGTTGTTGGAATTGAACCAAATTTGGCTCAATTTGTCTGTGATATATTACTGATAACTCTATTGATTTATATAGAATAATCTCAAAAGACACGCTCACCTCCCATATATCCTGACATGGAAAAAACACATTTTCCAAAATTGTTGTTGGTATAGAACTAAATTTAACACAATTTGTCTGTGATTTATTACAGTAAACTTTATTGAATTATATCAAATTATCTCCAAGGACACCCACACCTCATATATCCTGTAGCGGGAAAAACTATTATTTTCCAAAATTGTCTTTGGAATGGAACCAAATTTGGCTTGATTTGTCTCCTATATATATTACTGACACCTCTATTGAATATTCTCAAATTATATCATAGAACACGCCCACATATCCTGAAATGAGAAAAACTATAATTTTCCAAAATTGTAGTTGAAATTGAACCAAATTTTCCTTAATTTGTCTCTGATATACGATTATCGTATTACTGATAACTGTGTTGAATTTTATTAAATTATCTCGAAGGACACGCCCACCTTCCATATATCCTGAAATGAGGAAAACTATTATTTTGCAAAATTGTTGTTGGAATTGAACCAAATTTGCCTCAATTTGTCTCTGATATATTACTGAGCAGAGCGAAAAACGCACGTAACCAAACACAAAGAAAGCTGGACATCGCGAAGCTGCAAACCCCAGAGATAGCTACTGCCTACTCCAACCAGCTATTTAGGCGAAAAAAAAACGTCTGATAAAGGAACGGGAGAACGAGGATATAGAGCGATACAGGGATAGAGGTGAGGCCCAAAGCAAATGGATACGGTTATGGCCTCCCAAATGTAAGGACAGTGATGGAAATCTGGTCACGGATACGCAGAGTGTGCTGCACATATGGAGAGAACACTTCCAGCAACTGCTGGTTCCAGAAGGCAGCGCACGTGAAGTTATCACGCCAATTGTCGACGACGGCTTAGATTGCCCACCACCAAGTCAAGGCGGGGTAAGAAGAGCATATCGCGGCTGAAAAACAACAAAGCAGCCGGTGCCTACGGTCTGCCCGCAGAGCTCTTAAAGTCCTGTGGCGAGGAGCTGATAACGAGCATGCACCAGCTCCTGCGCACGGTTTGGCTTAAAGAGTGCATGCCCGACGATTGGAATGTAAGCGTATTATGTCCTGTGCTGTAAAAAGGTGATCCAAGTGTGTGCTTCAACTACCGCGGGATCAGCCTTTTACCCATCGCATATAAGGTCCTGTCGAGTGTGCTATGTGAAAGACTAAAGCCAGTGTTATAAAACCTGATCGGGCCTTATCAGTGTGGCTTTAGACCTGAAAAATCAACAACTGACCAGATTTTTACACTTTGGCAAATCCTGGAAAAGACCCAAGAGAAACAGATCGACACGTACCATCTTTTTGTCGACTATAAAGCTGCCTTCGACAGCCCGATACGGCAGAAATTACTCGAAGCCATGGATGAGTTTGGTATTCCAGCGACGCTGATACGTCTTTGCGGAATGACGCTGACTGACACGAAGTCTTCAGTGAAGATTTGCAAGGACCTTACGAAGCCATAATGAGAAAAGCTGCAGTAAACGCGAGTGGCACTATATTCAACAAATGCCACATGCTACTCGCGTACGCTGATGACGTAGAGATCATCGGTCGAAAACTGCGGGATGTGACTGCAGCCTTCTCAGGTATGCAGAAGGAATCAGCGAAAATGGGCCTCACGGTGAACGAGGACAAAACGAAGTTATTAGTTTCAACGAACAAAGAATCTACTCGTTTGGGAAACTGCGTGAACATAGACAACTATAATTTCGAGGTGGTAGATAATTTTGTCTACCTAGGCTCCGCCATCAGCAAAGCAAACAATGTCAGCCAAGAAATCCGGAGAAGAATCCTGCTTGCAAATAAATGCTACTACGGACTAAGCAAGAGATTCAATGACAGAGCCCTCTCTCGACGAACAAAACTCCAGCTATACCAGATACTGGTTCTACCTGTCTTAATGTAAGGCTCAGAATCCTGGGTTATGACACAAGCGGATGAATCGGTTCTGGCGGTATTCGAGAGAAAAATACTCCGTAAAATATATGGGCCCATCATCGTTAACGGAGAGTATCGGCGTCGTATGAATCATGAGCTGTACACAGACATTGACGTGGTCAGACGCATTAAGGTGCAACGGTTGCGTTGAAAGACCAGGTTACTGAGAACCTTACAGAACTCGGTGTGACTAACTGGAGAAGAAGCGCAGAAGATCGAGGTGCTTATAATAATTTTCTACGTGCGGTATATAATCCACTGAGATTGCATAGAAGAACAGGCTATGTAAGTAAGTAAGTATATTACTGACAACTGTGTTAAATTATATCGAATTATTTTAAAGCACACGCCACCTCCCAAATATCCTGAAATTGAAAAAAAATTATATTTTCCAAAATAGATACATTCACTTAATTGTGAATAAAAGTAAAACGCCATAATCGATGTTCATGATCTATGTCTCATTTTAGTAGTAAGACTTCAGTCTTTCTTCAGTCTTGCATTTTTTATGAACTATAAAATACATTTATTTTATTTATAACTACGCAACTTCTGCTTATGCAGTAAAATGATATATAAACAGATTAAAAGATTCCTTAATTTCGGATTTTTGTTTCATCACAACGGACTAGTCGTCCGTTCATGGCCTAGTCGTTCGTGAGTTATATTGAACAATAGAGACTAAAACGTGACAAATTCCCTTATACGTTAACTTCAAATCGATATATGTCCACGCCTAGAAGCGAAACGCCGTGACACGTTAACTTTTTTTTTACGGATATAACTTTCCTCAGTAGTTTGGACCCATGTATTGCGGTTCCAGTAGTACAAATATGGTCGAAATTTTAAATTCTAAGGAAAGATTTTTTTTAAAAAATTTTAAGTCAAATTAAAAATTTTTTTAGACGTTACTCTGCATAATTAATTATAACTCAAAGAGGGTTAGTCCGATATTATTAAAATAAACTTAAAAAAATTGAGATGTACATTATCTTTAATCCGTTCATATATTGCTACAATCGGCTCAGTAGTTTCGGAGTTATAATAAAAAATTGAAGCGAAAAAAATATTTTTTAGCAAATTTTAGCAAATTTTTTTTATAGTAACAAAATCATAAAAAATCGAAAACGGCAACAATTGTTCAGATTTATTGCTTTATCGCAAAGTCATAGGTACTAGCAACAGAAAGAGATATCGATCATTAAAATCGATTGATTAATTTTGAATTTATTCCCAAATTAAGTGAATTCGCTCATTTTCACAAAATTTTAGTTTCTTATGGTTGGGGTAATTTTCAATTTTTATATGAGGTACTAAAAGGGGTCGGCCGATATAGTCCATATTCATTCCAGAGTTAAATTTCCATAAGCTTATATCGTGCTCAAAATATGAACGAATTCAGTGTACCTGAAAAAAAAAACGTATGGAATACTATGAGAGTAAATTCGGTCATTTGTATAAGCGGTACCAGGAGGGCTGTGGCAAATGCTTCGGTTTTCTGAGAGTTTGCCTGTTGTTATAAGGTAATTGAACTGACCAAATTAATTGATCCTACAGCTTTCCGTTTTGTAGTTATGGGAGAAATATTATTTTTACAAAAAAGATAATTTTGAATGGAAGGTACCAAAAGGGGTGATCATTTGCAATCTCCTTACTTCAATTTGAAAAATAATAATACTGGTAAATTCTCATCAAGATCACTTAAGGTTTACACAAGTTATCCTGCCCACCAGACATCCATCCAGCCAGCCAGACAGACGGACATGGCTCAACCGTCTTAGAAAGTCATGAAACAAATTTGGTCTTAAAATACTTGGGGTGTAACACGTCTCCTTTAATGCGTTACACTTTTTCTCGTGTTCTACATTTTCATTATACCATTTTTTACAGTGCTTTTAAGTATTAGATACATTCAATTAATTGTAAATAAAAACGTAAAGCATGTATCCATGTCTACTTTAATTCACATGATATGTGGCTTAACTGCAAATAAATAAAAATACAAATTTCTGTTGACCTGTGTTATTTAAGCCCAATTTGCTTACATTCGCAGAATTTAAAATCTTCGTTTTTTTCACTTCTTCTTCAGCTTTTGTCATATATAAGCCAAAAACATAAAATTAAATCTGAAATGCGTGAAGAAAAAAAACAAACTGGGTTGTATCCTGTTTCTCTTAACTCAACTCAACTGCTTGTCAGTTACTCTAATTGCAAATTCTTTCGGAAGTGAAAACGAAACAAAGAAACAATTTAGTAAATATTACTTTTTTTGTTTCAACACTTACGCGAAAGGAATGTTGGTTCGTTCGTTCGTTCAGTCTTTCACTCCCAAACGTCATTATGTTTCTGTTACATTTTTAATTAACTACAACACAATTCCTACACAAATGTCAAATGTACTTAACTCTTTTTTTTGTGCTGTTGTTGTTATTGTTGCTTTGCGCTCCCGCTACTGGGATATGGTGTCTCTCTCTCCTTTATGACATTCATTTATATTTGTACTTCTGCTATTGCTACTCGTCGTAACATTTTACAAATAAACTCAAATGAGTGTTAAGTTAACAAAATGTTTAATTTGTATAACCCGAAAAAAGTATACGAATTACGACTACCTACAGCAGCAACAGCAGCAACAACAACATCAAACGAAGTAACAAATTAAAATAAAGAATTTCTGTTTATTTTACTCGGTAGGGATATACGTTGAGACACTAAGATCCACAATATTTGCCATTTGGAAACACTTATGCCAACGCGATGATGACACTGCCATCCCTTGGCACATTTCATCAGAAGTTCCAGTAACATCATCGCAAGGAAGCAACATACCGTTGTCAATCCTTTAATTTGTTGTCATACGAGAAGGAAAAAGAAGATGGGAAAACAAGTAAATTTGTTTAAAGAAAGGTTTTTAACTTTTGGCCAAAAATTTACAATTGTTGTTTACCGGTTTGTTGTTTCTAGTTGATGAACAGGTTAACACGAGATAGTGTTGGGTGACAAAGGAGATATACACTTAGGAAGACAGTAAGATAAATGGAATTAAGTGGACCAATAAACGAATATAGTCCTTCTGATAAATATGACTCGATTTTATTCCTTACTTTGTAATTTGATATATATAAGTGTTTTGGGTTTTTAACATTTAGGCTGAAAAGTGCTGCATGACACGATGAATCAATAGTGATGGTTGTTTAAACTATCTCCCATCTTTCAAAACAGCCTAAAACGTGACAATTTCCCCTTATACGATACTTCCTAACTTTAAATAACTTTATTATGGCATGTAAATTGACAAAACGAATGATGCAGAACTTCTTCTTTTTGGGGCTACTTTCACGTGCAGTTCTTAGAATTGAGTCCCAAACTCAATAAGCTGAAAAATTTTGTACTGTGTTATATATCGACAATGAAAATGAAAGAAATTAATATAGCGGATATCCATAATATATAATATAAAATCCTAAAGCATTATAAGTTTAATAAAGAGATCGCTGTTTTTGGCTCGCTTGCCAGCTTGTAAATCTTAATGTGTTTATAAATTCGTGAGTAGATGACAAGATGTTTGTATACGTTACTGTCTGTCTGATGATGGAGGGTTCATACAGTAATTTACATTTCTTTAGCAGCGGCACATTGTCGTACAAGAATCTACTATTGTTTTAGGATACAATTCAAAAAATTTTAATCTACTGCGAATATTTGTAATGTATAAAAACTAATTACACTGTGGAACACTTTCAGGATCATTGTCTGGGTGGTGAGAAATTCCAAGTCAGGGTGAAATTACTAGGTCAGTTACCAGGCCAAACTTTTCTTATGACCTATTATATTTTTGTTTATATTGATATTTTCAGCTATAATTCCGGAGGCATTGATAATTTCTTATTTAATTCTTTAAGAAAACTAAATTGGACTAATTTTTATTTATTTTTGATTTATTATACCGCAATATTGGAACAAAGTGCGAATGATTAATATAAAATCCGCGTAACAACAATATTACTCATACGCTGTACACACATACTATATAAAGGGTGGTTAAATTGTAAGGGCCGTTGTTGAATGTGAACCACACCTAAACGCCAAGTTCTTTTCAGCATTTCATTTGAACTTTATCAATTTCAGACTAACTCAATTTGAACCACGCGAGCAACGCGTTAAAGTTATTCATGCTTATTCTGAAAATGGGTGTTCAAATCAAAAAGCATTTTGTGCCCTTCGGAATTTTTTTCGGTCATCTTAACCGTCCAAATCGTGCAAAAATTTTAGCAAACCAAGTCTGTAGGAAATGTGAAAACACCAGTGAGTACGCTACAGCTCGTACTGCAGAAATATAGCTGCTGTTCGCGATAGCTGAAGAGCCGTCCACCTCAACTCGTTGTCGTACCCAACAATTGCAAAGACTTGCATTTACACGTTTACAAGGTGCAATTGACTCAAGAAATAAAGCCTCTTGACCATTCCAAACGTCGTCAATGGTCAGAATGGTGGCAAGAAATGGCAACAGTGGATGATCAATTTTAGAAGTAAATCATCTTCAGTGATAAGGCTCATTTTCACCTCAGTGGATTCGTCAATAAGTAGAATTGCCGCATTTAGGCGAATGATAATCCAAGAGTGATTGTCGAAAAACCGATGCACTCAATAAAGAGTGGATGTTTTCTGCGGTTTATGGGCTGGCGGCATCATCGGGACGTATTTTTTCCAACATGAGGCCGGTCAGGCTGTTACTGTTAATGGTGTTCGATATCGTGAGATGATAACGAACATGTTATGGCTCGAATTATAAGATATGGATGTAGACGATATGTGGTTTCAACAGAACGGTGCCACTTGCCACACAGCTAACAAGACAATGGCTCTTTTGCGCGACAAATTCAGTGGCCGTGTTATCTCGTCAAGATCATGTGATTTGACACCGTTGGTCTTCTTTCTTGGGGGTTATTTGAAAGAAAAGGTGTACGTCGTTCAAGTTTTATACCACGCCCACTGTTCCGATCCCGCCCACTTTTTGTTGGATCGCGAACTTTGCTGCCAAATGCATTCACACAAATGTTCAAAACGACTGGAGAACAGTTTCACAAATAGGGTTCCAATGACCAGTGCCACGCCCACTCGATATATCACAAACGATATATCGCTGTTTTCACCACAGACCACACAGCTACATTCTGTAAAAATTTCAAAAAGATCGGTCAAGCCGTTTTCGAGTCTATACGGTAACAAACGCAAATAAAACAAACACAAACTCATTTTCATATGAATAGATTTAACCTTTGACCTCTTGTGGGCACGGCTTAAAGTTGTCCGAATTTGACAATAGCCCCTTTACAACAACTGCCACAATATTCCGCTCGGGCATTACCGATAAACCAAAGCTGAATTATCGCTGTCTCCCTAATCTACACATCGTCGGTATATTGCGTAAACTGACCAACTCCATTTTTTGTGTTTCGGAGTTATTGGTGATTTTAAGTACATAGCTGCTTGTGTTTTTATACAATAACTACAAAACTACTTCAAATAGCAATTAGATTTTTTTACAGGGCATAGAATACGACTTTTGGAGCATTTTTGCAGCATTAAGTCCAATTCACGCCGCATACCGACGATATATAAAAATTAAACGGCCCACGTATGTAATAACATCCCGTGAGAACATCTGGGGCGATGTAGCTTATTTTTTTTAATCCTCTAAGCGGAGGTTTTTTTTCCAAGATTAATAAGATCGGACAAAAACTACTTCCACCTCTCTTACAAACTCTCCCTTGTTTGGGGTGTCCGTCTGTCTGTTCCCCCGATTTGTTTTCGTTGTTGAGTTTTTCAGACTTTTTTCAGCCACTAACTTCAAGGTGTTTGGTTGTACTGGTAAGCTGTTATCAACAAAGTTGTTTCCAACATTTTGGGCTTCAACTTTTGTGAAAAAACCTTACCTCTTAAATCAGGTGTGATTCCGAACACCAGTAGAAAGTAGTATTGACTAATGCGTGAGACACCATTTTATATCAAATGAAAGAGACAGTGTCAACTTTTTGTATTTTTTGTTTTGCTTTGACTTATTAAAAGAAATAATTGCAAAAAATATCATATCAAATTTGTATCCTTGAAATCCTTGAAAATTTGCAATTATAATTAATTGCGGAAAATACATTTTGGAGACTATTTTTTAGCTTAGTGTCAAAAATTTACTTAGTTACAAAAATATTCCGCTTGTTATATGAAAAATTATAAAATAAAAAATATTTCTGTTTCTTTTTAGGTAGGTGCAATCAATATAAGGCAAGTGCTTTTGGTAAATATATTTATTTTATTTATTATAAATTGTATATCGGAAAAATTTATAATGGAAATTAATTATTTGGCCTCCCGTTTGGTCTTTTCTCATAATCCAGCAGTAACCAGCCAACATCATTAGACACTATATACCTTGAGAAAGCTTCTTCATATTTAAAATGTCCCGATAGAACCTTTCTCTGTGCTTATAAAATCTGATGTCAATTTAGAATATACATATTAAGCATCACATTTAATATTATAATAGTTTACCAACATATCATTAATGCTATTTTGTTAAATTATTATTAACTTGAAATTTTCTTGCGGACTCTCAGTCAAGGAATTCTGCAAAGTCCTTGCCTGTCCTATTACACCACATCGCTCTACTTTCTCTTAACTCCCATTCTGTTCGTCGTTTTTTTTTCGTGTATCCATTTGCTGCCTTATCACTTGTGTTCTGGTTTAGTAAACATCCTAGATGACGTCTGTGTACAGAAATTGTCCTTAATATTCCATTTTTATGCTTTGTGATTATTTTCATTCGTATCTATTTAAGTTTTACTTTTCTCACAACTTTCAATTCAAAACACATGTAATTTCCTATTTCGTATTTGTGTAGACAGGCACGACCAGATATGTGTACTAGTAGTATTTGTATAATCCTTGTGTGAAAGAATATGGTTGTGTCGTGTTAGCGTGTGTGTGTGTGTGTTTGAGTATTGCATTTAAGTGTTGCATCCCCTCGGCTTGCCGTAACGTGTCTCGTTAAGACTCCTGTAAGTGGCTCTATTTTCATTTCATTTATTTCCCTATGACGAGGTTCCCTCTCCCCCCTCCCCAACATAATGTAGGTAGACCAAGACCAAGACACCGTTACAAACAATCTAAAATATATATACGGCGGTCGAGACAGACATCAGACATTATGGCAGACCCCTCGTAATTTTTCATTTGCAACTAAGCTTTTAGTTTTGTTGCATCCTGCCAGCCTGCAACCACTTTACCATGTTTCCATGAATAATGGGATGTTTCTGGCATACACGCCAAGGGGGCCGTAAAGGGTTTGCTGCAACACGAGGTGTTTCATTTGAATTTTTTTTTTCGTCCGTGTTGCAACTTTCAAATCACTGCAGTCAGCTGCAGGTATTTGTTTTTTTTCCCTGCTGGCATCTAAGTTGTAGTTCGTTTTGTTTGTGCCTGCCTCCTTGCCTGGCACTTCCACACGTGTTTCGTTCCTTTCGTTGGGACATAAATCTTTCCTTATTGCCGACAAACACACACACATACTTACATATAAATAGAAACTAGCTCCTAACTATATATTAACTATCTCATCTTACTAACTATGTGTAACGAGCTTTAATTTTATGTGTGCACTCTTTAGATACTACTTAAGCTTTTATACCTTAGTAGCTTCTCATTGAAACTCATCGTCAGTCTCATTGGCATTCAAGTCCGTCTGTCCGTCCATCCATCCGCTTGTTAGTTTCAGTCTGTCTGTCCATTGGAATGTATGTTCGTTCTCTAGCCATATGTTGGTTGTTGTTTGTGTATCCCTTTAATCTTAAAGGTGTATTTGCAACTTTTAACATGTTTTTAAGATTTATATTAGCACAGGTGTGTCGGGTGAAATAGCAGATGAGAGCCATTTGGCTGAGTAGCTGGATTGGCTCGAAATATAAAATATTGTTTCTTTTTTCCTTAATGGCTACAGAAGTAAGTGGAATCCTATTCAAAACTCAGCAAGTTCATGTAATGACTTACACAGTACAACACATGATTTTAGGAGTCAATTCTGAAAACTGCAAGTGAAAGTAGCCCCAAAAAGAAGAAATTCTGCATCATTCGTTTTGTTAAGTTACATGCCATAATAAGTTAATATCGATTTGAAGTTAGTAAGTAATGTATAGGGGAATTTGTCACGTTGAAGGCTCTTTTGTTTGAACGTGCTTGACTACGTCGATGTCGTTATATAGCTCATGATTCATTCGGCAACGCTACTCGCCGTTAAAGATGATGGGTTAAAAACATTTTCCGAAGTATTATTCTCGAAAACTTCCAAAATAGATTGATCCGCTTGTGTCATTACCCAGAATTCAGCGCTGTAGAGTAAGACATGTAGAATCAGTGCCTTGTAAGGCTGGACCTTTGTTCGTTGAAAGAGGGCTTTTTTTAACGATGACATGTCCAAATATTTTGCAAAGTATATTTCCCTCGAAGACTCCCAGCAGATATTGATCCGCTTGTGTCATTACCCAGGATTCAGCGCTGTAGAGTAAGACATGTAGAATCAATGCCTGGTTGAGCTAGACTTTTTTCGTCGAGAGAGGGCTTTGTCATTAAATAGCTTGCTTTGCGTATAATAGCATCGGTTTGCGACCAAGACGTGTCTTCTGATATTTATTTTTATTTGCGACAGAGCCAACAAAATCGTGTATCTCTTCAAAGTTATAGTTGTCAACGTTTACACAGCGTCCCAGACGTGTAGTCTTTGTTCGTTCGAAGCAAATAATCTGGTTTTGTGCTTATTTATCACCAGACCCACTTGTGTTGACTACTTCTCAATGCTTGAAAAGGCCGCAGTAACATTCCGCAGTCCTCTTTCAATGATACTTATATTATTATCGTCATATGCGAGCATCATGTGACTTTTGTTGAGGATCGTACCATTTCTGTTTACTGCAGCCTTCCGCATGATTATCCCCATCCCTTCAGATATTTGCTTATTTTCAATGAAGTCTTTGTGTCAGTCAGTGTCATCCCGCAAAGTCGTATCAGCTGCGCGAGGATACCAAACTCAGCCATAGCATCTAATAGTTTCTTTCATATCGGAATGTCGAATGCAGCTTTGTAATCGTTTAACAGATGGTACGTGTCGATCTGCATTTCTGGGGTCCTCTCCAGGATTTGTCGTAGTGTAAATATCTGCTGGGTCGTAGATTTAGCATGTCTAAAGCTAGTCACACAGATAAGGTCCAATCAGGTTTGCTACGATGTACCTTAGTCGTTCACATTTTACACTAGACAGGACCTTGTATGCGATGGGTAAAAGGCAAATCCCGTGGTAGTTGGTGCATACGCTATTGCCCTTCTTAAACACAGGATATAGAACACACAGATTCCAGTCATCGAGCGTGCATTCCTTTAATTATATCGTACTTATGATCTGGTGCATGCATTTTGCCAGCTCATCGCCGCCGGCCTTAAAAATCTCTGCCGATAGTCTATCGGATTTCGCAGCTTTATAATTTTTAAGCCTTGCAATCGCCGTGCTGATCTCGTTTTGGCTCAGTGGTGGACAATCTAAACCGTCGTCGATGATTGGTGTGATTTCGTCACTTATGCTGCCTTCGGGAACGAGTAGAGGTCGAAAGTGTTCCCTCCCACACTCTGATTGTCCGTGACCAGATTTCCGTCTATGTCCTTACGGGTGGGGATCCCTGCTTTTAACCTTTTAGTAGAATTTTCGGGCCTCACCTCTATCCCTGTAGTTTTCCATATCCTGGCATTCTATTTCACAGACGTTGTTTTCTCCTGAACAGGCGTTTCATCACCCTCATCTTCTCATTAAAACGCTCCGTCACCGCACGCTTTGCCATTTGTTGCAGTTTTGCCTTGTATGCAGCATCCATTTCCTCAGACATTTCGCGAAATTCATCTTCGTACCAGGGCTCGTCTGAGCGTATTTTTTCGTAACACAATACGGTCTTTGCGGCAGTGGTCATAGAATTCGCAATATGCTGTCATTGGGTGTCTGTAATATCAGAACTAGGGTGGCTTGTTTATAGTAATTGAGAGAGTTGGTTGAAGTAGCCATTGGCTACCTCAGTGGTATGTAGCTTTATGATGTTTAGTTTCCTTTGCGTTTGTTTAAGAGCATTTTGGGCACCACTTATACGTGTGCGTACCTTGGCTGCCACTAGGTGGTGATCCGAATCAATAGTCGCACCGCGCATCACTCGCACGTCCACAGTGCCGTCAACATTTGAGGGGTTTCTTGTTTTTTCTTTTCTTCGTGGTTTCATAATAATTGTTTTGTTTAAGGAAAGTGTTTTATTGGGCCATCGCGGCCGATTCAAGTTTCCTGGGGACCGACAAAGCCACTTAGAGAGCCTTTGTTGAGCTTCATCGGTGGTTGTGCCTTCTCACATTTGCTATCACTGAACGGATGATCAGTGGCATTGCCTGGGGAATAAGTGATCCTTCGAACGTTGTGAGCTGCTTGGGAACCTCCAAAGAGAGCTTCTTGTTATTCCCAAATGAATAACAATCAGAAAGACTCATATGAGAAAATTTCCCATTCCCCAAGGTAATGAATTTACGTCTTTTAACAGTAAAGGAATTTCGTTTCACAATATGTTTTTTAAATATTTTGACTTAGTCTCTACATATCATATTCTTCAAAGTGCCACTGTAAAAAGCCGCTGCTTTTTTACAATCCACAACTGCAGCTTAACACACTAAATTTGTATAAAAGTTAGTATGTCTGTGGGATACATAAGTATGTAGTGGTTTTTTCTCATCGCATCAGATTTAATAGTTGACAATGTGAGTGTGCATATGTGTGCAAACATGTATGTAAGTATGAACATGCAAGTGTTCTTCCGTCGGTATTAAAAAATTCTTTAGGTAAATGTATCTTATTAGAAGGATTAAAGGCAAGCTACTAGAGAGAACATGTACATTAGGGTGACCATTAAAAGTATACAGAAAATATTTTTTTGTAAATTATACAAACAGTTTCAATAGATTCATTACACATTACAACATATGATTTTGGGACTCAATTCTGAGAACTGCATGTGAAAGTAGCCCCAGAAAGAAGAAGTTCTGCAACATTCGTTTTGTAAAGTTGCATGTCATTATTATTTAATATCGATTTGAAGTTAGTAAGTATCGTATAGGAAAATATGTCACATTTTAGGCTCTTGTACTGTGTTATATTTTATAGCAGATGTCATGAAATGGCTAAGATATCCTGAATCCTAAGAAATGAAATAGCTTTAAACGTCAAATAGCTGCCAGTTAAGAAGTATTTTCGAGTGTTTTTCGATTTCGACTCATACAACAGCTGATTTTTATATGCTAAACCAGCTGTAGGATGTTACAAAATAACCTAATTTGGCCTTTAGTCTGAAAGGGTCTTAGACCAATGCGTCACACCTGAGATTTAAGTTATAAAAATTTTCGTCAATACCATAAACTTTAAAATTTCAAAAATAACTCTTTGCTGCCACCCTATTGTGTGTATATCTAGTTAGCATGCATGATGATGTCGATGTCGATGGTTTCGTCGTCGCTAACGTGAGGATGCTCGAAAAAAAGGGAAAATATTTTTGATGTCAAATTCACACACACACTCGCATACAAATACTTAACACACATTCTTGCATACAGGTGAATTATTATATTCATGGTTTTATATTTTAATTAAATATTTTATCAAAGTATTGAGTTCAGGTGAAATTTTTTAATAAACTATTTTACTATTTTATGTCGTTGCTGCTGCTGGTTTTCTTATTTTCTCTTTTTCATTTCTGTTCGCATTGAAGGTGGCGGTATTCTTCACATCGACTACACATGACAAACAAATTAGGGGGGTTGGGGGGTCTGTTTTTTAAACAACGTATTATATTTGGTTTTTAATAAGGATTCTAAGTAGATACCTAATAGCTTATAGAGAGAAAGAAAAGAAATATCTCATTAATATCACAGAGATGACGGTAATATGAGGTTTTTGTGTTATTTTTTTCCTGAGGAGGTTCATGAATTATTGTCTTTGAAAATGTGATATTGATATTCTTAAGAATGTGTGGGCGATATTAAGAGATAAAATTAATAATATGTATATAAATTGTGCAATTTTGTGCAACACTTTCTGCATTCTTATAAAAAGTCCAATAAGGCATTTGTTCGTGTGATAAATCGCTGATATTATACAATTTTGTATTCAGTCTATATACCATGAAAATGATAATGCTGCCATATGTTTTGCGATGACCAATTTCGTAATTTAACTGTGGATTTCTCTTAGAAGGCGTTGTCGAATAACTTATTCTGAATAATTGATTTTTTTAATTTACACTTACTTCTAATAGTAGTCACATTAAAAGCTTTCTTGCGTAAGGTAAAATATAAAAATAAAATGAGGAAATAAAACTGGCAAACTCAGGAACAAAAGCCACGGACAATACCACTTTTTACTTATTTATTTGCTCTTTACATCCCATAAATAAGATTCGGTAGAGCTTCTATTTTTATACTCATACAATAGAACCTACAGTTCAATGACGAACCTTAACGTCAGCTGTTAAAGAAGCTTTTACTAGATATGACGATTGACTCGACACTACTGCGAAGTTACTGTGTAATGAAACAAGAGTAATACTGACATGAAGTTTATTGCTATGATAAATTTTACTCTATAACAGTTTATTGACTTTAACATAACGATACATAAAACCTTTGGAATGTCATTACTGGGGGCAATTTCTTACGATGATCTGATATATTCCACTTAAGTTTAAATAACCAGTCATAGGAGTTTTATATTTGTTTGCAGTTATATTGAATCAAAAGAAGAAACTTTAAATTTGCCAAAGTTTGTTGTCTTCAATAAGTTATAAAAGTATATATGCTTACAGTATCCCGACAACTTAGAACAATTAAGTATAATGCTTTCAAGTAACGTGGTGTGATTAAATTTTTTTTTATAATTTTTTACTACAAATTTTATAAGATACATTAAAATAAAATTTATAACATATTTGTTTTCTATAGCATTGAAATATCTTGTTAATATTTGAAATATTTTTAATATTTTTAATAATTTTAATATTTTCAATATTATAAATAATTTTAATATTTTTAATATTTTGTATATTGTAAATATTTTTAATATTTTTAATATTTTTTATATTTTTAATATTTTTAATATTTTTAATATTTTTAATATTTTTAATATTTTTAATATTTTTAATATTTTTAATATTTTTAATATTTTTAATATTTTTAATATTTTTAATATTTTTAATATTTTTAATATTTTTAATATTTTTAATATTTTTAATATTTTTAATAATTTTAATATTTTTAATAATTTGCATATTTTAAATATTTTAAAATTTTTATTATACCCTCACCCTATGGCTAGGAGGGTATATATCATTTGGTGCGACCCAAAAGTGTAACACATAGAAGGAGTAACTTTTGACCCTAAGTTTTTTTTGAACCAAATCCGATTCATGACTTTTACAGTCGTTTGAGCCATGTCCGTCTGTCTGGCTGGTACGCACGATAACTTACGAAAAACGAAATGAAATGTTTTGAAACTTTACGCAAGTTAATATTTCGCCAAAACTACGTTCGGTATTGACTGACACCTCCCATACAAATGTACCCTTCCGCCCACTTTAGAAATCGAGTAATATTATAAATGCATCCAACTCGATCGTTCTCAAATTCTATATTTAGTAGAAATATAACAGGATAAAGTTTTGCAGAAAAAACTGGAAGTCTAGCTACGCCCCTTTTGGTACCTCCCACACAAATTTACCATTCCGCCCACTTAAGAAATTGAGTAATATTATCAATACAGTATTTAGTAAAAGTGCAGCAGAATAAAGTTTTGGAGAAAAAAACTGAAAGTTTAGCTACACCCCTTCTGATACCTCCCATACGCATCAGGTACCGGCCGCTTTAGTAATCGACTAATATTATTTACAGATCTATCGCGATTGTGTCGAAATTCTGTATTTAGTAAAGCTCAAGCAGGATAAAGTTTTCGAGAACAAATTGGAAGACTAGCCACGCCCCTTCTGGTACCTTCCATACAAATGTACCATTCCGCCCACTTTACAGATGGAGTAGTAATATCAATACACCCAACGTGATCGTGTCCAAATTTTGTATTTAGTAAAGCTAAATCAGGATAAAATTTTGGGGAAAAAACTGTAAGTCTAGCCACGCCCCTTCTGGTACCTCCCATCCAAATCGAGTAATAATATGAAAATACTTAAAAATTTTATGTTTTACTGAGTGTGAGGATGAATGTAATTCGGGTTTCCCGACTGAAACTTTCTTACTGGCTTTTTTTTAAATTTTTAATATTTGTAATAGTTTTATTTGTTAAAAGTTTTTAATATTTTCAATATTTTTAATAATTTAAATTTTTTGTAATATTTTTAATAATTTTAATTTTTTCTTTAATATTTTTAATATTTTTAATATATTTAATATTTTTAATATTTTTAATATTTTTAATATTTTTAATATTTTTAATATTTTTAATATTTTTAATATTTTTAATATTTTTAATATTTTTAATATTTTTAATATTTTTAATATTTTTAATATTTTTAATATTTTTAATATTTTTAATATTTTTAATATTTTTAATATTTTTAATATTTTTAATATTTTTAATATTTTTAATATTTTTAATATTTTTAATATTTTTAATATTTTTAATATTTTTAATATTTCTAATATTTTTAATATTTTTAATAGGTATTTTTTATATTTTTCCTATTTTTTTTTAATATTTTCAATATTTTTAATTTATTTAAAATTAATTTTTTTATATTTTTCATATTTTTTTTTTAATATTTTTAATATTTTTTATATTTGTAACATTTGTAATATTTTTTAAAACTTTTAGTATTTAACTCCTAGCCCATGAATAATAGTTTGACCGACTACTGCTCTCCCCCCAACCGTGTATTTGTACGCATCCATAAAGAAAAATGTGTTGCCAAGTGGTTTTTGTGTTTAACATTTCACATTTCATACTTTAGTCTCAATATTGGTGGATATTTTTAATATATTGTACAAGTACAATAACAATACACACAATGTATGTTGAAAGTTTATGTGTATGAGTTTGTGGAAATGCTCCATAAATACTAAGATGTGGGCTGTTCGCACAGATTTTCAGACGCCACAAGGACCATAAAATATATACACTTTCAACACAAACATCCTTCCACTGTTTCGTATTGATGTCATATGGGAAGTTAAAAGTCTTGTATGCGTGTAGTAATGTCAGCAACATTTTGTTGCTGTGCAAATTTTTGCTATTGTCATTGTACACAACCATTCCACTGTTGTTACTGGCAATGTATTATGGGCAACAAAATTTAATCCTTGGTACATCGGCGAAGACAGTTACTTTAAGTAGTTTTTGTTTTAGAGAGAGAGAGAGAGCGAGAGGAAGACAACTAAACGATTGCCAACTGGAAGGAGGTAGAAATTATGAATGTGGTGTTAGCTTAACGACGAACTTGAATAAATAAAAAATGATAAGAGTTTGGGAAATTTTCTTAAATTTTAGTAACATAATAGTTGCGAATATATGTGACAGTTAACGCCGATAATTATCACCGTTTACACTACAAGGCGATAGCCATTGTTAGCGATACTTTGTTTTAGTAACCTTCACTTATAATGTTATTTAATGAGTTTGGTAGTGGTGCCCAAGTTATTAATAGGGAAAGACGATTCTTTTTTTTCAAAACATGAAAAAAGTAAAACACTTTAGTAATTGAATGAATTTCATCTTTATTTATTTATATCTAACAAAGATGTGATGAAAAGTACAATATACTACTATATTACATATATTACAATAAAGTATTTATAGTACTATGTGTATTGTACTATATGTAGTATACTTTTGTTTTTAAAAATTTACCTCACCCTATCTTCTATTGAGAAAAATCTACATTTCAAAAAGTAATAAAAATCATGAGCATCTCATCCCATGAAGTCCTTTTACAATATATTTCTTTTGAAATGTCTTCTTAAAATTTCAATTAAGCAAAAGTGTTTCAATTTTTATTAGTTGAACAATTTTACTTAACAAATTGCTTATATTTGCTTAGTAAAATTGGTAGATAAAATAACTCAATAGACTCTTGTTCAATGTTTTTGAAATGTTATTTACATTATATGGCAAAAATCTATAAAAACCAAAAATTTAAAAATAAATAATAAGAACATAGAAGAGCTTACGTATAAATTCATGTAGCTCATAGAGAATGCATAGGTAGATTTGTGGGGAGTTTTCGATATAAACTACTGATGGTTGGAATAAGACTGTTATTTGGCCGGTAAAGATGAGACGCTTCTATTTTAAGATTCACATAAAGAGACCTACAGTTTAACGGCACATACGAACTTCAGTTGTTTGAGAAGCTTTTAGTAGCTTTTAATAGAAAAATATTACAAATCATCAGTAGTAAGATTATAAGCTCTGTCAATGATATAAAATAAAACTGTGAGAAGTAAAGGGACATACGTGATCGTCATTGGCGGTCTGCTTCTTTTTCTCTGAAAAGGTTTTCCCGGTCCCTTAATTGCGGGAAACTAACAAATGTATGAGAGAGTGTAGCGTCTAAGGACATTGCAACGTAATGAAAAATGTGGTGGTGTCTAAGAGATTTAATCTAGCCAAAAAAACTTGAAAAACTATATGACTGTCATCCACATAGTGGAAGCCGTTGACCAAAGAAATGTGGTTGACTGTGACTTGAATTGAACCCAGCATACCTGTATGGTAGTCGCGTGTTTTAACCATCGTGTTATGGTCATATATGGTCAAGCCCCCAGCTTTCCGAGCTGAAGCATTTTCATCCATTCGTACGACGTGTCCAAGTCAGCGCATTCGGTCTATTTAAATACGCTTGACTACATCGATGCCTTACACAGCTTTCACAGCTCATGATTCACACGACGCTGATGGGTTCAAATATCAAAGTATTTTTCTCCAGAAGATTCCTAGAACAAATTCATCTGATTGTATCATTACCCAGGATTCTGCGCTGTGGAACTAGACAGGTAGGATCAGAGTCTAGTAGAATTTAATATTTGTTCTTCAAGAGAGCGCTTTGTCATCAAATCGCTTGCTTAGCGCATAGTATCAACGGTCTGCAATCAATACTCGTCTCTTGATTTCCACGCTGACGTTACTATTTTTGTTTAATCCGCCGACTGCTTTTCAATGCTCGAAAAAGCCGCAGTAACATCCCGTAATCCACGGCCAATGATATCTATATCATCAGCATACGCAAGCAGCATGTGACTTTTATTGAAGACGGTACCATTCCTGTTTACTGTAGCCTTCCACATGATCATCTCCATTACGATGTTAAAGATATCGCTTTTTCTAAAGCCTCGCTTGGTAGAAAATGGCTATGTCAGATTTTTGTCAATTTTCACTGAAAATTTCGAATGCAGCTTTGTAGTCGTTGAACAGATGGTAAGTGTCGTTCTGCAATTCCTGGGTCTTCTCCAGGATTTGTCTTAGCTAGAAAATCTGGTCGGTCATGGATTTAGCAGGTCTAAAGCCACACTGATAAGGTTCAATCATGTCCGTTAAGATGGGCTTAGTTTTTCACAAAACACATTCGACAGGACCCTGTATACGATAGGTAAAATGCAGACCCCCAGTAGTTGGTGCACATACTTGGATCGGCTTTCTTCAGCACAGGACATAGAACACTCAGAGTCTTGGCTCTCGTAGCTTTATTGTTTTTAAGCCGTGCAATTGCCGTGCTGATCTCGTTTTGGATCGGTGGTGGACAGTCTTCTCAGTCGCCGGTGATTGGTTTGATTTCGTGACTTGTGCTGCCTTCGGGGACGAGCATAGTACGAAAATGTTCTCCTCATATTTACAGCACACTCTGCGTGTCCGTGACCAGATTTCCATCTCTGTCAGATGGGGATCCCTGTTCCAAAACATTTACTTGGGCCACTTGGTAGAACTTTCAGGCTTCACCTCTTGTCCTGTACTTTTCGATATCCTGTTTTTTTTCTTCCATAGACGCTAAATCTAAAGGGTGTTTTATCTCCCTCCACTTCTCATTATATCGTGACGTCACCGCATTCCTGTTCACCAGACACTCCTTAACGTACCAGGGCTCGACTGTCGTTATGGTCGTTATGGCAGTGGTAATAGAATACACAATATGTTGCCACTGTGTGCCTGGATTATAAGAATTAGAGGCCTTTGTTTGCAGTAATTGAGAGAGTTGTTTGGAGTAAGCACTGGCTATCTCGGTGTTATGCAGCTTTGCGATGTTTTGCTGTCTTTGCCTTTGGTTACGAGCGTTTAAGCACTACTTTATCTCGCTTGTACCTTGGCTGCAACTAGCTGGTTATCCGAGTCAATTACTCACATCACTCGCACGTCATATTGTGTAGACTGAATTTTCCGACTGTTGAACCAAGAGCATTTTCGGTTTCTATTTAGCATTAAAATCTCCCAAAACAATTTAAATGTCATGTGCAGGGCAGCGGTCATATATTTCTTCCAGACGCTCATAGAATGCATCTTTAATGTCCTCGTCTTTGCTTGTCGCCTGTGCCTGTACACAAATGAGCGTCATAAAAAATTATTTTACTTTGATGGGGATAGTGGCTATTTGGTCACTTACCGCGTTAAACCGCGAGACCAAATGTCAAAGTCTCTTTGCCGACTATGAATCCATATCCAAATAAGTTTTTTCTTCATTGGGGCTTAAAAAAATGTCACAGTTCTTTAGTCGTGTGCGTCCTTTGTCACGTACATCGCATTTTCTGTATGGCGGGGATGTCAGCCATGTATTAGTCGAAGATATGCGTCAATTTTATAGAGGTATCATCTCTGTCGAGATTTCGGACATTCCAGGAGCATATCGTTAAATCATGGTCCTTACAACGTTTGCGCGGGTCGTCAATATTTGTGGTTTCTTGTTTGTATACCCTCACCCTACGGGTAGAAGGCCTCCCATACCCATCTGGTACCGCCCAATTTAGAAATCGATTAATATTAGTATACACCCAATGCGATCGTGCCCAAATTCTGTATTTAATAAAGCTAAAGCAAGATAAAGTTTTGGAAAAAAAAATTGTAAGTCAAGCAACGCCCCTTCTGGTACCTCCCATACAAATGTACCAACCCAAATTCTGTATTTAGTAAAGCTATAACAGGTACCTTCCATACAAATGTACCACTCCGCCCACTTTAGAAATCGAGTTATAATATCAAAATACTAAAAATGTTTATTTGAAAGTGAGGGTACTCGTAAGTCAGTTTTCCGACTGAGACTTGTAGTTGTTGTGTTTAAGGAGAATGCGTTATTAGGCCACCGCTCCAGGTCCTAGTTTCTTTGGGATGCCAAAGCTACTAAGAGAGGCGTTTGTTGAGCTTCAGTAACTTCTATTCCCTAAGATGCATCGGTGGTAGCAAATCATATAGGTTGCTCAACGTTGCGCCTTCTCACATTTGCTGCCACTAAACGAATGTTCAGTGGCATTGCTCGGGAAACTCGTGATCTATCGGACGTTGTGAGCTGCTTAGGAACCTCTAAACAAAGATTCGCGTTATTCTTAAAGTGAATAAGTATCACAAAACTCAAATTAGAAAATCCGCCATCTTAAATTGTCGAAAAATTTTTTTCTACTGTGTTTTTTGTATACTTGTTTTATTGACCACGAGTTCACCGATCTCGCCTGACCACTTATTAATTTCTATTTGTTGTGACAATATTTACAATTTTCATTACGTCCTACTCTGTGTCCTCCTCACTATATGTATATTTATTCAAAAAACAAAAAAGTAATTTTAACACATTTTAAACATTTAATATTGCTGATGTAATTAAAATTAAATATTTAAATTGATCGTTCAGACAAATATTTAAACACAAAACGCACACGCATACCGTGGCAGATTGTATAAATAAGGGAATCTGTGTTATAGTCAAATAATACGACAACGAGAGTATCTACATATGCAGCCTATTTGTTTCACAGTTCGTTTCGACCATGATGCATACATATACAAATATATATATACATAAATGTATGCGTATAAGCTTATGTAAACGTAAATATGCTGTTATAGGCATATATGTATACTTTTGGATTTGTGTTCACACATATATAGATACATTTCATTACCCGGTGTCCTTGTGATGCAGTGAAGGAAGACCGACCCATTCATTCACCAGTTCTTTCAGTTATGCGAGAGGAATGGAATAAAATGAATTTAAATGGGCTCTAAGTTGGAAATATAAATTTAAGGTTTGAATGATAACGATTTAAAATTTGAAACATTTAGATATTTGCTATGTTTGATATAATTTAAGTGTTCTAGGGCTAAATTATGAGTTAAAGACATTGATTTTATTAATGACTTCAAATTAATTTCAGCTTCTTAATCTTTAAGATATAACAACGAGTTAAAAAAATTATACCAAATACATCAAATATATTCAAAGGTCCATAAGGTGATCTTAAGTTTATACCAAGCAACGGAAATATTCAGTTTGGAGGCCTCCTAGCAGCCATTTTTTGGAGACCTTATGACTTCCCGCCCCATACCATCTTCGTTTCTAAATTACATAGTGTGAGATTGGTGAGCTAGGTATTCCCTCTCGCTGCTCAAAAGAGACCTTCTGAAGGGTTTTCAGATTAATATCTTCATTAGGTCTCATATATCAGTCATTCCGAAGGTCTTATTAGGAAGGCCTCTGTAATGTAATAAATAGACTACCTTTAGAAGTTTTCCAGTGAAAGACCTTCAAAATGCCGTAAAAAAAACATCCTTCAGAATGTTTTCCCCAAAAACAAAAAAAAAAGGCCTTAATATACTTCCTTCAGAAGGCCTTCAGAAGATCTATTCATCAAAAAAAGTCGTGGTAAATTTTCAGTTTGTTTACAATTCTTTATTTAAAAATTATTTTAATTATTTAAAAATAAAATAAAAAATTTCACATCCTCTTTATTTTGTTAATATTTAAATAATATTTAATATATCTTTTTCATCTATAATTTTTCTTTTTATTGTGGCTCTGCTAATCATTTTTATTAGGTAAATTTTATTACTTACAACAATAACAAAATAATTTTAAACTGCAATCGCTGGGACCCTTGTGGCTTCTTGGACGAACACAAAACAACTAAATGCTAACTAGAGATCAAGGGAGCAGACAAAACAATGTAAACAATAAACTTGATGGAATTTCGTTTAACGGGACTATAACTGACAAAAATTTGTTGTTGTTGTGACTGTCTACCTCGTGTTACTTTGCCTCTTATTAGAACTCCTTCTTTAGATCTTCCACCAGCAATGTGTTACAAATGCTTCTTTTTGGATTCAAAAAATTGGACTTCATAGCTTTAACTATCGAATATTGCATACTTATTTACTATTCTAAAGAATAACTACTAAATCTCTCTTTAAAGCAAGGAATCAGACCGTGTAGCAGGTGCTCTGTTGCAAATAATTGAAGACCTACTTGATTTCCTCTTAGCAGAACTACTAGATTTCTGCTAAAAGTTGGGAATGAGAAGTTGTAACACATGCTCTTTCGCTGTGATTAGAAGACCTTCTCGATTGTTCCCATAGAAATAAGAAAGGATTAGTAAGAACGTTTTTTTGAAAGAAAGAAGTAGGGATTTTTGCATTAATCCTTAAATTAGGTCTTCTGGTAGGTGTAGAAAATCCAAAAGAAGACCTACAAAAGGTCGATTTTTGGTAAGGCCTGCCAAACTCCGTTGCTGGGTACTTAAGCTTAATTTAATATCCCTTTACACCCTTACGTATGAGATATGGGATAGCTTCTCGCGTTGTTGTACATAACCACGCTTTCTATTTTTTGATTCACAACTAACGACACCTACTTGTTTGTCGAAGAACGGCACTGTTTGAGAAGATTTTTACTAGAGAGGCGGATTGACTCAACACTTATACTGCAAAGTTACTGTTGACAACATCAAGGTGGCAGGCAATGAAAGAACCAGTAAGAAAGTTTCAGTCCGACTTACATATACCATGACCCTTAGTAAAACATAACATTTTCTATTATATTATTATTTTTACTCGATTCCTAAAGTGGGCGGAGTGGTACATTTGTATGGGAGGCATAAGAAGGGGCGCGGCTAGACTTGATATATATTCACAAAATACAGAATTTGGGCACGATCATGTCGAGTGTATTGATATTATTACTCCATCTCCAAATTGGGCGGAGTGGTACATTTGTATGGGGAGCATCAGAAGGGGCGTGTCTAGATCTCCAGATTTTTTCTACAAAACTTAATCCTGTTACAGAATTTGGGTACGATCTCTTTGGACTTATTGATATTATTACTCCATCTCTACAGTGGGCGGAAAGGTACATTTGTATGGGAGGTACCGAAGGGGCGTGGCTGGACTTCCAATTTATTTTCGCAAAAGTTTATCCTGTTAAAATTTGGGTACGACCCCTTTGGGTGTATTGATATTTTTACTCGATTTCTAAAGTGGCCGAAATGATGTATTTGTATGGGAGGTACCAGAAGGGGCGTGTCTAGACTTCCAGATTTTTTCTCAAAAACTTTATCCTGTTATAGCTTTACTAAATACATAATTTGGGTACGATCCCGTTGGGTGTATTAATATTTGTACTTGATTTCTAAAGTGGGCGGAGTGGTACACTTGTATGGGAGGTACAAGAATTGGTGCGGCTAGACTTACAGTTTTTTCTCCAAAAATTTGTCCTGATATATCTTCACAAAGTACAGAATTTGGGCACGATCATGTCGAGTGTATTGATATTATAACTCAATCTTTAAATTGGGCGGAGTGGTACATTTGTATGGGGGGGGGGTACCAGAAGGGGCGTGTCTAGATCTCCAGATTTTTTCTCCAAAACTGAATCCTGTTAAAGCTTTACTAAATACAGAATTTGGGTACGATCCCGTTGGGTGTATTAATATTATTACTCGATTTCTAAAGTGGTCGAAATTGTACAGTTGTATAGGAGGTACCAGAAGAGGCGTTGCCATGTAGCCCATTTTCAATAGTTTTGGGGAAATATTAACTTGTGTAAAGTTTCAAAACATTTGGTTTCGTGTTTCGCAAGTTATCGTGCATACCAGCCAGGCAGAGGGACATGGCTCAAACCACTTAGAAAGTCACGAATCGACTTTGGTTCAAAGAAACTTAGGGTCTAAAGTTACTCCTTCTATGTGTTACACTTTTGGGTCGTATCAAATGATATTTACCCTTCTACCCGTAGGGTTAGGGTATAAAAATTTAGATGACTAGATCCAGCAGTCGAACCTGGGATCTCTCACATGGCAGTCGCGTGTTCTAACCACTATGCAACGGTCGGTTCCAATTCACAGGATACTATTCGGCGACATTGGAAAATATAGGTGATGCACCCCTATAAATGGGTCATCCTTCAGATACTGGCCGAGAGTACTTAAAAACAAATAATTAAGCGTAACCATTCTCCTATGTTATAGACCTCCGTAAATAATTATTGTATTATGCAACTGCATTGCCACACGCTCTATTAAATTTTCTATTAGACCATTTCTTGTAATACCCATATACCACCCCCCTTCCCCACATGGGTGTTATAATTTTTAGCATTCATTGCTGCATTCCATATTCAGTATACACTGGCACATACACTAGAGAGTATTTGCTTAGTATAACATTACTACTATTATAGTTGTGTCGTCATCGCGTCATTGTTGCATTTGCTGTCGTTGTCCTACTCTTATCATCATCAGCATCACCATCGTCATCTCTATTCTCATCAACATCAACATCAACATCAACTAGGGTTTTCGTTGTCGTCGTCGTCGTCGTCGCTATTATTATGTTGATTATTATAACGCTTACTTAAACGTTTTTTGTTTGCATTTAATTTGTATTCAAACATTTAGAACAAAAGGATATGCATACAAAATAACGCCTCCTCCTCCTCGGTCCTCCTGCCCATATCGCCTGGTGGTCCCTCTGCGTTATCCGAAATTCTTCTCAATTCTCACTATAGCTTCCGGCAAGTAACAAAAGATCTAGTATACAGTACGAATGTTAGTATATGCACTTTTGTTTGTTGTTGCTGTTGTTGTTGTCGTTAGAGCTCACATGAAAAGAGCCCTGAGAGTTTCTTTCGCTATGTTGCATTTGCCTGAATTTCATTTATTAAAGCGCGTGTATGGGCGCCCATACGCTTCAAGTCACTACTACTGGCATTGTGTTTATTTTGTGTGTTCTCCGCTCTGCTCTGTAGGTCTCTTTGAGTTTGTTTGGTGGTATATTGTGCGTGATATGAAATGAGAAGCATTTCAAATTACATTTAAAATTAACATAATTTAATATTATACAAAGTGTTTTAACTAGTGTTGGTGTTTTCTTGACATGTTTTGTTGTTTTTTTTTTGGTGTAGGAAATTTCATAGGTGTTTAGATGCATGGAAAACTAATTTGAACACAAAACTTATTTTCGTATAAATATTGTAAACAAAATGAAGTAAAAGAGGGTTATATCATCGCTTGCTTGAATATATGTTGGTAACCGGCCGTGGCATAGTGGTTAGAACACGCGACTTCCACGCGGGAGTTCCGTGGTTCGATTCCCTACATTTGTCTTTCATTGCCGGTCCCCTCGATGTTGTCTACAACAACTTCGCAGTATTAAGTGTCGAGTCAATCGGCATGTCTAGTAAAAAGCTTTTCAAACAGTGACGTTCGCTTTCGTCGATAAACAAGTAGGTGCCGTTTGTTGTGAGTCTAAAATTTTCTATGTCATTCAATAAAAATATATTCACGAAAGGAATGTGTATTGTGCAAACAACATATCACTAGTATAAACTTAAATTGACTGCTATTTGTGATATAAATTTAGTTGATAGCCTTATGGTATTTTTACACGGCTACCATCACTAATGTTATTAAATACGGTTCTATGAAATAAGGCCCAAGAAATAAGGCCCCAAATCCAAAATGAAATAAAGCCCCACAAATGAGGCTTTAAGACCCCAACTAAATGAAAAAACACCCCAATTCATAAATGAAATAATGCCCCATGTTTGGGGCAAGCCTTCCAAATAATAAAAAGGCTAGGTACATGTGGTAGGGGTAGTAGAAGTGGTAAAGAAAGGGGGGGCCTTTTTATTATTTGGAGGCTTGCCCCAAACATGGGGCATTATTTCATTTATGAATTGGGGTGTTTGGGCGGCCCCCCCCACCGCATTCGTCTTTCAATAATGTCAGAGAATTCATACCGAAATAAGGCCCCAAAACAAAAATGAAATAAAGTCCCAAAAAAATTAAATAACACCGCAAATTTCACTGTTGTTGTTTTCTGAACAAATTTTTGGGGCTTTATTTCATTTTTGTTTTGGGGCCTTATTTCATAGAGCCATTAAATACAAGTAACAATAAAATTTAGGCAGAATTTGCCAAAGCCCTGATCACAATGCTTACATAACATCTCTAACATTTCTGTAACTTTTTGTCCAAAGAAAATTCAATTTTGTGTTATGTGTGATGCAAGGCAAAGCTTCTGATCGATTTAACTTACCCATAGTGATCCTTGCCAATTGCACTTCAAGTCTACTCACAGAGCTCCGTATTAGTGGTAGTACTGCGGACGGAGTACCTACACGGGGTGACGCCTGGAAACTTGCCTTTGACACCCGTCAGAGCACGGCTTACTGTAAAGGGCGAAAACTAAAACGCAGACACGTCGGCTCAGAGTGAGCGGTACCCTGGTCAGCGTCTGACCCAGAATGGGCGGCTGTAATAAAATCCTGGCAGGAGGAAAAAACTCCGCAACCCGCCGTTTGAACTATTGCAATGAAAATATCAAAATTGTACTAGGCGAGTTTAATGCTATAATAGGCAGGGAGACCGCATTTGAGCCTACCATCGGAAAATCCAGTCTGCACACCGAAACGTCGAACAATGGCATCATATTAATAGAACTCTCTGCGGCAAGAAACATGGTAGTTAGCAGCACTAGATTTGACCATAAAAATATTCATAAGGCAACGTGGTCATCTCCAGATTAATTGACGAGGAATCAGATAGATCACGTGGTAGTCGATGGAAGACACGCATCGAGTATTCTGCACGCACGACTGATCAGGGTTGCTAACGTTGACTCCGATCACTACCTTACCTCAGTTAAGGTACGCACAAGGCTAAGCCTAGCGAAAAACGTACGTAACCAGGCACAACGAAAGCTGGACATCGGTAAACTGCGGACCACAGAGGTAGCGGACGCCTACTCCAACCACCTAATTCAACTGCTGCGGAATGCTCCAACCCATGATAATATTACCTTGCAGTGGCAAAATAAAGCCGACTCCATAGAACGGACTGCGAGAAGCGTACTTGGGTACTCAGAGGCGTCTTAAGAAGATGTCTGGTACGATGATGAATGTCGCAGTGTCACGAGAGAAACGGATGCTGCATACAGGGCGAAACTGCAGCCAATGGCAACGCGAGCAGTTCGTGAACGGCACAGGGAAAAGAGAGGTAACTCGCCTCTTTAGACGGAAAAAGAACTAACGTCACTATCTGGCCATCGCTGCCCCTGTTCCACGCATTCTTGCCTTAACTCTCTGGTAGAATTTTCAGGCTACCCCTTCGACGCAACTCTGTGCACTCATCCTGCCTCTTCTTTAGCTTTCTGCTTACGACAACTGACATACAAAACCTGGGAGTATTCGAGAGAAAAGTACTGCGAAAAATATATGGACCTATCTATGTCGACGGCGAGTTTCGCCATTAGATAAACCATGAGCCTTACCACGACATCTATGTAGCTAAAAGAGTTGAATCCAACGACTACGATGGCTGGGACTTGTTGCCAGGATGGACCAGGTGTTTGAAGGCGAACCTTAAGGACGGCGCAGAGCGTTGGAAGGACCAAGTGGTTGGCGACGTGCAGCCATCTGGTAGGACTAACTGAAAAACGGACGCAGAAGAATTTTTTAATGCTTCAGGCCTCTACTATTTGAAGCATGTTCGTAAGTTGAAATGGGCCATTTAAGTAAGCACTATAACCCTCTGATATAACTTTTAGTAATATTTGATCATACCTTAAATTGTCGAAAGCATTTGAAAACTTTTGCAGTTGAATATTTTTTTTGTTTGAGATGCTTAAATGAAGCTTAAATAGTCGCCCAAATTATGCTTTAAAGCAAAACAAGCAAAATCAATGTCTATATTTGCAGCCGTCTAAACAATATGAAATGTTCTAAAGTCTCCTATATATATATTTACAAGGATAAATGAATGCGTATGAACGATGTGTAGATGTGAACATTATGCGGGTATTTGTACTAGCAAAACCAACAAAAGTGATGCGGAGTGTATGCATGCACCTAATGTTAAATCTGTTGTTCCTGTTATTAACGAGCGAGCTGTAGCACCAGCAATAATAGTTTATGAAACACAGTGGGGGAAAATTTAGTTTATTATAAAAACGCGTTGACCTTACTACCATTAATCAATAATTATAAAACTTATAACAATACCACGAATAAAAAAAAACATATAAAAATTGAAAGGTCGGTCATAATATTTATTTTACTTTTCAGTGTTATATAAAATGTTGGAATTTGTATATGAATTTATTTTCATCGTTCTGTTCAAGAATCGTTTATATTATTGCTAATAGAGTTTGTTTAGTGTTAATAACATTAAGATATAGATAATGTGACAGCTGATAGGGCGCATAAGTATTTCGATAGTTGCCAAACTATATCATCAGCACCCTTTGCTGTGACTCCTCTACTATCATCTAAAAACTTAAGTGTGAAAAGCTCCATCAACGAGAAGTCAAAACACATCGGTGCGAAGATAGCATCAACGAAGAACACACGTTATCATAATCCGCATAAGCATTTATCTACTTGTGTGGATTATGCTGACGATCGTTCTTCGTAGATTCTATTTTCGCATAGGATTCAGTATTGTGTTAATAAAAAAAAACTTATTTCCCTTTGCACCCCATGAATGAGGTATGGGATAGCTTCTCGCGTTGTTGCGAATTAACACGCTTTCTATTTTTAGATTCACAACTACGGCACCTACTTGTTTATCGACGAATGCGAACGTCACTGTTTGAGAAGCTCTATCTTGACACGCCGATTGAATCGACACTTAATACTGCGAAGTTGCTGTTAACAACATTCGAGGGGCGCCGACAATGAAAGAACAATTTTTTTAAGATGACTGGAGCCAGGTTTGAACCTGCGATCTCCCGCATGGTAGTCGCGTGTTCTAACCACTATGCCACGGCCGGTGTTAATAATATTAAAAAATTTTATTCTTTTTTCTTAGTAAAATTTTTATGAATATTTTTTGTTCCCCACTGTGTCACAGTAGCTGCGCGCCTGCAAATACCCACAGTAATAGTTTCAATAGTATTATGTTGTTGTTGTTTTTGCTTGCCACCACCACAAGAAGAAGTTGCAACCCAGAAACTTGTTTAACAACGCCAATTGCTGTTTTGAAAATTGAATAACGATCTGAAAGTTCAAAATATCGTTATCGTTTTGTTTCTGTTCCAGCTCCCCCCGCCTCCTCATCCGCTGTTTCATTATTATGGTTTTACGTCCCAGGCCCCCCTTTACACCACCCACCCCATCCTCCCAGCTATCAACGATTGAGCTGTTTTGGTTCGTTGTAATGGAATTTAGTATTTTTGTTGGTTTGCAACCAAAGAATTATTACTGAACATTTCGAATGGTTTTGTTTTTCAATTTTTCTACTGAGTTTTGTTTTGAGTTTGGTTGTACTTTTTTTGGGGCTACATTCGAATTTTTTTTCTGTTGTGTTCCTCCAGTTGTTGGTCGTTTATGGTTTAAATGTTTCAACATTAAAAATATTTATGAGCTTTGCGGTTACAATTTAATAAGAGTGAACTCATATTTTATTAAAGTTTGCCAGTTGATGCAGATGCATGCCACATAGTCAGGAGCAAGGAAGAAACGAGCAATGGGAAATAATCGATTAATCAGTTGTTGGTATAGATTAAATGGTGCATGAAAGTGATGCATTTGAGAAATCTGTTAGTAATGGCAACAATAGGAAATTGTAAGAGAGTTAAGCGATTGTTTGTTTGTTACATAACGAGTTATAAGGATTTACATAATAAATGGTTGTTAAGTAGAAAGGTATCAATTGTATAGTAATGGCGAAGTGTTGCAGTTGAAGAAAAACTACGTAAATATGTGTAAATGAATGGAAAATACATAACGTAAGCAAAAATTTAGCTAAATATGCATCTGGTTGCAATGGTTTTACTTTTTACTGCGTAACCAGGCACAGAGGTAGCTGGACAACACTTAACTGCAGACCACGGAGATAGCCAATGCCTATTTCAATCAACTACCCTAACTACTTCGTGATGCTACAACTCCCAAAAAATACTAGCGCTCAATGGCAATATATTGCCCACTAGATGGAAAGGACTGCGCAATCCGGGGCATGTGAAGCCCTCAAACGATAATGCCTAGTACGACGACGAATGCCACAATGCCACCTGGGGACAAGGTGCTGCATACAGGGCCAAACTGCAGCTGAGCTGTTCATGAAAAGTACAGGGAGAAGAGGCGGAAGACTCTTCAGGTGAAGGAGCAGAATAATATGTGCATGGAAGAATACAGGAACAGACGTGAAGCCCGAAAATTCAACCAGAAGATAAATGGTGGGGTAAATGGAACAGAAGTAGAGGGGAAGACCGAAAATTCTACTAGAGTGTTAAGACGACAATGCGTGGCACAAGGTTGCCCTCCTGCAAGGACAGTAATGTCCAGCTAGTGTCGGACCCGCATAAAGTTCTGAAGATATGGAGAGAACATTTCAGAAATCTGCTGAATACGGACACCTCTCCAGAAGACACCGCTCCAATCGATGACGATGGTATTAACTTTCCACTTCAGAGCCAGAGCGAGATACGCGTGGCAATATCTCGTCTTTAAAATAACAAAGCGTCTGGAGCCGATGGTCTCCCGGTTGAATTGTTTAAGGTAGGTGGAGAGAAGCTGATTAGGAGCATGCACCAGATCATGGAGAACATCTGGCTGGAGGAGAGCTTGCCCGGTGATTGGAGTGTCAGTCGGTTATGTCCCATATGAAGCCTATTACCAATTTCGTACAAGGTCCTTTCGAGTATATTGTGTGAACGTCTAAAGCTAATTGTGGAAAAACTAATTGGACCTTATCAGTGCGGCTTTAGACCTGGTAAATCTAAGACGGATCAAATATTCACTTTACGACAATTACTGAAAAAAAACTCATTAAAAGCAGATCGACCCTACCACCTCTTTGTCGACTACAAACCTGCCTTCGACTCTCACATAAGTAATACGCTATATTAGGCAATGTATGAGTTTGGTATTCCTGCAAATCTAATTCGACTTTGCAGATATACCTTGGAAAACACAAAATCCTCCTTTAAGATTGGTAAGGATCACTCTGAACCATTCAACATGGGAAGAGGTATCAAGCAGGGTGCTAGCTTGTCCTATACCCTATATAATATGGTTATGGAGATGGTGATGAGAACGGCTAGTGTCAACATGTCTGGCACCATATTCCACAAATGCCACATGCCACTAGCCTATGCCGATAATACAGATAATAAAATCTGCGGTGTTACTGCAGTTTTCTCATCGCTAGAAAAGGAGTCAGCAAAAATGGGTTTAGCGGCCAACGAGGACAAAACTAAAATAATGATTTCGACGAACAAAGAGTTCTGGATGGGAACGCACCGTCAATTTTAAAAATTATTGTTTTGAGGTTGTAGATGAGTTCACCTACCTCGGATCTTCCGTCAACAAGGAAAATGTTGTCAGCCAAGAAATCCAGTGGAAAATAGTATTCGTCAATGGTTGTTTCTATGAACTTCAGCAGCACTTTACGAAGAGAAAACAGCAGTACCAGGTGTTAATTTTACCCGTTCTGTAGTATCCAGCTGAATCGTGGGTGCTTACGACACGAACATACAGAACCTGGGAGTATTTAAGAGAAAAGTACTCCGAAATATATATAGGCCTATCTATGTCGACGGCGAATTTCGCCATCCGATGAACCATGAGCGGTATGAGCTTTAACACGACATCGACGAAGCTAAAGAGTCAGAATCCAACGACTTCGATGGCTGAGAAATGTTGCTAGGAACCTGGCGAACCTGAAGGACGACGCAGAGCAGGGAGACACAAACTTCGGTGGAAGGACCAAGTGTTGTGCGACGTGCCACCATCTGGTAGGACTAACTGGAGAACACACGCAGATGACCGAAGCGTGGGGAATTCTTTTATAATTCAGGCCTCAAATTTAGGAACCAATGCAATGAGCCACTTAAGTAAGTAAGTAAGTGCACTTGTATTCCTTGACACCATCTCTGTAGACTTACATGAGATAAGATCAATTTTTATTACCAGTGGTGATATCTAGCCGAAAAACAAATCAAGTAATATCTGCATTTGCGCTAAAATTTGAAACTTTGAAGACGAATATCTCGAAAAGAACTTTTTGTCACATGCACCGTATTGCTTTAGATACCCCTTCAATTGATCCATTTATAATTTGTTTATATTTTTAACTCAGTATCAATAAAATTTTTCATTATTTTTTATATATAATTTAACTCCATTGTGTGGTAGAGTTAATAAAAAAAAAGATTTCTCAGGCAAAAAAAAAAAATTTAATCACTCGCATATTCCTGGAAATTGTCCTGGTTACTCCTCATTATTCTACTGCATTTTTTCATTGCATACAATTCGTGCTGACTGTGCTCCTGCTTATTATTTGCGTTACATTAACCACTAATAGTAACTGCGATTTTTTCTTGCTCAAATGTTTTATTTTTGTTGTTGCGACGTTGCTCAGCCAATAATTTTCAATTGCAACCTACAGGTCAGCATGTAATTGCTGTGAGGTCTTTCGTTTTTCTTGTGCACGTTTGGTTGCTCGGCTCTTTTATTGTTATGTAGCAGAATTGTAATAAAATCTTCTCCCACTTCACCCATTTTAGGCATTATTCGTATTGTATGGGGTTGGAAAGTTCATATGTTTAATTTTAAACACATCGAAAACAGAAATCGAAAATCATTTATAAACATGTACACAATTACAAATGCACTCAAATACACACACGTGCACACATCATTCGACATTTACTCAGTGGAACTGTAGAGGGATGACTGCTCAAAGAGGGCCTGCCGCAAGGCCTTCTTGAAGATATAATACTTACTTATTATAATAGTGAGTATGCTCCAAGGAGGCAGAGGAAGGCGCCCTCCGTTTTATATTGCATGAATAAATAACTGCAACTCATTCGTAATTCTATTTTAGGGAAGCTACTTTTGGTTGTCGACGAATGCGAACGTCACTGTTTGAGAAGCTTTTACTAGACATGCCGATTATCTCGACACTTTACTGCAAGGATGCTGTCGACAACATCGAGTGGCCGGCAATGAAAGAAAAATGTAGATGACTGGAGGCGGGAATTGAACCCGGATCTCCCACATGGTAGTCGCATGTTCTAATCACTATGCCATGACTTAAGGAAATAAAGAGATGTTTCACATGAACGTTTCCAAATCAGCCAGCAATAACTTTATCTATATATAAAAAATGGAATGTGTGTTTGTTTATTTGTTTGTTTGTACCTTATAGGAGACCAAACCTCTGGGCCGATCTTCCTGAAATTTTCACAGCATTTAACTGGGACTCTGGCATGACTTATAGGGTACTTTTTTCGACCACGTCCACTTTTACTCCCATTTTTTTTAAATAATATGCAAAAGCGAAGCATTGCCGGGCCCACTAGTTTAAAATAAATATCAAAGAATTTTATGTTTTGTTATTGAAAGGCCTTGTATTATGCCTACCAAACGCTGCCTTTTGCCGCTGTATAAAAATGCCACCCACACTGCCAAACACGCATCCAACGAATGCATAAAAGTTTTACCCTGGTCTTGTTGTTGAAATATCAAAATTTATTTGCTGCCAATTAGTAAGGTCAGTGGCATTTGTTATGTGCCACACACACACACACACACACTCTTTCTTAAGCCGTCACATTCTTCTGGACACAGACATACATTCAGCCATGTGTAAAGTTCCATTTCGCAAACACATGCACAAGCCTATGTATGTACATTTCTATAAGATATACAACAAGTTTTACACAAGTGTCCTCTAGGACGACAGACTTTTAAAATGTACACATACAAGTGTGTGTCACTGCTGCTACTATTGCACCCACATATGTTCATTGCCTATTCATGTGTATGTTGAAACGCGCACTCGATTTCTCTCTCTCTTTCTTTCGCTCGCTTAGTCGCTCTGTAGAACAATACAGTTGTAATTACACATCTGTCAACTGACATAAGTTATTGAAAGTCAATATTAATTACATGTGGCCCCATCGTTTATCCTCCTTCTTCACGTATTGCTGTCAAATTGGCAAAGTTAATGTTTTAATGTAGTAAAAAAAATTAAAATTGTATACAGTTACGGTATTTACAATAAAATTATGTAGTTATACACTTAACATAGTTCTAGTAGAGATTAGGTGCGGAGTTTGTTAGATATTGGTTTAAAGAGCTGTTTGAATAATTGTGGCTTTAAATATAAGAATTTGGTTGCAAATTTTTGGAATAAATTAGACAATGTTCAGTCGTAACGTTTCGAGGTCAAAGGTTAACTTTGGTCGAAAGTAATTACATAATAACTTATTGAGGTTTAAGCAAAATTCCCTATCATATTAGAAAATTCCTTATCTCCATAGGCCATAGAAATTATTTTTAAGCATTTTAACATTAACATATCAATTGTCATCCGTTCAGTGGTTGCAAATGTGAGAAGGTGCAATGTTGAGTAACCTTAACGGCATGCTACCACGGATGCGTCTTAGGAATTAGGTAACAGAAGTTACAGAAGCTCAACACAGAGGCTCTATTATTGGCTTTGGCAGGCCCCCAAGAAACTATGATCGGGCACGGTGGCCTAAAAAGCCACTCTCCTTAAACAAAACAATTACAATGAAAACACGTAGAGCAGAATAAACAAGAACCCCCCTTCCCCCCAAATGTTGACAACCCCCGCAAACGTTATAAGGACTAAGATTTAGGGTGCATATCCTGGAATGTCCGAACTCTATGTAGAGATGGTGGCTCTATCCAACTGGCCGATGTCCTAGGCTGACATGACCGCCATACAGGAAATGAGATGGACGGGACAGGGATGTACACGACGAAAGAACTGTGACATCTTTTACAGCTGTCATGTAAAAAAATACTAATTTGCAAGTGACCGAATAGCCGAAATATTTTTCCATTACGCTGATTTATGTACACGCCCTGACGGATTCTATGAGCGCCAGGAGGAGATATATAACTGCTGCGCTGCACATGGTATTACAATTGTTCTGGGAGATTTTAATGCGCAAATAGGAAGTGAAGATGATCTTGGTTCAGCCGTCGAAAAATGCAGGTTACACAACAACACCTCCGATAACGGATTCAGACTGGTTAGTTGCGAGTCGGCAAGAAACATGGTTGTGAGTGGAACCAGATTCCAGCATAAAGATATTTACAAGGCAACCTGGATATCTCCCGATCAAAATATAAGAAATTAGATTGATCGCTTGGTAATTGATGGAAGGCATGTCTCAAGCGTTATGGATGTGCGGTGCTAATATTAATTGGGATCACCACCTAGTGGCAGCCAAGGTACGCACACATTTGAGTAGTACTAAAAACGCAAAGGAAGCTAGACATCACAAAGCTACATACCACCGAGATAGCCAATGCCTACCTCAATTTCTTCAAACACACACCTCTAGTTCTGATGTTCCCGACACCCAATGTCAGCATATTGCGAATTCTATGAGCACTGCCGCAACGACCGTACTGGATTATGAAAAACCACGCTCAGAGAAGCGCTGGTACAATGATTAATGTCTTGAAATTTATGAGGAAATGGATGCTGCATACAGGGCAAAACTGCAGCCATTATTAACGCGTGCGGTGACGAAGCGTTATAATGAGGAGAGGAGGGAGATGAAAAGCCTGTTCAGGCGGAAAAAGTGTCTGTGGAAGAAAAGAGCGAGCCAGGATATCGAAAACTACAGGGATCGAAGTGAAGCCCGAAAATTCTACCAGAAGGTAAAATGCATAGGTTTAGAACAGTGATCCCCACCTGTAAGGACAAAAACGGAAATCTGGTCACGGACACTCAGATTGTGCTGCAAATATGGAGGGAACACTTTGGATCTCTACTAGTTCCCGAAGACAGCATAAGTGACGAAATTACACCAATCATAAACAACGGAGTAGATTGTCCACCAACGAGCCAAAATGAGATCAGGACGGCGATGGCAAGGCTTAAAAATAATAAAGCTCCTGGAGTCGATAGGGTACCCGCAGAGCATTTTAAAGCCGGCGGCGATGAGCTGGCAACATGTACGCACCAGCTCATAAACACGATTTGGCTCAAGAAATGCATGCTCGATGGTTGGAATCTGAGTGTCCTAAGAAAGCCGATCCAACTATCGCGGGATCAGCCCTTTACCCGTCGCATTCTGGCGTACTTGATTGGACCTTATTAGAGAGGCTTTTACGCTAGTTAATCCACGACCGACCTGATATTCACACTACGACAAATCCTGAAGAAGACCCAAGAAATGCGGAGCGACATCTACCATCTGTTCATCGATTACAAAGCTGCATTCGACAGTCCGATACGACAGAAATTGTTAGATGCTATGGCTGAGTTTGGTATCCCCGCGAGGCGTAATACGACTTTGCGGAATGACACTGACTGACACGAAATCTTCAGTGAAAACTGAAAATTGAATCTCTAAAACATCGTAATGGAGATGGTCATGCAGAAGACTGCAGTAAACAGGAATGGTACCATCTTAAACAAAAGTCACATGCTGTTCGAGTATGCCGATGATATACATAGATATCATTAGCCGTGGATTGCGGGATGTCACTGCGTTCTTTTCGAACATTGAAAAGAAGTCGGCGGAAGTGGATCTGGTGATAAATGAGCACAAAAACCAAGTTATTTGTTTTAACGAACAAAGAGTCTACTCGTCTGGGACGCTGCGTGAAAGTTGAGAACTATAACTTGAAGTGTTTGATTATTTTGTCTACCTTGTCTCCGCCATAAACAAAAATAATATTGTCAGTCAGGAAATCAAGAGACGAGTATTATTCGCTAACCGCTATTTCTATGCCCTAAGCAAGCTATTAATGACATAGCGATCTCGTGAAGAACAAAGATCCAACTCTACCAGACTCCGATCGTACCTGTCTTGCTCTACAGCGCAGAATGCTGGGTAATGACACAAGCGGATTATTCTATTCTAGGAGTCTTAGAGGGAAAAATACTACGCAAAAAATTTGGACCCATCATCGTTAACGGCGAGTACCGTCATCGAATGTATCATCAGCTGTATGAGATGTACAATGACATCGACCTGGAATGACCGAACTCTATACGGAGATGGTGCCTCTATCCTACTGGCGGATGTCCTCAATAAATACAAGGCTGACATCACCGCCATACAGGAAATGAGATCGACGGAACACAAATGCATACGACGAAAGAACTGTGACATCGTTTACAACTGTCGCGAACGAAATTTCATACCTTCTTCACACCCTCCCCTTCAAATGGTGCATAATACAAAAGTAAATTCCCGATACTTTATAATCTATTTAAAACAAATTCATTTGTTTCTTTTATAATACGTTCGCGCATGCTATCCCTTACTTCCGTTTACAAACTTCAATAAACACGACTAACACCACGCCCCTCCCCTCCCCCAAGTCCTAATTCCTTTGTATTTATTTATGTAGCTTAAATCCTTGCTCTAACAATAATTGATTTGTTGCTATTGAAAGTTAATTAATTTCCTTGTAAAGCTGATTTGCCAAGATTATTTACTTCTTCTTCTTCTTCTTGTTGCATTGTTTGCGCCAGTAAATAGCAACAACGATGGATTGAAAACAGTTCAAAGGTTCAAAGAAAACTGTACGCAAGAACAAACTACTTCTTGCTGCAGAGAAATGCAGCAGCAGCATTCAATGTCTAAAGAGTTGAGAGAAACGGAGGGTGGGGAAGCGAAGAAAAAAACATCAGACCATAAGACAACGAAAACAGAGATTCTGCACGAGAAATATTGTTAATTCTTATACTAGAGTCATGAAAGTGAAACTAACATGAAAAGTAATTAATACATTCACCCTAAGGGCAAAGAGCGAACAGAGGAAGCAATACAAATACATACAACAGCTAAAATGCTGTGTGCTAACATCAATAGGAAAAACTGCACAACGGAAAAAAAACAGAAAAAAAACACAACTAAATGATGCTTTAGAAATAGTAACAACAAGAATTTATTAGGATAATTGTCACAAGGAAAATTACGACAGTTATACGTCAACGTAAAAACAATGCACAGTTAAATGTAATACATAACTTTTTTGCTATAATAACACAGTACAACATTTTTCGGCTCATTGATTTGGGACACAATTCTGAGAACTGCACGTGAAAGTAGGCCGAAGTCGAAGTTCTGCATCATTCGTTTTGCCAAGTGACATGCCATAATAATTTAATATCGATATGAAGTTAGTAAGTATCGTATAGGAGATTTTATCACGTTTTAGGCTCTTTTCTTATATTGTCATATGGTGGCGTATGATTATCATAAGTAATATTCAATTGAGTCCCAAAATCATGTGTTGTACTGTGTAATTGAACAAAACATCAGTGTTTTTTACTGTCTTTTTTTTTGCTTTAACCCATCAATTAATATTAAAATAATATTTGTGTGTTATCATAATGTAGGATAAAGGTGTCTGTCCGTCTGTCTATTTTTGTTATGACTGCTGCTACATTAATGAAATATTTAAAATTAATTTACATTTTTATGCATTAATAGATAATGAGCAAAAAAAAAGAGCAAACTATTATTAATTACTGTCAGATTAACAATAAAACAAATTGAACTTCAGAAACACTGATTTTCAAATATACAACATTACTGTGATTGTTTTTGTTGTTTTTTTTTTGCCGTTTCGATTAATACATTTTAATCGGTATACTTGTCACAATAGGGATTACAAGCATTTTAAAAATTATCATCATTATTTCAGGATAATTGAGCAGAATGGAAAACGTGCACTCCGGCTAATATGTACATGATACGTGATGTCTTGGCAATTATGTAATTTATGAATTAAAGGATTGTAATTGTGTCGCTTAGTGGATGATGGTTTTGCAGAGAATGAAAAAAGCTGTAGTTTTTCAAAAAGGGAACATCGGACTAGATAGCACCAGTGGACCCGACAATGCTTCGTTATTGCATACTTGAAGAATACTTATGATAAAGGGCTAAGTTTTAGCGTCGATCTTGTACGCTCTGTAAAAAATTCGTTGCACCTATTGGTGCGCTGGGCTTGCAACCCGCCACTGACGTTTGAACTATTGCAATGAAAAGAAGTAAGAAAAGAATAAAACGGACACCCGAAATGTTGACGACCACCGCTAACGATTTAGGTTAAGTTATTTGAGGATATGCACATGGAATGTTAGAACACCGGTGCCTCCATTCAACCAACTAGCGGAATACAAGGCTGATATAACCGCTTTAGCGGAAATCCGGTGGACGGGACACGGGTGCTCGCGCATGAAAACGCACGAGATTGTATTCCTATTCTCAAGGATCAACCCGGT
The DNA here is from genome assembly GCA_964034835.1 of Muscina levida. Taxonomy (NCBI): domain Eukaryota; kingdom Metazoa; phylum Arthropoda; class Insecta; order Diptera; family Muscidae; genus Muscina; species Muscina levida. The sequence continues at coordinate 26,656,048 of OZ035883.1, read as the reverse complement.
GTGTAACCGTATAGCCACCATAAGAGTCAAAACAAAATTTTTCCATATAACACTTATATGTGCCCAAGCTCCAACAGACGAAAAAAGCGATGAGGACATAGACGAGTTTTACGAGAGTCTAGAAAATGTATATGACCGTAGCCACAGCAATGACATCAAAATTGTACTAGGCGATTTTAATGCTAAAATAGGCAGGGAAACTGCATTTGAGCCTACCATCGGAAAATTCAGTCTGCACACCAGAGAATGACAATAAGTACTCGGAATTAATGTATACTTAAGTACATACCCATAATTTGTATACTTCTGTGGAACTATACCTAACACACAGAGAATACTTACAAACTCTTACTTGCGTTGAAAAAGACATGTCTGCACACCATTTATAACGATCGTTACTTCTGCCTACCCTTACTTTTGTTTCTCATACACAAGTATACACAAAATACACTCGACGGACACGAGGTCAGAAGCCGAAGCAGACTCAACTTTATTATGAAGTTTTTTAGCTACGATAATGATAATCATAGATCATCGTGTTTGATCGTTCTTACATTCGTCAACTCTTCTATGCACTACGGGTGACATGAGTACTCATGTGTACTCATGTACATTCCCATACTCTACGGAACATGACATGTATAACTAGCACCCAAAACAACCAACACTTGTAACAACATGTGCTGGGTTCTCGTGTACTTGGGTGTACCAATGCACAAGTGTGTGCGGGTATGCGCATGGTTAGATCGTTTACACTTTATACATGAACATGTCTGGACATTAATACTTCAACAGTACTCTTATTATACATTTTGTCATTCTCTGCTGCACACCGATACGCAGCAAGAAATATAGTAGTTAGCAGCACTAGATTTGACCACAGAAATATTCAAAAGGCGACATGGTTATCTCCAGATCAATTGACGAGGAATCAGATAGATCACGTGGTAGCAGATGGAAAGCACGCATCGAGTGTTCTGGACGTACGAGTGATCAGGGGTGCGAACATAGACTCCGATCACTTCCTTACTGCAGTTAAGGTACGCACAAGACTAAGCTTGGCGAAAAACGTACGTAACCAGGCACAACGAAAGCTGGACATCGGTAAACTGTGGACCACAGAGGTTGCGGACGCCTACTCCAACCACCTAACTCAACTGCTGCGGAATGCTCCAACCCCTGCTAATATAACCTCGCAGTGGCAATGTCACGAGAGAGACGGTTGCTGCATACAGGGTGAAACTGCAGCCAATAGCAATGCGAGCTGTTCGTGAACGGCACAGGGAGAAAAAACGAGAGGCAACTGCTTCGAAGTAGAGGGGAAGCCCGAAAATTCTACAAGAGAGTTAAGTCGACAATGCGTAGAACAGGGTTGCCCTCCTGCAAGGACAGTGATGGTCAGTTAGTGCCTGACCCGGATAACGTTCTGAAGATATGGAGAGATCATTTTAAAAAATTACTGGATGCGGACACTACTCCAGAAGACCCTGCTCAAATCCATGACGATGGTATTTATTGTTCACCTCCGAGGCAGAGCGAGAAACGTGTGGCAATCTCCCGCCTTAAAAACAGCAAAGCTGCTGGAGCCGATTGTCTCCCTGCTGAATTGTTTAAGGCTGGCGGGGAGGAGCTGATTAGGAGCATGCATCAGCTCATGGAGAACATCTGGCAAGAGGAGAGCATGCCAGGGGATTGGAGTCTCAGTCTGTTATGTACCATATACAAGAAAGGAGATCGTAGTGAATGTAAGAACTATCGTGGAATAAACCTATTACAATTGCATACAAGGTCCTTTCAAGCATATTGTGTGAACGTCTAAAGCCAATTGTAGAAAAACTAATTGGACCATATCAGTGCGGCTTAAGACCTGGCAAATCCACGACGGATCAAATATTCACCTAACGACAAATCCTGGAAAAAAACACATGAAAAGCAGATCGACACCTATCACCTCTTTGTCGACTACAAAGCTGCCTTCGACTCTCCGCTAAGGAGTAGGCTTTATGAGGCCATGTCTGAGTTTGGTATTCCTGCAAAGCTGATTCGACTTTGCAAATGTACCTTAGACAACACCAAATCATCGGCTAAGATTGGTAAAGATCTGGTCTGAACCATTCAACACGGAAAGAGGTGTCAGGCAGGGCGATGATAGCCTGTACTGAACACTATTTAATATAGTTATGGAGAAGGTGATGAGAAAGGCTGGTGTCAACATGCCTGGCACCATATTCCACAAGAGCCACATGCTACTAGCCTATGCCGATGATATATACATCATTGGCCGAAATTTGCGGGATGTTACTACAGTTTTCTCATCACTAGAAAAGGCGTCAGCAAAAATGGGTTTAGCAGCAACGAGGGAGGAGAAAACAAAAATAATGATTTCGACGAACAAAGAGTCCTCTCGATGGGGACGCACTGTGAACGTTGACAATTATTGTTTTGAGGTAGTAGATGAGTTTACCTACCTCGGATCTTCCGTCAACAAGCAAAATAATGGCAGCCAAGAAATTAAGCGGAGAATAGTGCTAGCCAATAGATGTTTCTACGGACTTCGGCAGCACTTTAGTAACACCGCCTTATTTTGGAATAGTAAAATACAGCTATACCAGGTGCTTATTTTACCCGTTCTGTTGTATGCTGCCGAATCATTGGTGCTTACTATAACGGACATACAAAACCTGGGAGTATTCGAGAGAAAAGTGCTCCGAAAAATATATGGACCTATCTGTGTCGACGGCGAGTTTCGCCATCGGATGAACCATGAGCTATATGAGCTTTACCACGACATCGACGTAGCAAAAATAGTCAGAATCCAACGACTTCGATGGCTGGGACATGTTGCCAAAAAGGATGTAAATGCAAGAAAAGTGTTTGAAGGCGAACCTGAAGGACGCCACAGAGCAGGTAGTCTCAAACTTCGTTGAAAGGACCAAGTGGTTGGCTACGTGCCACCATCTGGTAGGACTAACCGGAGAACACACGCAGAAGACCGAAGCGTGTGGAATTCTTTATTACATCAGGCCTCAAATTTATGAACCACGTTCGTATGTTGTAATTGGCCATTTAAGTAAGTAAGTAATGGTCATAGTTAGAAATAGTTTTGGTGTTTTATATATATGAATGGCTCGAAGGCCGATTCGATGAACGCCACTTATGGTGTCTTAAATTTGAGGCACAAGGCAATGATAGAATTCATATTTTTTTTCTCGTACACACGTTTCAGTTTCGTTGTAAGCGTAACAAAAAACGCTTACAACATGATGAACTATTAATTTTTTCGCAGCTCCACACGGTTTTAAAATATTAACTTCCATTTCCCTAAAATACTTATACGTGTTGAGGAATAAAAAAAAATTAACGACCTATTCCAATGAAGTATTGGAAACACTTGATCATACCACTTCGTAAATACCAAAAATCTCATTTCTGCTTTAAAATGTTATTAAATACTTCCAAGAATAGTTACCGACGATATGCCTCATGTTGACTAACGAAACGACAACAACCGGTAGCAAATAGGATTCCAAAGACACAAAAAAAAAATGCACTGTAGTATCCTCAAGGTAAATGTTGGCTGCCTTCATCATTGAGCCTAATGAAGGTCCTTATGTCTAAAGCCAAACATTCCTTTGCTACTACATACTACTACTACTACTCGTACTACCCTTTACTTGAGCTTATTTCTTGGCACTACAGAGACTCAATGATTGTTATTTTCTGGAAGAGTTCGAAGGAAGTTAAACACACAAACACACACCTAAGGCGGTGGATAAAACATTCACATATGTGTGTATACATTGTAAATATTTATATTTATTGTCTTCGTGTAGTTACACAAACACATACATAGATTTTTCAATTCAAAATCCAAATAAATACTTTTTTGTTGCTATTGCCTTAGTAAATCTACTAAAAATAAACAATTGCAGGATACAAATAGCTACAACACTGCCACTTACAAATAAAAATCACAAAGTTGTGTTTGATACTTTTGTTGTTGTTGTTGGTGTTGTTGCTGTTGGGTTGGTTCCATCGTTATCTCCCGGGACCATCTATTGCATATCCTTCTTTGTATCATATCACCCTACCATGTTATACGACTTGACTCGACTCTATTCGACTGCTGGTATTTGCATGTAATTAAATACATTTTTTGACTTTATTCCCCTACAGTTTTTACTGTATTTTGTTGTTGTTGTTGTAGTAGTAATTCCTTGTTGTTTTTTTATGTGTGTCTATTTACTTGCTTTCCTTTCCATTAAGAACATGTGGGGACAAACAAAAAAAGTAAATGTTGTGTTGGCAACCAAAAACTTAAAAATGTTGTCTGCATCTAAGACTGAAGAGTGAATTGCAGGGATTTATTTATAAATAAAATAAACAACATGAAACAAACAACTGAAAGGATTTGAGAGCGAAGGGAATTTAAATTGAATAATACAACGAAATGAATGAAACATTTAGCATTTTGCTGCTGCAAACGCAAGTGTTCGAGAGTAATCAAGAAACTGAAATCAGATGCCAAAAAGGCGAATTTTTTACAGACATGAGTGATGTGATAAAGTTGGGAGAGAGAAAAAAAACCAAAACGTATTATAGAGTGTAAGGAACGACAATATTAATGCTTGAAAATATTACGGAAGAGTTGATATAACTCCCGCCATGCAGCGTATTTAAAACCCCTTATTTGATAAGGATAATGTCCGATAGATAGGGCGTCGGGAGTGTAATGCAAGGTAAAGCTTCTGATCGGTTTAACTTAGCAAACCCAGAGTGATCCTTGCCAATTGCACGTCAAGTCCGCTCACAGAGCTCCGTATTCGTGGTACAACTGCGGACGGAGTACCTCCACGTGGTGACGCCTGGAAACGTGCTTCTGACACCCGTCAGAGCATGGCTAACTGTGAGGGGCAAAATCCAAAACCCAGGCACGTCGGCTCAGAGTGAGCAGTACCCTGGTCAGCGTCTGACCCAGAATGGGCGGCTGTAATAAAATCCTGGCAGTAGGAGAAAACTGCGATGTGGTGCGCTGGGCCAATGACGTTTGAACTATTGCAATGAAAAGAAGTAAGAAGATAATAAAACGGACCCCCCCCACAATGCTGACGACCACCGCAAAAGAATTAAGGACCATGATTTGAGGATATGCACATGTATATGTATAGACCAGGTGTCTCCATCCAACTGACGGAAGTCCTGAAGAATACAAGACTAACATAAGCGCTTTACAGGAAATCCGGTGGACGGTACACGTGTGCTCGCGCATGAAGTCGTGCGACATCTACTATAGTGGCCATGCGGACAAGCAGTTTGGATGTGGATTTGTGGTTGGCAAGAGACTGCGGCACCTAGTCTCATGGTTCAACCGGGTGTTTGAACTAATAGCCACTAAAAGAGTCAAAACAAAGATTTTCCACATAATACTTATATGTGCCCATGCTCTGACAGGTATCTCTAGGAGAAATCAGATAGAGGAGAAATCAGATAGATCACGTGGTAGTCGATGAAAGACACCCATCGAGTGTTCTGGACGTACGAGTGATCAGGGGTGCGAACATTGACCGATCACTATTTTACCGCAGTTAAGGTACGCACAAGCATGGCGAAAAACGTACTTAACCAGGCACGACGAAAGCTGGACATCGCGGATCACAGAGGTAGTGGACTCCTACTCCAACCATCTAACTCAACTGCTATGGATTGCTCCAACCCATGATAATATTACCTCGCATTGGAAATATATAGCCGACACCATAGAACGTAGTACGAGAAGCGTACTTGGGTACTCAAAGCAGTCTCAAGAAGATGCCTGGTACGATGAAGAATGTCGCATAGCCACGAGAGAGACGGATGCTGCATACAGGGCGAAACTGCAGCCAATGGCAACGCGAGAAATTCGTGAACGGCACAGAGAGAAGAGACGAGAGGTAACTCGTCTTTCTGGACGGAATAAGAAAGCTGAAGAAGAGACAGGATGCGTGCTCAGAGTTGATCCGAAGTAGAAGGGAAACCCGAAAATTGTATCAGAGAGTTAAGGCGAGAATCATGGAACAGTGGAGCCGCTGGTCTCACTGCTGAATTGTTGAAGGGAGGCGGGGAGGAGCTGATTAGGATCATGTTCCATATACAAGAAAAGAGATTGTAATGAATGTAAGAACTACCGTGGAATAAGCCTATTACCATTTGCGTATAAAGTCCTTTCGAGCATATTATGTGAACGTCTAAAACCAATTGTATAAAAACTAATAGGACCATATCAGTGCGGCTTTAGACCTGGAAAATCTACGACCTTATGATAAATACTGGAAAAAACTCTTGAAAAGCAGATCAACACCTACCATCTCTTTATCGACTACTAAGCTGCCTACGACTTTCCAATAAGGAATAGGCTATATGAGGCCCTGTCTGAGTTTGGTAATTCGACTTTGCAGATGTGTATTGGAAACACCAAGGATCACTCTGAACCATTCAACACAAAAAGAGGTCTCAGAACGGGCCATTTTGAATTTTAAAAAGCTGAGACCGGATTCGTAATATTACTTACTTAACTCTTTTTTGTACTCTTTTTTGGCTTTAGTGTGATTAAACTTTTTGACAAGATGCGACTTTTTGGTTGGCACCACGTGATGGAACATCTTAAAATCTATCAGATACGGCATAAAAGTGAAAAATGATTTTTTGATACGTAAGCCCCCTTTATACAGTCCAGGTCACATATCCATACAAATCACGAAAAGTAATGTAAATATATTTGGCCTTGATGCGAAAGTGGCTATTTGGTTACTTACAGGGTTCAACCACAAGACCAGATGTCTGAACCCCTTACCAATTATGAATCCACATCCAAAAAGATGTCATAGTTTTTTCATCGTGTGCATCCGTGTCCCTTCCATCACACTTCCATTATATTGGTGGTAATGTAAAGCCTTATATTTGTCGAGATCATCCGTCAATTGGATAATGGAACCGTCTCAGTATGTAGGTGGTATGGTTTTATAAAGTTTGCGGGGATCGTCAACTTTATTAAGGGTCGCTCATACATTTTATCTCCCTTAGGATCGACTCCAGGGTGGATTTTTCCCATTCCCCACCAATTTTGATAACGTTGCGCAGCCATTTGGCACCTCCCACCTCCCCAAGTTTTGGCTCATGAATTGTTTTTCCCAACCACTTGTTACTAATGATCTCCCTTGACCTTAACCTTAACCTTAACCTTAACCTTAACCTTAACCTTAACCTTAACCTTAACCTTAACCTTAACCTTAACCTTAACCTTAACCTTAACCTTAACCTTAACCTTAACCTTAACCTTAACCTTAACCTTAACCTTAACCTTAACCTTAACCTTAACCTTAACCTTAACCTTAACCTTAACCTTAACCTTAACCTTAACCTTAACCTTAACCTTAACCTTAACCTTAACCTTAACCTTAACCTTAACCTTAACCTTAACCTTAACCTTAACCTTAACCTTAACCTTAACCTTAACCTTAACCTTAACCTTAACCTTAACCTTAACCTTAACCTTAACCTTAACCTTAACCTTAACCTTAACCTTAACCTTAACCTTAACCTTAACCTTAACCTTAACCTTAACCTTAACCTTAACCTTAACCTTAACCTTAACCTTAACCTTAACCTTAACCTTAACCTTAACCTTAACCTTAACCTTAACCTTAACCTTAACCTTAACCTTAACCTTAACCTTAACCTTAACCTTAACCTTAACCTTAACCTTAACCTTAACCTTAACCTTAACCTTAACCTTAACCTTAACCTTAACCTTAACCTTAACCTTAACCTTAACCTTAACCTTAACCTTAACCTTAACCTTAACCTTAACCTTAACCTTAACCTTAACCTTAACCTTAACCTTAACCTTAACCTTAACCTTAACCTTAACCTTAACCTTAACCTTAACCTTAACCTTAACCTTAACCTTAACCTTAACCTTAACCTTAACCTTAACCTTAACCTTAACCTTAACCTTAACCTTAACCTTAACCTTAACCTTAACCTTAACCTTAACCTTAACCTTAACCTTAACCTTAACCTTAACCTTAACCTTAACCTTAACCTTAACCTTAACCTTAACCTTAACCTTAACCTTAACCTTAACCTTAACCTTAACCTTAACCTTAACCTTAACCTTAACCTTAACCTTAACCTTAACCTTAACCTTAACCTTAACCTTAACCTTAACCTTAACCTTAACCTTAACCTTAACCTTAACCTTAACCTTAACCTTAACCTTAACCTTAACCTTAACCTTAACCTTAACCTTAACCTTAACCTTAACCTTAACCTTAACCTTAACCTTAACCTTAACCTTAACCTTAACCTTAACCTTAACCTTAACCTTAACCTTAACCTTAACCTTAACCTTAACCTTAACCTTAACCTTAACCTTAACCTTAACCTTAACCTTAACCTTAACCTTAACCTTAACCTTAACCTTAACCTTAACCTTAACCTTAACCTTAACCTTAACCTTAACCTTAACCTTAACCTTAACCTTAACCTTAACCTTAACCTTAACCTTAACCTTAACCTTAACCTTAACCTTAACCTTAACCTTAACCTTAACCTTAACCTTAACCTTAACCTTAACCTTAACCTTAACCTTAACCTTAACCTTAACCTTAACCTTAACCTTAACCTTAACCTTAACCTTAACCTTAACCTTAACCTTAACCTTAACCTTAACCTTAACCTTAACCTTAACCTTAACCTTAACCTTAACCTTAACCTTAACCTTAACCTTAACCTTAACCTTAACCTTAACCTTAAATTCCAAATTCGTTTAATCAAGCGTGCACTAAATCGAATTCGTTAAATCGGGCGTCATCTTTATGCATATTCCCCATTATTATGTATGTCGTAGTCACGTCGAATCTTTGCCGTCTTTTAAATATGTTTGTGATAATGAAATACGACTGTCCTAAGTCCTCTTATGTTCTTCTTCATCAGATGATGAAAAATTCTCAACACTAAACATTTCTGTTAATTATTACTTATTTTATTTAAATAAAAAAAACCAAACTTATGTTGTGGCAAGTCGACAACGACATACGCAATAAGGACGATTATATGTGCAGTTTTTGTTTTGTCGTTGGTTTAGCAGTTACTTGAAAAATAAAGTTCACAAATGTGAAAATGTGACTTTAATAATCCGCTAAGCAAAGCTAAAGTTCAGTAGAAGAACAATTTTATTTTTACATTAGCTTCTAGACAAATTGATTGTTTTATTATTGCTTACGTTATTATCATTTTCAAGTTCTCATACCCTTTGCTTGATATCTTTTTTTATTACTTCTGTGAATGGAATGGCTAATTAACTTTGTAAAGGGTTCTTTTTTTAGGGATGATAAAATATCACACAGACTGTAGATTCTAGAAAATATGAATATTCCAAATCAGATAAAATTACATATTTCTTTCTCCAGGACCCCATGACCCCATGACCCATAAGATTGTGGTAATGTTATTTTAAGGATGTTGCAACTCGAGAGTATATGTTTTGACCCCATAAATGTAAGCCAATTTTATTCCTCACACCAAAACATACACCTTTATGCGTAACTAAGTTGCCATAAAACAGAAACTAAGAAAAAAACGTTACAATCACACAAAAAATAGTTATTAAGACTCGTAGAAAAAAAAACTGCCTGAATTCTGGTTGATAAATAGAAGAACACAAAAACTATGGAAGTAAATAAAGTGAGACTCATTAAAGGGTAATTAAGGTCAACATCATCATAGCGCAACGATTGTTATTATAATGCAGGCAGCGTTAGTTTTCATAGCTAAACGAACCGATGCTCCACCCGACAGGACCTTAACCACTTTATGCTTAACTCTAAGTACGCCTCAATCAGACTTTGTACTCTGCATAAACGGACAACTACCAACAAAAACTCTAACGAAATCTACATGATAATCTAAATGAATTGAGGAAACAATTTTCACAGCAGGAACCTGCCGGATATATGAATTAAATAAAAATTCAACCCAAATATAAACTTGAAATGTACTCGCATGGGGAGAGGGGAGTGAAGTTTGTCCTGAAGTTTGTTCGATTCAACGTTGTGATTGCTGGCATAAATCATAATATTGAGGTTTTATTGAACTTTGATGGTTTAATGTGATAAGTTACCCTGGTGCAAAACAGTTCAATTGTTGTACTTCCCCCATCCTCGAAATGGTTAAATGTAAACACAAAATGGAAAAATGTCAAAAAAATTGTAATAATAGCAAAAAAAAAACATTGATTTATGGCAATACAATACAATCACATTTGAAATAAACAAACATTCAGACAAGAAGAAGGGTTTAACATTAGGGACACTTTAAGTTAACAAGTATTTTTGTTTAAACTGCAAACCACTTTTAGGCAATTTTGTGAGATGTTATTAGTTGTTTATCTTACACCGTACAATACATGATTTTTGGACTCAATTCTGAGAACTGCACGTGAAAGTAGCCTCAAAAAGAAGAAATTCTGTATCATTTGTTTTGTCAAGTTACATGCCATAATAATTCAATATCGATTTGATGTTCGTAAGTATCGTATAGGGGAATTTTTCAGGTTTAAGGCTCTTTTGTTATATGGTGTCGTATGATTATCATTAGTAATGTTCCACGTAAAACTTACGCCACGGAGTACCTACACCAGTTTTATTGTAACTTCTACAAAATAAACCCAGTTCAAAATCATTTTATGAATGGAAACGTGAAACTGTTACTTTTGTAGGTAAACGTTATATGAACAGATTAAAGGAATTGTAATTCTTAATTTTTTAAATTTGTTTCAACTAAATCGGACTAGTGGTTCTCGAGTTATGTCTAACTTCAAATCGATATTAAATTATTATGGCATGTAACTTGACAAAACGAATGATGCAGAAATTCTTCTTTTTAGGGCTACTTTCAAGTGCATTTCTCAGAATTGAGTCCCAAATCAATGAGTTGAAAAATGTTGTATTGTGTAATTATTTAGATTTTATTTCATATGCCTGATTTTGTTGTGGCCCTTTCTCTTCTTATAATGTCCCGTGTGTTAATATGCTCCCTTGTTTGTATCTCAACTTTGGCATATGCACGCATACACCCTAACATTCCGCATGACGTTCCCGTTGTGTTCTTGTCCCGTTTTATGTATGTCAACACATTGGTTTGTTAGGTCTGGGCGCTATCCTTTCCCTGTGTCAATCAAAATAACAGCAACAAATTTGTCAACAACAACAATTGCAATAACGCCATCAATACATATTGACAACAGCAGTTTTTATTGACATTTTTTTTTTCCGTGATTGTGTGTGTTTTTCCGCTGTCATTTGTTTGTATTTTCGACAATACTTGTTATACTGATCCGTCACACGAGACTGGCATAAAAATAATCAGGTTAATGTTTTATCATGGTTTGTAGGAACAATTTTTAGTTGTAGTTCACGTCGACCCATGTTATGGTGGAATTTTAAATTTGTACAACAGGACTGCGTTGTGGATAGCAGTAAGGGGAGTAAGGCAATATAATAGCAATCATTGAGAAGGTTGGTTCTTATACTGAATGAAAATTTAAGGTGAGTGCATTAAAACCGCCAAAGGGCTGACCCGAGGAGGTTTCCTTGTTTTTATTTTAAAATTTTTATTCATGTTAAGAAAGCTAAATAGATAAAAAAAAATCCTTTAAAACTCATTTTACCTTTGTATCCCATGTATGTGCTGTGGGACAGTTTCTCTCAGTACAACATCTGATTTTGGGATTCAATTCTGAGAACTGCACATGAAAGTAGTCCCATAAAGAAGAAGTTCTGCATCATTCGTTTTGTCAAGTTACATGCCATAATAATTTAATATCGATTTGAAGTAAGTAAGTATCGTATAGGGAATTTGTCACATTTTAGACTCTTGTAACAGGTTTATGCTCTTTTGGTAGGCCTAAGGGCGATTGTGTACGTCGATATCGTTGTATAGCTCATACAGTTCGTGGTTTATCGAAGTAATTTTCTCTCGAAGACTCCCAGAATAGATTGATCCGATTGTATCATTACCCAGGATTCTGCGCTGTAGAGCAAGACAGATAGGATCAGTATCAGGTACAGGTGGATCTTCGTTCTTCGAGAGAGGGCTTTGTCATTAAATCGCTAGCTTAGGCTGACATTATTATTTTTGTTTATGGCGCAGCCAAGATAGACAAAATCATCTACCACTTCAAAGTTATTGTTTGTCAACGTTCACTCAGCGTCCCAGACGAGTGGACCCTTTGTTAGTTGAAACAAAGAACTTGGTTTTGTCCTCATTTACCATCAGACCCACTTCCGCCGACTGCTTTTCAATGCACGAAAAAGTTGCTGTGACATCCCGAAATCCACGGCCAATGATATCTATATCATCGGCATACGCGAGCAGCATGTGACTTGTCTTGAAGACGGTACCTTTCCTGGTTATTGAAACCTTCCGCATGATCGTCTCCATTATGATGTTAAACAGATCGCAAGACCGACTATCGCCTTGTCTAAAGCCTCGCCAATTTTTACTGAAGACATCGTGTCAGTAAGTGTCATCCCGCAAAGTCGTATTAGCTTTGCGGGTATATCAAACTGATCCATAGCTTCTAAAAATTTCTGTCGTATCGGACTATCGAATGCAGCTTTGTAGTTGATGTAGTAGACAGCTGGTAGGTGTTGATCTGCATTTCTTCGGTCTTCTTCAGGATTTGTCGGTTGTGGATTTACCAGGTATAAAGCCACACTGATAAGGTCCAATCAGGTACGCCAGAATGGGCTTTAGTCTTTCACATAATACACTCGACAGGACCTTGTATGCAATGGGTAAAAGGCTGATTCCGCGATAGTTAAAGCAAACACTTGGATCGCCTTTCTTAAGCATGGGACATAGAACACTCAGATTGCAAACATCGGGCATGCATTCCTTGAGCCAAATCGTGTTTATGAGTAGGTGCATGCATGTTTCCAGCCCATCGCCGCCAGCCTTAAAAGGCTCTGCCGGTAGTTTATCGGCTACCGCAGCTTTATTATTTATAAGCCTTGCGGTCGCCGTGCTGATCTCGTTTTGGCTCGGTGGTGAACAATCTACTGCGTCGTCAATGATTGGTGTGATTTCACTTTAACAACCTTCGGGAATGAGAAAGGTCGAAAGTATTCCATCCATATTTGCAGCACACCCTGACTGTCCGTGAACAGTTTTCCGTCTCTGTCCTAACAGGTGGGGACCCATGATCCTAAACCTTTGCTTTTAACCATTTAGTAGAACTTTCGGGCTTCACCTTTATCCCTGCGATTTTCGATATCCTGGCTCTCTATTTTCTTCCGTAAACACTTTTTCCGCCTGAAGATGCATGTCATCTCCCTCCATCTGCATCGCCATTGGCAGCAGTTTTGCTTTGTATGCAGCATCCATTTCTTCAGACATTTCGCGACAATCATCATCGGGCTTGTCTGAACGGTGTATTTCATAACCCTGTACGGTCGTTGCGGCAGTGGTCATAGAATTCGCAATATGCTGCCACTGTGTGTTGGGAAATATAGAACTAGGGGGGGTTTGTTTGGAGTAATTGAGAGAGTTGGTTTCAGTAGGCATTGACTATCTCGGTGGTATGCAGCTTTATGAAGTCTAGCTCCCTTTGCGTTTGATCATTTTCTGTATAGTGGTGATGTCAGCCTTGTATTTGTCGAGGACATCCGCCAGTTGGATAGAGGCACCATCTCTATATAGAGTTCAGATATTCCAGGTGCATATCCTTTGCGGTGGTCGTCAACATTTGGGGGAGTTCTTGTTTTTTCTTTTCTTCGTGTTTTCATAATAGTTGTTTTGTTTAAGGAGAGTGGCTTATTAGACCACCACTTCCGATCCTATGCATCAATGGGGCTTAGGTAGTAGGTAACAGAAGTTACTGAAGCTCTACACACGGGCTCTCTTAGTGACTTTGGCTTGAGCTGCTTGGGAAATGCATGAATAACAATCAGAAAGACTGAAATTAGAAAGTTCCCCATTCCTCAACACGGAATGCTCGCGTATGCCGATGATATAGATATCATTGGCCGATGACAGCGGGATGTTAATGCGGCCTTTTCAAACATTAAGAAGCACTCGACAGAAGTGGGTCTGGTAATACTTGAGGTCAAACCCAAGTTATTTGTTTCAATATAGCAAGGAGTCTACCCGTTTAGGACGCTGCGTGAACGTTGACAACTATTACGTTGAAGTGTTAGTAGATTTTGTCTACCTTGGATAATGTCTGCTTAGAAATCAAGAGACGAGTATTAATCACAAAACCGCTGCTACTATGCGCTATGCAAATGATTTGATGACAAAGCTCTCTCTCGATGACAGAGATCCAACTCTACCAGGCACTGACCCTACCTGACTTGGTCCAAAGTGCAGAAACTTGGGTCATGAAACAAGCCGATCAATCTATTCTGGGGATCTTCGAGAGAATATTTAGAACCTTCATCTTTAACGGCGAGTACCATTGTCGAATGATCAATGAGCTGTGAAAAGACATCGACGTATCCAATCGCATTCAGATAGAACGAATGCGCTGGCTGGGAAACGTTGCGGCGCACAAGGGGGAGACCAAAACTTCTTTGGATGGTCCAGGTGAAAGAGGTGTTAGCTAAACTGTGTATGGCGAATAACCTACGGAAAGCAGAAGGCCGCGTGATGGATGAACATCGTGTTGCTGCTGCCAAATAAGAAGAAGAGGGGAAATCTTTAAAATGGAAAAACAACCAACGGGGACAGTATTACTGTATCTTTTTGCAGCGTTTAAGTGATGCAATTTAGGAAAAAAGGACGAATATGGCATCAGGTTACACATCTACCCTTCGACGTCCAAAATAAACTCTGAAGGATAATTTTCTTTTTTCAAACTTGAAAAAAAAACTCAGTGGTAAAAGATGCAACCACAATGAATTGATGACTAATATTAGAAATAAGACAGTTCTTACTTAAAACAGGACATCTTAGTCATTGAATATCGCTGGGAAAAGTTAAGCGAGCTAATAGAAGATATTATTTTTTGAAATAAAGGAAATTTCACAAATGTGTTGTTTATTCTTTGTTAGATCGTCTAAGTTTGTTACCGCCCTCGTTGGTTATACAAGCCATTGCTCGGAGGTACAATTCTATCCCTGTACAACTTCTACGCTTTTCACATGTTATTTTTAAAACTGAAGTTCACATTTCAACCATTTTGCCTTCTATCCTCTGCCACAGCATACAGTATCACAGACATGAGCGGTTGCCACTTGTGTGTATATTCCAGTTAAAAATTTCTATCTAGGATAGCAAATGTATTGCTTATTCCAAACTAATACTATTAACGCCATTTTCTTAGTATCTCATGCCGCACACTTCTGCTATGTACGTGTGTGTGTGTTTTTTTTCTCTCCCAGTTTGCTGTCCTAAGAACCCATTACTTATTCGTACTCTTTTACTTGAAGATGCTGGCGATGGATGCTGGCTGGCTGACTGGCGTAACAATTCATATAGTCAAAGATTCTGTTGGTGTCACTAATGCCAATAACTTGTCAAATGCTGACACATGCTCCCAACAACTACAGCAACATCAGCAAGGCACACACTTAGAAGTTGTTTTTTTCTATACATCTAGAGTCGTCGTGACATTCATGTAAAAGGATATTGGGGAGTAGCGAAGGGGTGGAGCATATATGTTGCAGATATTCGCAGGTGCATATATGCGAATTTATCATGTACTTACAGTCACAGACAGTTCCAGACAAGAATAACAATAACGCCAACTACTTGTAACACTGACGATTTAATGTAATATTTCTGAAAAGGAAATCTCATCTTTAGTCCTGTATTAAACATTTTTTGGCATATATAGGAAACGATGAGGGAGGAGAAGGGGGTTGTTATAAAGTTTTTTTTTTATATTTCGTTTGCGAACATTTGATAAATTTGTATTGTCACATTCCCTAGCTATTGTCAATCCATATGGAACAGAAATCAGTTGATTCATGATATGTTATTGCACTTAACATATTTGTGTTGAATGCACTTAAATTGCATTTGGTATGTAAAGGGGGTGGCAATTGGGACGGTTTGAAATTGGAAGGATTAGGAAATAGCTAAGGCTATCAGTTGGACTGGCCGTGGCATATTGGTTAGAACACGCGACTACCATTTGGGAGATTCGTGGTTCGATTTCCTGCTCTAGTCATCTACATTTGTCTTTTATTGCCGGCCCCCTCTAGGTTGTTGACAGCAACTTCGCAGTATAAGTGTCGTGTTAATCGGCATGTGTAGAAGAAGCATCTGAAAACAGTGACGTTTGAATTCGTCGATAAACAAGTAGGTGCCGTTCGTTGTGAGACTAAAATAGAAAGCGTGTTGATTTCCAATAACGCGAGAAGCTATCCCATATCTCATTCATGTGGTGTAAAGAGAAATGAAGTAGTAGTATCAGTTGGTAAAATATTGTGAAAATTTATATGTAAGCCTTTAAATGCGTTTATCTAGTAAATTATGCGTCTAAACTAATAATGGATATTAATTTTTAATCACTAAGGAAGTCCTTCTAATGCGACTGGGACATGTCTGTGAAGAAGCGATAAAGCTGGGAAAATAACGAAATTTATATGTAAACGTTTTATTTCATAAGCCGTGCGCCTAATCGGAAAAAGGAGTTTAATTTGCAATCACTATTAAAAGCTGAGGAATGATGGCTATACACTCGAATATTATCCGGGAGACCAGGGTTCGATTTCTGACATCTACATTTTTTATTTCTTTGTCGACAGCAACTTCCCAATAAAAGCCTACGAAAAGCTTTTCAAACCGCTGACAATAGCATTCGTCTATAACACAGTGCAACACATAAATTGGTGCCGCCTTCGTACCCAGCTATTTTTGAAGTATATACCGAGACTAAAAAAATCCCCCAAGGATTTGGCCCTATTACATCGAAACATTTTTTTATGGATACTCCAAGATTTTCACCGCCATACGATTTTGTGACCATTTTTAGGGAGTCCATATTTCATAAACTGTTCGTAATTTATTATTTTCGTCTTCGGCAAAGTTGTAGATCAAAACCAGGGAAAAAAAAGTCTCAAATAGACCGACCCAAAAAAATTGCATCTAGTGCATGAAAATTGTCAAAATATGAGAAAAAAGGCTATTTTTTCATGATATTTTCACCATAAAATTATGATTATAACAAGTAATATTCCACATAATTCATACGCCACGGAGTACAACCAAATACATTTTGTGTGGAAAACATCATAAAAAAATTTCCTTTTTTCCCATATTTTTGCAATTTTCATGCACTGGATGCAATTTTTTGTGTCGGTCTGTTTGAGACTTTTTTTGCTCTGGTTTAGATCTACAACTTTGCCGAAGGCGAAAGGAAAGAATTCCGAACAGTTTATGAAATATGGACTCTGTAAAAATGATCAAAAAATTGTGTTGGGGTGAAAATATTGGAGTATCCATAAAAAAATGTTTCGATGTAATGGGGCCAAATCCTTTGGGGATTTTTTTAGTTTCGGTATATACTTCAAAAATATCTGGGTACGAAGGCGGCACCAGACGATGACCTTAGAAATGTTGCACTGTGTAAACAAACACTAGGTTGCTGTTGGGTGAGTCGAAACATAGAAAGGGTGTTAATATATACTTCTTTACTAATATTTTAAAGATAAGTTGTTTATTAGTTTGTTTGTATGTAGGGGGTAATCTTCTAAACTACTCATCCGATTTTAAAAATGCTTTCACCAGTGAATAGTTGCGAAATTCGTACTTTTAGGAGTAAAAAGACCGAAAAGGGGATAAAACTGATACTATCACCCAGACTAAACGGCTTAAGGTAGAATCGCGAAAATCTATATGCGCATGCTATCTATAGAATTAGAGAGATGCATGAAGGGATTTTTGGAAATTCGTACCTTTTAAACCAACAAAAGGTCAAAAATTAGATAAAACCAACCCGGACCAAACGTTTAAAGCAATCACGAAAATCTATATCAGCTTGCTTTCTAGAGAGCTACAAGAGAACTGCACGTGCTTTCAAAATTCGTACTTTTAGGGCTAAAAAAATTCCCAAAAAGGGAAATAATGGTACCATCTCCCAGACCAAATGTCTTAAGGTAGAATCGCGAAAAATCTATATGAGCTTGCTTTCTATAGAATTAGAGAGCTACATGAAGGTATTTTTGAAAATTCGTACTTTTCCAAAAAGGGATAAACTAAACTACCGTTAACCGAACTAAACGGGTAAAGCTATAATCACGAAAATACATGTGAGCATTAGAGTGGGTCGTAATCGTAATCTATGATGAATTCTAAGAAAATTTGCTCAAGAAACCATGGGCCAAAAACAAAATCGAGCCCCAGTTTTTAAACAAGAAACTTTCCGTATTGTGAAAAAATCCACAACTGCCTCGGAATCGCACCTAGAGGGTTCAAATGTATAGCCGACGCCTAGTAATTTTTTCTTCCAAACATTTTTCCCACACATACCTACTCTCCATTTTCACCCCCTAAGGGGTTTACCATACTAACTAAAGGTAGAATTGCGAAAATCTGTATGGGCTTCCTTCCTGTAGAATTAGAGAGGTACATTAATGGATTTTTTGAAATTTGTACTTTTCAAAAAGGGATAAAACTGGTACCGTCATTCGGACCAAACGGGAAAAGCTATTATCACGAAAATATATTTGAGGATTCAATTTGAGTGGGTCAATTTGTATGGAGTACAAAAAAAAAATGCATCAAGCGGTTATCAACATCGTAATCTACCAAGAATTCTATGAGACCATGGGTCAAAAGTCAAAATCGACCCCCCGGTTTTTACCAAGAAACTTTTCGTATTGGGGAAAAATCCGCAACAAGTCCCAAAACTGTCCCGGAATCGCCAAAATGTTAAGGATTCAAATGTATGACCGACCCCCAGTCATTTTTGCATCCTAAAATTTTTCAAAAACATACCTACTCCCCGATACGACGAGAGGTCTTAGACAGGTCGACGGTTTGTCATGTTAAGGAAAGCAGCGGTTAACATGTCTGGCACCATATTTAATAAGAGCCACATGCTGCTCGCATATGCCGATGATATCGACATTATCGGTCGAACGATGCGAGACGTAACAGCTGTTTTCTTATCAGTTGAAAGGGAGTCAGCGAAAATGGGTTTGGCAGTGAATGAGGACAAGACGAAGTTAATGGTATCATCGAACATAGCGTCCACCCGTTGGGGACGCAGGGTGAACGTTGAAAACTATTGCTTTGAGATAGTGGATGAATTTATCTACCTTGGATCCGCCATGAACAAAGACAACAGTGTCAGCCTCGAAATAAAACGGAGAATAGTGCTTGCCAACAGGTGTTTCTTTGGACTACGCGAGCACTTTATAAACACCACCCTATCTCGAACTACCAAAGTCCAGCTGTACCAGGTACTAATTTTACCGGTCCTGTTGTACGCCTCCGAATCTTGGGTGCTTACACAGGCAGATGCAGCTCACTGACTGGAGACGGTGCGCACAAGATCGAAGCGAATGGAAATTTTGATCATTTCGGCCTCTGACTTAGGCACTAAGATATAAATATATATATGTGTCAAGTTGTTGTAATGGCTAATAATAATAATAATAATAATACCTACTCCCCATCTTCACCCCTTAGGGGGCTCCCATACAAAAAATTCTTTTTTTTTATAAAATTTGCTCTAAGTGCCCCAATCCACCCTCTGGGACCGGCTGTGGCATAGTGGTTAGAACACGCGACTACCATGCGGGAGATCGCAGGTTCAAACCTGGCTCCAGTCATCTTAAAAAAATTGTTATTTCATTGTCGGCTCCCCTCGAATGTTGTTGACAGCAACTCGAGTATTAAGTGTCGAGTCAATCGGCGTGTCTAGTAAGAGCTTCGCAAACAGTGACGTTCGCATTCGTCGATAAACAAGTAGGTGCCGTTAGTTGTGAATCTAAAAATTGAAAGCGTGTTAATTCACAACAACGCGAGAAGCTATCCCATACCCCATTCATGGGGTGCAAAGGGAAATTAAGTTTTAATAGATTTCCCAATAGATTTTTTTTTATTTTTATAATTTTTTAAGAAATCAGCTCCTGCTGCTTCCATGGTGCCGCCAGATGGGTAAGATGTACGAATGTATAAATGTTTTTCTGAAATGTTTCACTTAATGAACAGAAGCTTGCATACCAAATTTTAGATCGATGGCTCTTATACTGCGGCAGTAGTCGCAGAGACAGTCGGACGGACATGTTTTAATCGACTCAGAAGATTACATACAAATTTTCAGCCCGAAAGATCATAAATATCACGAAAATACAGACGGACACCCCCAAAAAGAGGGAGTTTGTATGGAAGGTGGGAGAAGTATTCGTCCGATCTTGCTCATCTTACAACGTAGACTCCCATTATAGGATAAAAGCTTACATATCAAATTTCAGCTTGATATTTCCGAACCTACGGCTGTAATCGTGGGAGCAGTTAGGAGGACACCCCAAAAAGGGGGGAGTTTGCGTACAAAATTTCAGCTTTATTGCCCTCAAACTACGGCTTTAATCGCAGTGACAGACCCCAAAAAGGGGAAGTTTGTATTGTAGGTGGGAGTTAGTAGTAGTCCAAATTTCAGCTCGATATCGCAGGGATGGACAGACAGACAGACAAATTGACGGCCACCTTTAAATCGACTCATATTTCGATGCTGATCATTTATATATATATATAAATATATGTATATATATATATATATTGTCATACCTACCATGCCTCCTTTTGGGCGTTACAAATGAAAGAGCAAAATTAATATACAATTCACACTGTTCATGCGCGTGGTGAATGGTATAAAAAGGATCAGCTAGGATTTTGATTCAAGTGGATTTTGTAATGTGCAATTGACTCCCAACAAACCCCCATTTATCGTTTTTGTAGCCATTTTAGGTCAACCCATTTGTCATTCAGGCGAGGTGTGTAGTAGTATAATAGAAAGGGTTATTTGGAAAATCTAATTATATTTCTTTCCTGGAGTAAAAGCAAAAATTTGGGATTTTGTCGAAACTTCATCTTGAGGCGGTAGAATCGTTTCATTCATTAAAACTAATTAGCAAAATTAAATATTTTGTCTAGCAAAAAGTGGGACCAAGTTAATGGACCAACCGTTAGTAGAGTATAACATTAATCAATATCCTTATCAATAATTTTGTAGACAGGGCGAAGTCTAACGGATCTGCTAGTTCACAGTAAAGCGAGAATATTTCTCATAACTCATACGGTCATATTAAATTGAGTGTGGATATTCTCGTAATAGAATTGACTTTAATGCCAAGAATCCTTATTTCTCCCCAGGACATGGGCCCGTATCCAACTTCGACGTAGGTTTCTCTTTATTTATTTAGGGGTGCAATTTTCGACTCAACTCCGTGGAATATTATTAAATTATAAAAGTTTTATAACATAATAGAAATCTCGCCACTGGGCATTTAATAGAAATTACAAAATATTAGGATTATGTCCTTAGCCATACAGGACACTATTTTCATAAATGGGGCTCTTAACCAATTGGCAATCGGTTTTAGTACCCTATCATAATGGGGAATATGGTTCCATTTATATGGCAACAATTTTGAAATTATATAATTTTAGGGAATTGTTACTAAAATTTTTGTGTACACAACCCCTAAAACCAACAATGGGGACATTGACCGATTGGGGGTTTATGCCAAGCCACCACCATGTAATTACACACAGACTAGCACAACATACAAAGCACCCAACAACACTTATCCTGCATAACACATTAATATATAATGCGTTTTGTTTTCTCTCCTAATACACCAGATCTGTTTAATTTCATAGTACCGAGAGATTTTACGCCAACTTTTACCACCACTTAAACAAAAGTAACACCAGTAGCACTGGGTGTGGCACTCAGAAAACACTGCGAATAAACAGAAATGTTAAAACTTCTGTTTTTAATCTCCGCCACTTGAATTTTTATTTTTATTTTGCATTAGAAACTCTGACCCGCCGTCTATCCCTCCCGCTCCGCACCCTATGCATTAGTAATATTACGATGTTTGTTTGTCAGTTTGCTTTTTTGCGTTATGTGTTTTTTGTTTGTTTTATATAATAAATACAATTTGTTTAATTTGATATGATTTCACAATGGTCTCTCAAGGATACGCACCATTTTAGATGGACGCTCCTTAATTTGTCTTCCTTTGCCACGTCCGTTGGTCTAGTTTAGCTCGCAGCGCAATTACTCGTATGAAATGTTAAATATTTAAGTGGATTTGGTTGGTTAAAATATCTAGTATTCGCAAACTGGTTTTCTGGTTTCCATTTTTTTGTGCGTTTTGCTTTTAAGTATTTATGATGTTGGAAAAAGTAGACTCTTTAGAGGATGGCAACTAAGTGGGTGGCTCTAAAGGGATTGTACAGATTGGGTGGCAGAGATTATTAATAATTTTTAGAATATTTAATAGACACACACATGATTTATAATTAGTTATACACTGCTGCATACTAAGTTAATTTATTAAATTTTTTCTTTTATTTGCAGGTACATACACATATATACATATATTACGAGTACGTGAAATGAAAGCAGTAAGTACAATCTCAATTTATATAAAGGATAATATGGTAAGAAGGAGATTACATGAATTCCATATCATCGCCTAAATCTAGGTCTTTGTTTACGATTTTTATACTATTCAGTTAGTTGCATTAGTTTATTGTAAATACTCTCGACATATATTGGTATCAAAATATTAAATTGTAAATAACACAGTTCAAAATTGTTCAGCTCATTGATTTGGGA
Source organism: Muscina levida (assembly GCA_964034835.1). Lineage (NCBI taxonomy): Eukaryota > Metazoa > Arthropoda > Insecta > Diptera > Muscidae > Muscina > Muscina levida. The sequence goes on along the minus strand of OZ035883.1, from coordinate 26,633,205 downwards.
CTCAATTCTTAGAACTGCAACTGAACGTAGCCCCAAATAGAAGAAATTCTGCATCATTCGTTTTGTCAAATTACATGCCATAACAATTCAATATCGGTTTGAAGTTAGTAAGTATCGTATAGGGGAATTGCCACGTTTTAGGCTTTTTTGTTTTTTTTTTGCTTCATCCCACAATCCGCATCAATGCGAAATATTTCTACATCACACTGATTTGTCTTCATGCCCTGACGGAAGATAAAGACAATGAGATTAAAGATGCATTTTAAGACCGCCTACAGGAAACATACGACCGCTGTCCTGACCATGACATTAAATTTGTTCTGGGAGACTTTAATTCAAAAATAGGAAGGGAAGATGTTCTTGGTCCATCGATCGGTAAATTCAGTCTCCATACCTAGACATCCGAAAACGGGTTTAGATTAGTTAGCAACGGGAAGGAACAAAGTAGTGAGTGGAACCAGATTCCAGCACAAAGATATCCACAAGGCAACTTGGCTATCCCCCGAACAAAAAACACCAAAAACAAATTGATCATGTGGTAATTGATGGCAGGCATGCATCATGGACGTGCGTGTGATCTGTAGTGCTAATATTAGCTCGGATCATTACCTGGTTACAGCCAATGTACAAACAAGATTGAGCAGAGGGAAAAACGCGCGTAACCAACCCCAAAGAAAGGTGGACATGGAGAAACTGCAACACCCAGAGATAGCCACTGCCTACTCCAACCAGCTCTCCCAACTTCTACGACACAACGACACTACTTCTGACGTTCCCGATACACAGTGGCAGCATATTGCGCATTCCATGGCAACCGCCGCAACAACTGTGCTAGGATATGAAAAACGGCGTTTAGAGGAATCCTGGTACAATGAAGATTGTTGGATAGCGTCTGAGGAACATAATGCTGCTTTTAGGGCATCGCTACAGCCAATTGTAACCCGGGCTGTTAGGGAACGGCACAAGGAGCCAGTAAAACAGTCGAGACAGCTATTTAAGCGAACAAAAAAAAAACGTCAGATGAAGGAACGGAAGTACAAGGATATAGAGCGATACAGGGATAGAGGTGAGGCCCGAAAATGTTACCAGAAAGTAAAAGCAAAAGGCTACGGTAATGGGCTTCCCTCCTGTAAGGACAAGGATGGAATTCTGGTTAAAGATATGCAGATTGTGCTGCATATATGGAGAGAACACTTCCTGCAAATGCTTGTTCCAGAAGACATCACGACAATTGTCAACGACGGCTTAGATTGCCCACCACCAAGTCAAACCGAGGTGAGAAGAGCAATATTGTGACTGAAAATAATAATAAAGTAGCCGGTGCTGACGGACTTCCGGCAGACCTTTTCAAGACCCGTGGCGAGGAGCTGATAACGAGCATGCACCAGCTCCTACGCCCGGTTTGAATTTACGAATGCATGTCCGAGTGCATGTCCGATAATTGGAATCTAAGCATATTATGTTCTGTGCTAACAAAAGGTGATCCAAGTGTGTGCTAGAACTACCGCGGGATCAGTCTTTTACCCATTGCATATAAAGTCCTGTCGAGTGTGCTATGTGAAAGACTCAAGCTAGTAATATCCTACCTGATCGGGCCTTAGCAGTGTGGCTTTAGATCTGGTAAATCAACAACTGACTAGATATTCACGCCGCGGCAAGTCCTGGAAAAGACCCAAGAGAAATAGACCGACACATACCATCTTTTCGTCGACCATAAAGCTGCCTTCGACATCCCGGCAGAAATTACTCGAAGCCGAGCTTGATGATGAACGAGGTCTAATGATGAACGAGGACAAAACGAAATTATTAGTTTCAACGAACAAAGAATCTACTCGCCTGGAAAACTGAGTGAACGTTGACAACTATAATTTCGAGGTGGTAGATAATTTTATTTACCTAGGCTCCGTCATCAGAAAAACAAATAATGTCGGCCTCGAAATCCGGAGAAGAATCCTGCTTGCTAATAAATGCTATTACGGACTTAACTATATTAACCTTAACACCATATGAATGAGGTATGGGATGCTTCTCGCGTTATTGTGAATTAACACGGTTTCTATTTTATATTCACAACAAACGGCACCTACTTGTTTATCGACGAATGCGAACGTCACTGTTTGAGAAGCTTTTACTAGACATGCCAATTATCTCTGCACATATACTACGAAGTTGCTGTCGACTACATCGATAGGCCCGGAAATGAAGGAAAAATGTAGATGACTGGAGCCGCGTGTTCTAACCACTATGCTAACGGACTAAGCAAGTGATTGAATGACCGAGCCCTCTCTCGACGAACAAAAATGCATCTATACTAGATACTGGGTCTACCTGTCCTAATGTATGGTTCAGAATCCTGGGTTATGACACAAGCGGATAAATCGGTTCTGGCTGTATTCGAGAGAAAAATACTCCGTAAAATGTATAGGCCCATCACCATTAACGGAGAATATCGACGTCGTATGAGTGATGAGCTGTACGAGCTGTACACTGACATTAACGTGGTCAGACGCATTAAGGTGCAGCGGTTGCGTTGGCTAGGTCATGTTGTACGCATGGACTAAAATGCCTTCGACAGTGAACTCTATGGACAGCGCATAAGAGGACGACCAAAACTCCGTTGGAAAGACCAGGTTACTGAGAACATTGCAGAACTTGGTGAGACTAACTGAAGAAGAACCGCAGAAAATCGAAGCGCTTATAATATTTTTCTACGAGCGGTATATAATCCAATAGGATTGCAAAGAAGTTCCAGCTTAGTAAGTAATAGTAAAATTACTTATTTGTTATCGAGTGCGTATACGTTATGTGCTTTAAGCATATAACTTTCCGAACATATATAAGTTAAAATTAAAAAAAAAAATCAAAATAAATTTTGATATTAACGTCAATTGGGAAAAAAATAAAGCTGTTCGAAGATTTTATGCGCAATACTGAACTTAATTTGGCGGTTAAATCAGAAAAAAAGTAAAGTTTAGTCGTAAATTTCTTACCTCTTACCAGTTTACAATTGTATACATTATTCTTAAAATGATAACGATTTAAATAAAAAGCTAAACTTTTTTTAATAATAATGCATTAAATCCTTTGTATTCCCTAAATTATTGTATGTATTTAATATTAAAACCCTCTTGTTATCCCTCCTTAACCGTTATCTTGTTGCGTGTAGTTATTCCTAAGTGGCCGAAGGGATTTTACCTTTCTTGGGTGTTCACCCTGTAATAAACATTAACACGCTAAAATATATTACCCAAAAAGCCACAGGTAAACAACAAATAAAAGTCGTTGATGTTCAGCAATTTATTTTGTTAGATTGTTAGAATTTCTACTTAAACATGTACACAAGGAGAAAGGGAACATACTCAGCTAAACTAGGGAGAGTAAAAGTAAAACCGATTAAATGCCAGTGGGATATTTGATATAAATGTAAGTTTTCAGTTCAAATAAATGAGACAGATTCCGTTTATATGATATTTTATAGGATAGTGTCTTATTAAGAAAAAATAAGCAATTTATCAAAAAAGTGAATACTTTTGTAGTTAATATATTACGATCTTAGAGAGCAAGGGGTTCAAGTGCCTTTCATTTTTGAAGTTGAGTTTATGTGGATGCGGGGTTCTCATCCGGTAGTGGTGTTTGGCTACCAAATGTAGCACTTCTAGTTAAAATACCTGTTTCGCTTAGATCACAATGGGTGTATAAGCACTTGCGCTCTAAGCGAAAATTAAAATAAATTTTTCACATGAACTGAGTAGGTGAATTTGGAGAAGTTCTAACCTAAAATTTGCCGACTCATTGTAGCACTTGTTGTGAAAACACATGTGTTACTTGTGACAAGTTGCGAATTACTATTGATCATGGCCATGAAAGAAAATAAAAAAGTTTTGGTTGCATGTTATTCGTAATACTCAATTTAAGAAGTAAATTAAACATTTTTGCACTCTGGCCAAAAGTTTGAAATAAAAATAATTATAAAAAAAAATATCTCTGGGGATAAAAACATTTCGATTTGGAATATGTTGAAAATAAAAGCAGAAACAAATTTAAACCTGTACTACAGAGTACTATATGTATACCGAATTGTATCTCTCTAGGGCTGATATACAGCTTGGCCACGCCCATTCCGCCCACTGATGGCAATCATGTAATTGTTGTGCCGAGTACTATCTTTATACTGAGTTTTATGTCTCAAGGGCCAAAATATAGTTTTGCCACGCCCCCTGCAAATTTCGTCTGCAAATTCATAAATATCTTGCAGAGTACATCCTGATGGTACTCAATTTTATCTCCCTAGGACATAAATACATTTTGGCCACGCCCCACAGTGGTCAATTTGCCTGATCTAGCGTAACGAAATTAATAACCTAAAAAATAATAAAATTTCCTTAAAAATTAAAATTTTTTCTAGAATTATATAACAGAAGTTACCAAATGAAAAAAAAAAAATTTACTAAATATTTTTTAAATTTTTTTTTTAATTTTAGACTTATTAAATTTTATTATTAAACTATTTCGAGTTAATACTCCACTCTGACTCGGACTGTCATACTAAAAAAAACGGTGAATTTTCAGACCGACATAGTGCCTAAATATTACAACATAGTGAGCAAAAGTAACTGAAAGCAGAAGATGTTGGACATTTCACAAAGAAGTCGAAACATATTAACATAAAAGAACAGTCTCTTTACCGGCCGATACCGGCTAACTAAGTTTTACTCAACAGAAGTTCCATTCGGTCACAAAGAGGGTTTAACAAAAGTGTTGTAGTTTAGGAAGGTTTGTTTGCATTTTTTGAGAGTGTTGGTTGATGTAGGCATTTGCTATTTCGGTGGTATGTAGCTTTGCGATATCTTGTTTCCTTTGCGTTTCGAGTGAATAGTTGCACTGCCTATCACACACACTTCCATAATGCTAGAGACATGCCTTCAATCGATTACCACGTGATTATTCAGGTTTCCACTAGATGATGACGTCTTGTTCCAAGTCTATAAATCTAAATCGTTAGCTAAGGTCTTGGTAAGTACCTCATCTACGACATATAGAACGTAATATTTTGACTACAATCGAGCTTTTTTGAGCATTCGTCAAATTAACCCATGTGCTATCTTTTGGGTCAAATTAGCCTGCATCAATCTAATCCAAAAGATGTTGTTAGGGGTATATTTTGAAAGATAGCACAAGGGTTAAGTGGAACCCAACGAGGACAAATCATTTTCATGGCCAAATGAACTTGCAATATTTTATTGATGCTTGTCGTACTAATGGCCACGGATGCCTCAATCTTGCGGTATGCCTCATGTCGGTCTTCTTTTATCAGTTCACGATCACCATTGATGGTTTCCGTAAAAACAACTGAAGTTGGCCGACCTTCACGAAATTCATCATAAAGCGAACGGAGTCGGAGATTGTACTCTTGGTATCAGCCATTTACAGTGATTTTTTATGGTGTTTCATCACCAAAAGTCGAAACAAGCTGATGGAGACATTCTTTTCTAGACAATTCACGTCGAACATTTTAAAATATCATCGCACGATACTTTTCACGGGTTAATTCCACTTTTAAACGAGAGGAATTTTTCAACATACTATAAATTTAAATTTCAAACTTTCCAATGGAAGTTCCTGTTTCCATCTGCCGACACTAGTATTGTCAAGATCGGAAATATTAATAGCATCCCTCGTACTTTCGTAAACTTCTTGCAACGTATCACGCTTATTCACGTAACTTCGACAACTTTTTAAAACCTCATTTACACAAAAATATACTCAACATCTGATTTATTTAATAGAACTTAGCACAATAATAAGTTTTCCAACATAACCGGTTCTGTTACTACCCTAACTCATCACTATGTTCCCCAACAATTTCGTGTATCTATTTAGAGGTTTTAAATTAACAAAACAGAATATACTAAGTTAATACAATATGGATAGACAGCCAAGTAACCTACGCCCATGACCAAGTATTAAGTGGTACCGTCTAAATACATACTAAACTAAAGGTAAATGTTAATGTATGCCGTCATTGTTGTTGTTATTTTGTTGGCTGGGCCTTAAAATTTATCTACTGTTTATGTTTTCGCTTTATTTTTATTGGGCCTTTTCCTTCTTGGTAACATTGGCTTTAACTTTGTTGTTCATTGTAGTTGTGGTTGTTGTCACTGTGTTGGGGATTTTGTTGTGGTGGTAGAATAGAAAAAAGGATTTGTTTAATCTGTGCTTTAAACGCAATACTTGGATATATGTAAATGTTTTCAATGTCCTTTTGTGTGTGTTGTAACGAGGTGATAAGTTAGTGCTACTGTGATGTGTTGTTAGACAAATCGTAAAATTCCTTTGTATAAATTTGAATATAATTCTTGAGTACGAAGTAGAAACATAATATTAAAGAGGTTTGGGGGGAAAAAGTGCCAGGGAACATGGGGGAAAACTTATTGGTATAAGGCAGAACCCACGCACAAAACAGAACGGTGCGGTCGCAAAAGTAGAGCTGTCGAATTGTACAAGGTAAACATTTTGTACTTCCCAACAATTGGTGAACATTTTTTTTCTACGTCTGTATTTGTGTTGAATGCGACGAAATAAGCATGTGAACAAGCAGAGACTGGCTGTTTTGAATCAAACAAAAGTGTTGAGTTATTGTGGAAAATCGATAATTACCGGCCTCGAGAGTCTATGGGAGGCCTACCACTAGTATAAGGTCGTAGGGAACACTCTTTTAAAGAGTCACACAACAGAACCTACAGTTTAACGTCGATTGAAATTGATAAGCTTTTACAAGGCATGCCTTTGAATCGACTACTCAGTAGTTGCTGTCGAAATATACTTAATATACTCAATCAACTGCATTTCACAACATTGACATTGAGTTCCGGCTCGATCCTCGGTTTCCGCATGATAACCACGAGTTCTAACCGTCATACCACAAAAAAAAAAATGTATATATAATTTTTATTGCTACTTTTGTTTGATCTTAAAAGACCAAATTATCTGTACAGAACACTTCATACATGATTACTTACTTACTTAGCTGGCACTTCTTTGCAATCCTATTGAATTATATACCGCACGTAGAAAAATACGAGGGCTGCTATATATATTTTTGGCCTAATAATGAAAATGCGAATATTTATCATCAAAAATTGTTTTATTGTTTTTCAAAGTATTCTCCGGCCTGATTTATACACTTTTGCATGCGCTCAAACCAATTGTCGAAGCACTTTTTCCACTCCGATTGAGACACCTCCAAAACATGGTTTTTGAACGCTTCAACAGCATCTTCTGGGCACGAAAATCGTTGACCACGCATTTTTTTCTTGATGTGCGGGAATAAAAAGAAGTCATTGGGTGCCAAGTCAGGGCTGTACGGCGGATGACCCATCAATTCGACGTTTTGGCCGGTCAAAAAGGCGCTGGTTTGAGCCGATGTGTGAGAGCTCGCGTTGTCATGGTGAAGAATAATTCGTCTTCTCTTGTTTGTTTTTCAAATTTCTCCGAAGACTTCAGGCAAACAAATTGTGGTGTACCACTCAGAATTGACCGTCCTTCGTTGCTCAAGCGGAACAGTCGCCACATGACCAGTTTTGCCGAAGAAACAGGCGACCATTTGCTTCGAAGTGCTTCTTCCACGAACAACTTTCGTTGGATTTGGCTCGTCTTCGAAGACCCACACGGTCGATTGTTGTTTTGTTTCGGGCTCATACGCATAGATTCCTCACCTGTGATGATCTTATGAACATCTTTTGAAGCACCGCGATCGTATTTTTTCAACATTTCTTTGCACCAATCGACACGAGCCTTTTTTTGAGCGATTGTCAAATTGTGCGGGATCCAACGACAACAAACCTTTTTTACGGTCAGGTGTTTATGTAATATCGAATGTATGCTGGTGGGAGAAATGCCCAAGGATGCCTCTATCTCCCGGTATGTCACATGACGATCTTGCATTATTAGTTCACGCACGGCATCAATGTTCTCTGGCACAACGGACGTTTTTGGACGACCTTCACGGAATTCGTCGTTGAGCGAACTGCGACCACGATTAAATTCGTTATACCAGTTTTTCACGGTGCTATATGATGGTGCTTGATCACCATACAAAGACTTAAGTTCATCGATGCACTCTTGTCTGGATAATCCACGTCGAAAGTTGTGAAAAATTATCGCACGAAAATGCTCACGTGTCAATTCCATTTTTTTTAACGGAATTGAATTGTTCAAAGCTCTGTAAGTTTAACAATTCACGATTAAATGACAACACGTTCTGAGTGATGTTATGCTAAAAAATGTCAACCTTTCCAATGGAAATATCAGATTGCACCTGGCAACACTTATTGTTGCCTAGGCCAGAAATATATATAGCAGCCCTCGTATTATAAGCGCTTTGATCCTCTGCGCTTCTTCTCCAGTTAGTCACACCAAATTCTGGAAGGTTCTCAGTAAACTGTACTCTCCAAGGGAGTTTTCGTCGCCCTCTTCTGCGCCGTCTAGATAGATTCAATTATCTACCACCTTGAAGCTATACCTGTCAACATTCAAGCAGATTCCCAAACTAGTAGAGTTTTTATTCGTTGAAACTAATAACTTCTTTTTGTCCTCGTTCACCGTTAGACCCATTTTCGCTGATTCCTTTTGTATACCTAAAAAGGCTGCAGTCACATTCCGCAGCTTTTGACCGAATACCATGTGGCTTTTGTTGAATATCATGCCACTCTCGTTTACTGCAGCTTTCCTCATTATCATCTCCATTACTATGTTGATGAGGTCACACGATAGGCCGTCGCCTTGTTTTAGGCCTCGTCTGGTATAGAATGGCTCCGTAAGGTCCTTGGCAATCTTAACTGAAAACTTCGTGCCAGTCAGCATTATTCTGCAATGGCGTATCAGCTTCGCTCGAATACCAAACTCAACCATGACTTCGAGTAACTTCTGTCTTTTCGAGCTGTCGAAGGCAGCTTTATAGTCGACGAAAAGATGTTACGTGTCGATCTGTTTCTCTTGGGTCTTTTCCAGGGCGACTTGTGAATATCTGGTCAGTTGTAGATTTACCTGGTCCAGAGCCACACTGATAAGGCCCATAAGATAGGATAACACTGGCTTTAGCCTTTCACATAGCACACTCGACAGGACCTTATATGCGATGGGTAAAAGACTAAACCCGCGGTAGTTGGAGCTCACACTTGGATCACCTTTTTTCAGCATACGCTTAGATTCCAAACATCAGGCATGCACTCGTTAAGCCAAGCCGTGCGTAGAAGCTGGTATATGCTCCTTATCAGCTCCTCGCCACCGGACTTGAAGAGCTCTGCCGGAAATCCGTCGACACCAGCTGTTTTATTATTTTTCAGCAGCGATATTGCTCTTTGTAAATCTGCTTGACTAGGTGGTGGGCAATCTAAGTCGTCGTCGACAATTGGCGTGATACCTTCACGTGCACTGCCTTCTCGAACCAGCAGTTGCTGGAAGTTTTATCTTCATTCGGGCCTCACCTCTATCCCTATATCGCTGATAGCTGTCTCGTCTGTTTTGCTTTCTCCTTGTGCCGTTCCCTAACAGCACGGGTTACAATTGGTTGTAGCGTTGCCCTATAAGCAGCATCCTGTTCCTCAGACGCTATGCGACATTCTTCATCGTACCAGGTTTCGTCTGAGCGCCGCTTTTCATATCCTACCACGGTTGTTGCGGCGGTTGCCATGGAATGCGCAATATCCTGCCACTGTGTATCGGGAACGTCAGAAGTAGAGGCGTTGTGTCGTAGTGGTTGGAAGAGCTGGTTTGCAGCTTTGCGATGTCTAGCTTTCTTTATGTTTGGTAACGTGCGTTTTTCGCTCTGCTCAATCTTGTGCACACCTTGGCTGCAACCAGGTAATGATCCGAGCCAATATTAGCACCACAGATCACACGCACATCCATGTCACTAGATACATGCCTGCCATCAATTACGACATGATCAAGTTGATATCTTATCTTGTCGATATCTTTGTGCTGAGATCTGGTTCCACTCACTACCACGTTCCTTCCCGCTGCGAAGCTAACCAGCCTAAACCCGTTGTCGAAGTGTCGGGATGCAGGCTGAATTTACCGATCGATGGACCAAGAACATCTTCCCTTCCTATTTTTGCATTAAAGTCTCCCAGAACAATTTTAATGTCGTGGCAAGGGCAGCGGTCGTACGTTTCCTCTAGGCGCTCGTAAAATACATCTTTAATCTTACCGTTTTTTAACTTTGATGGGGACATGAACACAAATAAGAGTGATGTAGAAATAGTTCGCCTTGATGGGAATTGTAGTTATTAGATCACTAACAGGATTGAATCGCGAGACAAGATGTCTGAGTTTCTCGCCAACTACAAATCCATATCTAAATTCATTCTTTTCGGCATTGTAGCTGTAAAAGATGTCGCAATTTTTACGTCGCGAGCATCCATGTCCTATCCATCTCATTTCCTGGATGACCTTTTATTTTTTGAGAACATTCGCCGATCAGCTAGTGGCACCTTCACTATAGAGAGTCCGGACGCTCCACGTGCATATCCTTAAAGCATGGTCCTTATTACGTTTGAGGGGTTTGTCAACATTTGGGGGTATTCGTTTGTTACTTTTTCTTTCTCGTGATTTCATAGCCAGTAAAGGACCTGAAGGCGGGTGGCTAGCCCAACCATCAGGGTTCGTCGCTCACTATCAGCCGCTATTCATGATAAAAAAAAAATCACAAACAACGTTGCCCAGGTTTTGAGTCGTCTTGAGATGCAATATTCTACTTACAACCCCTAAGGCACCCACACACGATTAGCATATCAAAATTCTATATTTTACACAAAGAAATGGAGAAGTCAAATTGATAAAACCTTATTCGGAACATTCTCGAGTGAAACTTCCTTATTGCATCTAAAGCCTCTGCGGTGCATTAGACGATTCATCTTGTGCATCAACTACATCAACTCTGCTATTTTTTTCCTCCCTACTGCTAAATCAAAGTAGTTTACAGCTTAACTATTACTCTTACAATTGTGTTTAACAATTATCACAATAATATTTATCTGTAACTCTCGTAAAACTCTGCACTTTAACTAGTTTTATCTAACCCTTAACATTCTCTCGCTCAAAGCGATATGATTTCTGTCAACGGACCAATCTTTTGGTATACATACCACACATTTGTTAACATACATGTGTGTTGTGTCCATCTCTAGATGGGTAATGCCAGCAATCAGCTGCTGTTTCACATGTTGATAATATTTAACAACTTCCGGCTTTTTCCGCTGATGGTGGCGTCTGCAAACGAAACACACAGCACACAAAGAAAATAATAAATAAAACTTGCGCATTCTAAATATTGCAGAAGAGTAACTCTCCTCGGGTTGGACTGGCTCTCTCGCCTGCGAGTCGTTATCGGCTCTCCTTGTGGAGACTTGAATATCCTCCAAAGAGGCGAATTTATGAACCTGCGCCTTTGAGCCGTTAGTAAAACGTGATGCTATCTTGTTGTGTAGACTTCAAGAGGAACTCTTGTCAATTGCAGCCGGCATCTGTTGTAGATTTTGTGGCTAGAAATTGTCTCCTAATGAAATTTAAATTAAGTCTGCAAAGCTTTCATTGTAGACGTGAATTTGTATTGACAAATTATTTCGAATTTTTGTTGAATCCAAGGCTTTGTATTGAGACCTGTACATTTATGGTGGGTTGATTTCTTTGAAACTTGTCAGTGACAGTTTATGTGTTATATACGCTTTTGTCATAGCGGCTTTGTGGCATTCATTGTAATAATTATGATGGCTCAATTAGCGATAGTCATTTTGCTCCCGAAACTTCTTAGTAATGAATTGAGAATCGTGATTTATTTCATATGAATATTCAGTAGACTTTAAACCGATTCTTTGTTTTAAACTTTTTTTTTAATATGTTAATTGCTTCCGGTTTATTCTATTAACAGTTTTCAGTAGTATAACAAATTTGCTTTTGAAGGTGTCTAGTAGTTTTACATAACACAGAAATCATGTGGATAACTACTATGACTAATTGTCCTAGGCCAAATTATTACTATTAAGGAGTGACTTAAGTTTATAGCCCCTTCTTGCGAACTGCAGTGAATGAGTCGTTGATATGGCCCAATTAGTAACCTTAGGTAAAAGCAGGAGTTTTTGATGCTTCAATTAAGGATTTGTTTCACTCCAATATTGCCAGTTTGCGCAGAAGTGTGCCTGGTCTGAGAAAAAAATGGGATAAGGCTTATAAAACTTGTAACGTGACGAAAGCCGACCATACATATACAGTTCTAGCGCTAACTATACCTTTCAACCTCTTACCACCAATAATCACTCGACAGCCGCAAACGACGCATTCGTCAATGCATGCGAACGGCGAATGAGCGTGACGACCAACATCCAATCAAACACAATCAGGAAACGACATCACAAAGGAAAGTGTTAATCGATGCAGTGTGAAGCTATATTATTCTCATTACGTCGTTGGCTGCCGCAGCGAAGTTTATTGCTAAGTTGATCCGTACCCGATCTCAACTGCCATCTCAGGGCAATAATTTATCGAAAGAAATATTCTTTTGTATAATCGGACTTCGATCTGTTGAACCAACAGATTCATTCGACTACGGTGAATCGGACTTCGGTCAGTTGAATCGGACTTCGGTCTGTTGAATCGGACATCGGTCTGTTAAATCGGACTTCGGTCTGTTGAATCGAGATTCGGTCTGTTGACTTGGACTTCCGTTTGTTGAATCGGACTTTGGTCTGTTAAATCGGACTTCGATCTGTTGAATCGGACTTGGGTCTGTTGAATCGGACTTTGGTCTGTTGAATTGGACTTCCGTTTGTTGAATCGGACTTTGGTCTGTAAAATCGGACTTCGGTCTGTTGAATCAGACTTAGGTCTGTTAATTCTGACTTCGGTATGTTGAATCGGAATTCGATCTGCTGAATTGGAATTCGGTCTGTTGAATCGGATTTTGGTCTGTTAAATCGGACTTGGGTCTGTTGAATAGGACTTCGGTCTGTTGAATCAGACTTTGGTCCGTTGATAGGACTTCGGTCTGTTGAATCTGACTTCGGTCTGTTGAAACGGACTTCGGTCTGTTGAATCGGACTTCGGTTTGTTGAATCGGATTTTGGTCTGTTGTATCGGATTTCGGTCTGTTAAATCGGACTTCGGCCTGTTGAATCGGACTTTGGTCTGTTGAATCGGACTTCGGTCTGTTACATCGGGCTTCGGTCTGCTGATTCGGACTTCGTTCTGTTGAATCGGACTTCGGTCTGTTATATCGGACTTCGGGCTGTCGAATCGGACTTTGGTCATTTGAATCGGACTTCAGTCTGTTGAATCAGACTTCGGTCTATTAAATCGGACTTGTGTCTGTTGAATCGAACTTCGGTTTGTTGAATCCATCTCCGGTTGGTTATATCGCACAGATTTCGATCTGGTACACGAAGATACTCTTCGTTCCTGTTGTATTGTATTAGAAATAAGCACCGTAGAATTTTTATACTAACACTCCATCGGGTTCGATTATTAGTTTGGTCGCGAATTTGAAGCAATACATCTACTCACTTAACTTAATTTCCCTTTACACCACATGAATGAGGTATGGGATAGCTTCGCGCGTTGTTGTGAATTAACACGCTTTCTATTTTTAGATTCACAACTGACGACATCTACTTGTTTATCGACGAATGCAAACGTCACTGTTTAAGAAGCTCTTACTAGACACGCCGATGGACTCGACACTAATACTGCGAAGTTGCTGTCGACAACATTCGTGGGGAGCCGACAATGAAAGAAAATATTATTTCTTTTTTTGCTTTTTTTAAGATGACTGGAGCCTGGAGTTAAACCTGTGATCTCCCGCATGGTTGTCGCGTGTTCTAACCAATACAATACAACTACGGGTTTGCAAAACTCGATTCGCTGAAGAACGCGAGTCACCAACACGATCCTTAGTTGCTGATACCAAACTGATTTCCAATGAAAGCCGAATCATCGATACTACAACGACTTACAAAAGTCGATTTGCTGATGAACGCGAGTAATCATGCCGTAGCATCGATATATTCCGGAATTGCTGAAATTAACCTGAATACCCGAAAAAAACCCGAACTACCAAGACAGCTACGTATTTCTAATATAAACCTAAACCACCGACAAACCCGAGTCATCAATCATCACTTGCTGGTATTAACGTAAAACCCTGACAACTGCTGATATTAATCGTAACTACGGACGAACACGAATCATCAGTTCACTGTCGAGTTGCTGGTACGAACCTGATTCGAAACTACCCGAATTACGACGTTCCTGAGTACCAAAACTATCCTTACCTACCTGACCTCTACAGTTTTGGCAGTATTGTATAAAGTTCCCGATTACGTCGAATAGTCCGATACGTAAAGTTCCCAAATATCTTAAATCGGCCTGTGCCCCGAAACCTGTCATTTTGCTATCATAACCTAAACTATAGACAAACCCGAATCATCAATCATCACTTGCTGATATTAACCTGAAACCCCGACAAAACCCGAATCACCAAGCTGACAACGTGCTGCTGATATTATTCGTAACTACCAACAAACCGGAATCATCGGTACGCTGCCGAGTTGCTGGTAGGAAGCTGAATTATCTAAACTACCCAAATTACCACGTTCCTGAGTACCGAAACTATCTTGACCTATCTCACCTCTACAGATACTCGCCTAGCGTATACTCAAAGTTCTCGATCATCTAAAATCGGCATAGGTACAAATTACTGGACAGGACGACATCGCTATCACTGAAACCTAATCTGAATTGTATCTAAATACTTTATTCAGTAGGTTATAAGTTTGAATTACACCATCAATAAACAATACTGTTATTTTGCCCTAGTCAGGGAAAATCTACTGAGTTCTTATTCCGTAAGATTTTGTGGATCCTTATGGCGATCCTAGCGACGACTGGACTTACCTCAGTCGACGAGAAAACCACGTTAAAACCTCTCTAACATTTTGGGAGCAAACTAAAGCTTGTGATCGAGATATCTTCACGCTATATATTTTCTGGATACTTGTCCTCGAACTTTGACACCAGCTTTCTAATCAATTAAATCGATGAAGCTTCTATTCTATCACATATGTTATAATGACTGCCACATTTTTGCATCGCAAACTTAAAAATTAAAAGTTACTAACCGGTTCCATGTGGCATCATAACAATATAATAGATAGATATAAGAAATAAAATGCAAAAATCCATAAAATATTATATTAATCGTCAGTTATCATATTTTAAAGATTTGGCGAATGTACCTATCACTGCCACTTGAAAACTCAATGCGTTTTTAACCATTTTATCTGCTCTCTCTCTGTCGTGTTCATTCAGATAGATTTTCTGATTTTTTTTCGATTTCGTTTACTTTGTGCGAAAAGAATTTTGTAACCAGAAGGTAGATACGGTTTGCATTTCAAATTATTTTCTGCAGACTTTTTCAATGTGCCTGAGTGCCAGCTTGCGTGTGTGTGTGTGTTTGTACGTGTGCTTTAGTTTGAATTTAATTTCAAGGAGGTTCCGTTTTAATGACTGCCCCCCGTGCAACACACTCTGCTCCACCGTTTTCTTCTTCTTAATTTACGTCTTCAGGGGAACTTCATTAAAAACAAAGAAAATGAACTAATAGTTGGCAAAAGTTCTACTCTGTTGACTTTTTTTTCGTTCTTTTGCTAGTGCACTCACTTGCGCGTACTCTTGCAACCTCTCGCACTCCTCCCCCCGTACCTTGGAAAGGAATTATAAAAATGTGCACTGTTTTTAATTTGTACCGGATGTTGCTCAAAAGTTTAATTCCAACATGGGGAATAAATTTCAATACCAGAATTTTAAGATATGGATAAGAATAAAGGGAAGAAGGTAACTAGAGTTTAACTAAAGTTGTGTTAAATTAACTTAAATGTTAAACTTAATTGGTGTAATAGAGACGGAAAATGGGTGTAGGTGGTATAGGAGAAGTAGCCAGACTGATACAAATTGGATTATATGGAGATGTTGGATATGAGATGGATCGATCCGACAGCAGGATTATACGGCTAATGTGCTTATGTTCTTGGACTTATTCGAAGGGCAATATCTTTAAATTTGTGATCAATTCGCTACCACTTGTTCATCCTATTGCCTAGAAATCACTTAATTTACCATGTCTTTGATAAACAGATAGAAGGTGAATTTTATGTTCGAAATCAAGCATCGTGACTTGGTATACTAGTAACACTTTGTGGTGGTCTAACGAATTATAGGAATATGTATTAAACAGTACAACACATGATTTTAGGACTCAATTCTAAGAACTGCACGTGAAAGTAGCCCCAAAAAGAAGAAGTTCTGCATCATTCGTTTTGTCAAGTTACATGCCGTCATAACTTAACATCGATTTGAAGTTAGTTAGTATCGTATAGGGGAATTTGTCACGTTTTAGGCATTTTGGGCCTACTTTCACGTGCAGTCCTCAGAATTGAGTTCCAAATCAATGAGCTGAAAAGTGTTGCAATGTGTTATCAACAGTGTGGACCAAAAGTCCTTTTACAATTGAAATGTAAGTTGCATTAAGCAGCCACAGCGGGCTACGGCAGATTGATAACCAAATGCCAGAACAGCCAATAAACGTGTGGTCTGCGTACATGAGCACCATCGAAACAATGATTCTTCGACCAGAGTGCAACGAAAATTTTCGGCTCATTAGAACATATGGAATGAAATAAAGATCCATCGGTTCATATGATTAAACAATGGATGCAGAAGTACGAGGAAACAGAGTTAGTAATGAATTAACCACGATTCGGCAAACCTAGAATTGGTTCATGCTTCTATGGACCACTGGGCCGGCCGTGTCATGATGGTAAGAACACGCGACTATCATGCAGGAGATCCATGGCTCGATTACTGGCTTAGTCATCTATCTCGAAATTACTAGCGCGAAATGGCAATATATTGCCCACTCGATGGACAGGACTGTGCGTTACGATGACGAATGCCGCAATGTCACCCGGGAACAAGATGCTGCCTACAGGGACTAACAGCAGTCAATTGTACAGGAAGAAGAGACGGGTGGCGACTCGGCTCTTCAGGCGAAAAAAACGAGAGCTAAGGGGGCAAAATAATGTGTGTGTTGAAGAATACAGAAACAGAGGTGAAGCCCGAAAATTCTACCAGAAAATAAATGGTATGGTACATGGAACAGGTTTTACCTCCTGTAAAGACAAGCATTGCCATCTCGTTACTAACTCCGAGAGCGTACTGAGAATATGGAAAAATCACCTCTGCAGCCTATTGATCTCTGAAAACTCGGCTGCTGAAGACCCCCCAAAAAGTGGGCGCAGCAATGGGCGTAGTCAGATTTTTTAAAATGAAAATTACACTGTAATATTTTTTGACAAAAATTGTCGAAGATAAGGCCGGAGAGGACGGTTTCACCCTAATTCGGGTACGAGGAATCGAACTGCATCATTAGTTTTTTTTGTAACAATTTCAACAAAACACTCGTAATCAAACGCAGAAGAAGCTACATATCACAAAGCTGCATACCACCGAGATAGCCAATGTCTAGTCCAACCAATATCTCCAAACAAACCCCCTTAGTTCTGGTGTTTCCGACACACAGTGGCAGCATATTGGGAATTGTATGACCACTGCCGCAACAACCGTATTGGGTTATAAAAAACCACACTCAGACAAGCCCTGGTACGATGATGAATGTCGCAAAGTGTCTGAGGAAATGGATGCTGCATACAAGGCAAAACTGCAGCAAATGGCGACGCGTGCGGTGACGGAGCGTTATAATGAAAAAATGAGGGAGATAAAACGCCTGCTCAGGTGGTAGAAGCGTCTGTGGAAGAACAGAGAGAGCCAGGATATCGAAAATTACAGGGATAGAGGTGAGTCTCGAAAGTTCTACCTAAGGGTTAAAAGCAAAGGTTTTGCCACAGGGATCCCCACCTGTAAGGACAGAGACGGTAATCTGGCCACGGACACTCAGAACGTACTGCAAATATGGAGGGAACACTGTCAATCTCTACTCGTTCCCGAAGGCAGCATAAGTGACGAAATCACACCAATCAGGGACGACGGAGTAAATTGTCCACCACCGAGCCAAAACGAGATCAGTCCAGAAATTGCACGGCTTAAAAATAATAAAGCTGCAGGAGCCGATGTATTGTCGGCAAAGCATTTTAAAGCTGGCGGCAATGAGCTGGTAATATGCATGCACCAGCTCATAAACACGATTTGGCTCAAGGAATGCATGCCCGATGCTTTGAATTTGATTGTCCTATGTCCCGTGCTTTAAAAAAGCGATCCAAGTGTATGTACCAACTATCGCTGGATTAACCTTTTATCCATCGCATACAAGGTCCTGTCTGGTGTGTTATGTGAAATATTAAAACCCATTCTGGCGAACCTGATTAGACCTTATCAGTGTGGCTTTAGAACTGCTTAATCCATGACCAATAGGGGTATAACCAAATTTTGGCCCTAGCATCACGCGATGGCGAAGGTTGTGTTATTTACGAAAAAATAATTTTGGGGTCATTTCGGATAAAAAACCTCACCCACGAAAACGATTTTCTAAAATGTCCCAAAAAAAACCTTCATTTTAAATAAAAAATTTTAAATACTTCATTAATAAAGTAAAATATTAAACTGAAAAATTTTGTTTGATGTAATGGAATGACGATATCTGGAATGTTTCTCCACATTATCTTTAAATTTGGTCAAAGCCAACGCTTTAAGGGCTTCTTTTAAAATCCATTGTTTTTAAGTATTAAACACAAACTCAGAATATAATTTTCTTTGAATAATAAAAACAATTAAAGTACATGACGTAATTACCAATAACATACATTCAGCTTCCAAAATATTTACACAAATGTTAAATGCAGCTTGATATATTGATAAAAAAAAAGTTTTTTGCGCTTTTTAGCTAAATAAATAAAAAAAAAATCATTTAAAAACTTTACCGCGTTTGGTGGGTGAACTTTTTTAACAACTGCGAAAAAGTAATACAATTTTTTTATATAATTTTCAATGGCCTATTCGACTATGCTAGGGCCATTTGGATATTTGCAAAAAATTGCAAAAAGTTATATCCCTAATGACCAACCAGATATTAACTATGACCAATCCTGGAGAAGACCCAAGAAATTCAGATCGACACCTACTATCTGTTTATCGATAACAAAACTGCAATCGACAATCGGATACGAAAGAATTTGCTGGATGCCATGGCTGAGTTTGGTATCCCCGCGAAGCTGATACGACCTTGCGGGATGACACTGACTGACACGAAGTCTTGGGTCTATGAAATAACTCCCACGAAATAAGTCCCACTTTTAAAAACGAAATAAGTCCCACCAAAAATTGCTTAAAAAAATGAAATAACTCCCACGAAATAAGTCCCACTTTTGAAGACGAAATAAGTCCCACCAAAATGAAATGATTTAAAAATTTACTTGAAGTGAAATAACTCCCACTCAAAATGAAATAACTCCCCCTTGAATAATATATTTCTAAAATGAATTAAGTCCCACTTTCATAAACGAAATAAGTCCCACTTTTTCACTGTTTAATGCGATTTCAAATAAGAAGAATTTGACTCTTCGAAAAAAACACACGTCGAATAATATGAATAATCAAAGCAGAGGAATAATAAAGAAAAATCGTATGCAAGGTCGCAGAAGGCTTCTTAATGGAATGGATATTACGAATTTTGATAGAGTTCCAGAATTTATTATTAATTCTTTTTTCGGTCAAGGAACGTATAGAGAACGCCTACTAGTAACAACGTTTGGATTCGTAAATGGATTAAGTACAGATCAATTGTTCTTATTATTAAGATGGAAAGCGTTTCGGAAGGACCATCAGATTAAAATTATCGACCTTTATAAATACCTTGAAGATCCAGTGCATGGTAGACGGTATTATAGTTTTAACGTGACATTGGGATTAGTTGTATTTTGTAATATTGATATTGGAGCACGAATTCCAATTTCCTACTAAAAATATAATAAAACACAAACATACGTAATTACGTCAATGATTTTTTTAATATTGTTTTTCCAGTAGTTAAGTTCGTTACCTATTTGTACACATTTCTTTAAAGTTTTTTTTATTATAGTAAGTATAAAGTAATTAATAAACCAAAAAGGAGAGCCATGAGAGATAAGGACAAAAAATTATGGTTGTCCCTTTTACGAAATGTCCAATATATAACTTTTTGCATAAGAAAAAAATGAGAAATAAAGCCATAATGGCACTTAAAACGAGATAAACCCCACCAAAATATAAATTTAGGGGTGTGAAATAACTCCCACTTTACAAAACGAATTTATTCCCACTCAAAACGAAATAAGTCCCACTTAAAATAAAAACGCGTAACGAAATAAGTCCCACCAATTGACGAAATAAGTCCTACTTTTAAAAACGAAATAACTCCCACTTTCAAAATAGCAATTTTTGGTGGGACTTATTTCGTTTTTAAAAGTGGGACTTATTTCGTGGGAGTTATTTCATAGACCCGAAGTCTTCAGTGAAAATTGGCAAAAATTTGACAGAGCCATCTTCTACTAAGCGAGGCGTTAGGCAAGGCGATAGTCTGTCTTGCGATCTTTTTAATATCATAATGGAGATGATCGTGCAAAAGGTTGCAGTAAACAGGAAAGGTACCATCTTCAACAAAAGCCACATGCTGCTCCCATATGCCGATGATATAGATATCATTGGCCGTGGATTGCGAGATATTGCTGCGGTTTTTTCGAGCATTGAAAAGCAGTCTGCGGAAGTAAGTCTGGTGATAAATGACGATAAAACTAAGTTATTAGTTTCAATGAACAAATAGTCCATTCGTGTGGGACGCTGCGTGAACGTTGACAAACAATAACTTTGAAGTGGTAGATGATTTTGTCTACCTTGGCTTCGCCATAAACAAAAATAATAATGTCAGCCTGGACATCAAAAGACGAGTATTGATCGCAAACCACAGCTACTATGCGCTAAGCAAGCGATTTAATGACAAAGCGCTCTCTCGAAGTACAAAGTTCCAACTTAACCATACTCTGATCCTACCTGTCTTGCTCTACAGCGCAGAATCCTGGGTAATGACACAAGCGGATCAATCTATTCTGGGAGTCTTCGAGAGAAAAATACTTCGCAATATATTTGGACCCATCATCGTTAACGGCGAGTTTCGGTGTCGAATGAACCTCGAGCTATATAAGCTGTACAACGACATCGACGTAGTCAGGCGCCGACAGAATGCACTGACTTGGACACATTGTACGAATGGATCAAAATGTTCCAGCTTGAAATGTTTTCGTCGATGAACTAGATAGGCGGCGCAGGAGTTGGCGATGAACCAGATGAAAGAGCTGTTATCTACTCTTGGTATGACTAACTATCTACGGAGCGCAAAAGACCGAAGCGCTTGGCGGCTACTGATAGATGATTTTCTGTTGCTGCTGACAATTAAGAAGAAAAAGAAGTTTTTATGAGCCCAAATCGATTTATGAGCCCAAATCGATTTTCGAATAAGCGCTCTTCGACAAAGTTGTTTTAAATAAGTCGAGCTTATCCGTAAACCCAACTATATTTTGTCCAAAATCTATTTAACTCCTAAAAACACCACTCAAAGTAAAAAAATGAAACTGTCATTGTAACGCAAAAAACTAATAATACAGTTCGATTCCTCGTGTCCGAATTGTTATAAAACCGTCTAGTCTCGTCTTGTCTCTTATTTGCACTACCACAGTGTTATTGATACATCACTGAGGGTTCCTATAGAAACTTTCCTCTATGCCAGCTATCGAATCATAGTGAACTTATCTTATAACCCTATTTATGACTTTTTCGTTATTACTCCAAAAGTTTATAATTTTCGTAATTTGATTATTGATTTAGCTTTTTAATTTTGTCCCCCCCCGCCCACTTGTTTGACATTTCCTCTCTCTTTCAAACCCTTGTCTCTCAATGGCAACGACATCAAAGAATTCCATAGCAAATAACTTGCAATAGCATATCAAAGTTTTGCACAAACATTTGTTCAAATATTAGCAAACTTTAAAATTGTTTCCTTTGCTTATTTTAAATTCTGTCAATCTTTCATCCTCTCGCCGTTGCATCTTCCCATGTGTCCGCCATAGAAAATCTACTAAGTTCTATCGACATTTCCTGCTTGGTTGGTTTAGTTTACAATGTTATCACTGACGAAACACTCACATAAACACAATTAGAAAAATTAGGTTTACAAACGAATCAAAATCAACCCCAACAAGAAAAAAAAACAGCAACAAAATCTAAACAT
Organism: Muscina levida; assembly: GCA_964034835.1. Taxonomy (NCBI): domain Eukaryota; kingdom Metazoa; phylum Arthropoda; class Insecta; order Diptera; family Muscidae; genus Muscina; species Muscina levida. The sequence goes on along the minus strand of OZ035883.1, from coordinate 26,610,884 downwards.
AAAAGTGCGGACGGACGAGACGAGCAGCCAGCAACAGATCTCTTCTTATGAAAATGAGTACAAAATGTCATTTACACACAGAGTTCGAAAATAAAGCTGAACAAAAATAAGAGAAAAAAACAACTCAGCCATTATTGAAACGACGACTGGATGTTTTGACTTTGTGCTAAGGATGGTTAAACTTTGAGTTTCGACGATATTAATAACAGGACACACACAAACTTAACTTAGCAGCTGAACTGAACTCGATACTGTGGCATACAATGGGCAGAGAGGGAGAGAGAGTATAAAAAGACACGTTGTTCAAACTTTCACATGCATTACAGCGCAAAGTAGACCAACCGAAAAAAGCGAATAAGTAGATATCGATGTTTTGATAACTAAGACCATACAGGGAGGGGTGAGGGGTAAGGAGTTTCGGTGGCAAAAATTTCCCAAACAAAATGCTTTGCAAAAAACAAAAAAAAAAAAAATCAAACGTCTGTAGAGAGTCGACAAAAAAAAAACAACGCAACAAAATCGTTTGACAACATTATTACTGGTGGTCTCCCACTATTGACAACAATGCAGGGAGTAAGGGATACCCACAGTGGGTGGAAAATAGTTTATACGACATTGTTTGTTTAAGATGTGATGTCAACAGTTGAGGAGACTGCAGTGACATGAGAAATATCATCTTAATTTGTAATCAATTATGCAGTGCAACAGCCAGTCTGAGGGGGTGAGAAAATCCAAGTCATGGTAAGGGTACTGGGCCAGTTTAGTAAATACCCCAAGGGTTTTTTATGATTCTGCTGCAGATTGAATTGAGAAATCATCAAAGGTTATTGAATTACAGCTGAAAAACTAAGCAAACAAATATCAAGGGGTTTATACTTGTCTAGTACCTTAACCTTGACTTGGAATGTGTTATCCCCAAGATTATGAGAAGAATAATTAATTTATTTATTTCTACTTATTTTGGTTCATTTTATACAAAAATTTTTAATGCCGCAAAAATTTGCCGCAACTTCATAATTTTTTTGACACAATTTCTGCAACAACGTTGATTTGGGACTCAATTCTGAAAACTGCAAGCGAAAGCCATAGTAATTTAATATCGATTTGAAGTTAGTAAGTATCGTATAGGTGAATTTTTCACGTTTAAGACTCTTTTGTTTGACATAACTCAGGAACCACTAGTCCGATTTCGCTGAAACAAATTTAAAACTAGTAAGGTGATTATTAGAGTGGCCATAGTAAAAATTTTTTTGAAAAGTAAAATTTTTCGCACTGAAAAATATGAGGTTGGGGATAAAAATAATTATGCATATTTTTTTTTTTTTTTTTTTGATTCCGAGTACCTCCGGGTTGAGCCCAAACTTTTATTACATTACCCATTTAGGCTGAAGTGCAGAATATGGGGCGGGAGCCCGATTAAAAACCAAAAATATGCCATTGTCTTCATCTTGGCCCCCAAACATCGGAATGGTAGGTCAAAGTTGGCGCTCAGGCCCATGGGGCCCGGGGGGTCAAAAAAAGGGCCCCTTTCGGTTCTATGATGACCCCCCAGGTGCGGGTACTCAAGTGAAAGATATTTTCGAGACGAATCCAACGATGTTATTTTTAGATTCCTACGGGTCTCCTGGACCGAGTTAGAGCCATTTCCGGGATATACCAAGAAAAAAAAATTATTTTTAACTAAATTTAACAAAATTTTAAAAACATTTTTGCGTGCGGCGCTGCTAAACCCAACATAGGTGTACCGTCATTTCGCCCAATGTTATTTCGCCCAAAAACAACCATGACATATCGCCCAAAACATGTCATTTCGACCAAAAACTTAACTACAACATGACATATCGCCCAAATGCTATGACAGAAGACCCAACTCAATTTTTTTGGGCGAAATGTCAGACTCATGACGACGGCACGCCCTGCTGCATACGCCGCAGTCAGTCTTGTACTCTCTCTCTCGGTGGGGGGCACGCCCTCGCCGCATACGTCGTAGTCAGACTCGCTACTCTCTCTCTTTCTCTGGCATTATTAAAACACGAATGCGGTGGGGGGCACGCCCCCCTAAGGCGGGGGCAAGAGTACAAGACTGACTGCGCCGTATGCAGCAGCGCGTGCCGTCGTCATGAGTCTGACATTTCGCCCAAAAAAATTAAGTTGGGTCTTATGTCATAGCATTTGGGCGATATGTCATGTTGTAGTTAGGTTTTTGGTCGAAATGACATGTTTTGGGCGATATGTCATGGTTGTTTTTGGGCGAAATGACATTGGGCGAAATGACGGTACGCCTATGTCGGATTTAGTAGCGCCACACGCAAAATTTTTTTTAAAATTTTTTAAATTTAATTTTTTGGTTATTTTTCGACTTGTTATCTTTAATTCCAGTGTTCAATTTATCAAGCTCGAGGTCTTTTTGATTTTAATAAAATTTGTTTTTATTTATTTATCCAATATTTCGCAATTATCTTGAATTGCATCTTCAGGGATCTACAAGAATAATACGTATCTTAAGATACGTATGTTTGTATGTTGATTGTTTATGTTTATGCTTAAGATACGTATTATTCTTGTAGATCCCTGTAGATGCAATTCAAAATAATTGCGAAATATTGGATAAATAAATAAAAACAAATTTTATTAAAATCAAAAAGACCTCGAGCTTGATAAATTGAACACTGGAATTAAAGATAACAGGTCGAAAAATAACCAAAATATTATTAAGAACGGAGAGCACGCCGTTTTACACCATCAAAATGATCTACAACACATTAAAAGGTAATAGCAGTAACATCAAATGCAGCATCAATAGACCAAAAAACTTGAAAATGAAAAAAGTCAAGATAAGCGCATCAATTACATTTCTAATAAGATGTAGAAACGAAGGAATAATGCCTGATTTTATTAAACATGCAACGAAATACGTACAAAACATTTTTGGACATAATGAGAAAGACAACTACGTTATTCTCAAAAAACTGAAGACTTACATTGAAAACTTTCAGACCAAGATTCTGAACCTTCTAATAAAACATAAACATGAAATGCTAAAACAAAACAATATCCAAACAACAGAATTAGAAGAGTTCATAAATAGACAACTAACGCAAGGAGAAAGTACAGTTGATGAGAATCATAAAAGAGAAGGTAAAAGAAACACAAATTAAAAAGTTTGACAAACTCAAACAACAACAAAGACAGGAACTAGACATACGCAATAACAACAATTGGTTTATCAACAAAACCAACGAAACGTTTCCCGATGATATAAAATACTTGCTCTCTTTAGGACCGAAATATGGATTACCTACCACAAAGACTGACTTCCCACTTTTTAAATACATTGCCGATGGAGAGGACCTTATACAAACAAATGAAAACAGAGAAGAACAAGAATTGGCGAAAACTAAATTTACGACTATGATAGATAACCACACAAACAAACTTAGACTTAATGCTCGCGACAAATTTATATGTAGAACAGTGGAACGAACGGAACAATTTGTAAAGAAAAACAAAAACATTCTAATTGTAAATGCTGACAAGGGTAACGTTACGGTTGCCATGGAGAAAAGGGATTATCAGGAGAGAATGCGGAATATTGTAGGTGACATAATGACTTATCAACGACTCAACAAGGACCCAACATCAAACCTCCAAAAGAAAAATAATGATTTAGTTGAAGAACTATTCAAAAACAATATAATTTCCGAAACAGTAAAGAGAAGACTGAAGACTGACGTGGCGATGGCCCCAAGAATATATGGGCTGCCAAAAATTCACAAGCCAGACTATCCATTAAGACCGATATGCTCCTCTATAAATGCACCATCTAGCGAACTGTGTAAATATATGGTAAACATATTGAAAAACCTGACACATAGTTCAAAATATAATATTAAGGATTCAGTGCAATTTTAGAGATAAGATTAAACAAGTGATGATACAAGAAGAAGAAATCATGATGTCATTTGACGTAGTGTCGCTGTTTCCGAGCATCCCTGTGGATTTAGCCATGGAAATAATTGACGAGAGATGGAATGAACTGGAAGAGTACACTAATATGACGAAGAGCCTATTTATGCGAATTCTTTCATTCTGCATAAAAGAAAAAAGATATTTTCAGTATGAGGAAAAAACATACAAACAAAAAAGAGGACTACCAATGGGTTCGCCGGCTTCTCCGATAGTAGCAGATATAGTTATGGAGAAACTACTTGACACCTGTATGGACAAATTGACAACGAACCCGAAAATATTGACAAAATATGTTGACGACATCTTTACAATAATACGGAAAAGTGCAATTGAAGAAACACTGACAACCCTAAACAGCTTCCACAGTAGTATTAAGTTTACAGCAGAAACAGAAGAGGATGGAAAAATACCATATCTAGATACTATGGTCGTTCGGGAACAAGGCAATATAAAAATAGATTGGTATCAAAAACCCACGTCTTCGGGAAGATTAATTAACTACTACTCAAAACATCCAAAAAGGGTAATTATAAACACGGCCAAAAACTTAATAAATAGAGTTTTAGTAATAAGCGACAGAAACTTATATTAGAACACACAACCAATAATAAGGATAAAAAAGAGAACGAGCCGCCGAACAGTTTTAAATCACTTACATATATTCCGAATTAATCCCATAGGATGGAAAATTCAAAATTATATGACAAAGTAAATTACAAAGTTGCTCACAAGACTAGCAACAACTTACAAAGACTATTAAGTCAAACAAAAACCACTATACCCATGATGGAAAAGACGAATGTAATCTATAAAATTCCTTGCGAGGGCAATTCAATGGAAACATGCGACAAGATATATGTAGGGACTACGAAATATAAATTAAAAACCAGAATTTCTGGTCACAAATCTGATTCCAAACTACGTAATAATAATACATGCCAAAAAACAGCTCTCGTAAACCACTGTAAACAAAAAGAACACTTCCCCAACTTTGACAAAACACAAGTACTACAAAGTGAGAGCAATTTTTTTAAATTTAGTTAAAAATATTTTTTTTTTCTTGGTATATCCCGGAAATGTCTCTAACTCGGTCCAGGAGATCCGTAGAAACCTAAAAATAACATCGTTGGATTCGTCTCGAAAATATCTTTCACTTGAGTACCCGCACCTGGGGGGTCATCATAGAACCGAAAGGGGCCCCTTTTTTGACCCCCCGGGCCCCATGGGCCTGAGCGCCAACTTTGACCTACCATTCCGATGTTTGGGGGCCAAGATGAAGACAATGGCATATTTTTGGTTTTTAATCGGGCTCCCGCCCCATATTCTGCACTTCAGCCTAAATGGGTAATGTAATAAAAGTTTGGGCTCAACCCGGAGGTACTCGGAATCAAAAAAAAAAAAAAAAAAATATGCATAATTATTTTTATCCCCAACCTCATATTTTTCAGTGCGAAAACTTTTGGATTTCACATTTATAATTTTTTCTATATAACGCTATGGCCAGTCTAGTGATTATCTTCGGCTATGACGCAGCTAATATATCCTTCATTATTTGTAAAAATGGTGATAAAACTGGTTATATGCACTACAACTATAATTTGTTAAACTTTGGCCACAAAACAGTTTAAATCCGATCTTGCTTATCTTAGAACTTAACCTCTGCTTCTGAACAAAGGCTTACGTACCAAATTTCAGCCCGAAAGCTCAAACTATAGGGACATACAGATGGACACCCCCAAAAAGGGGAAATTTGTATGGAAGGTGGGAGCGGTATTCGTCCGATCTTGCTCATCTTACAACGTAAGTTCCTATTACATGATAAAAGCTTGCATATCAAACTTCAGCTCGATATTCCAAATCAAATGGGACCGGCCGTGGCATAGTGGTTAGAACACGCGACTACCATGCGGGACATCGCAGGTTCAAACCTGGATCCAGTCATCTTAAAAAAATTATTCTTTCATTGTCGGCTCCCCTCGAACGTTGTTGACAGCAACTTCACAGTATTAAGTGTCGAGTCAATCGGCATGTCTAGTAAGAGCTTCTCAAACAGTGACGTTCGCATTCGTCGATAAACAAGTAGGTGCCGTTAGTTGTGAATCTAAAAATTAAAAGCATGTTAAAAAAAAATAAAAAAAATTTCTTTATATACTAGGGATGTATCGAATGTGCTTTAGCGAATGCGAAAGCGAATGCGAATATTGGAATATTTTTTTTTGCGAAAGCGAATGCGAATACTTATTTTTGGTTTTTGCGAATGCGAATGCGAAAGCGAATATTCCAAAATTGTTTAGCGAATGGCAAAAAATGGTTTAAGTAAACAAATAATTTAGTATCATTACTACTGTCTGACTTTTTAAATAAAAATATGTATTTCGGTTAAGTAATTAAGCATAAAATATTAATTTCAAAGGAAAACAAAAACAAAAATATATATAATTCTCAGAAATTTAGTCTTAAGGTAACTCAACAATAATTTTATTTACTTTCGAAAACTTTGACGTATTCAGTATTCAAAGTTTAGTAGAGCCAAGTTGTATTTAACAAAAATAAGCTTCGCTGCTTTTTCGCTATGTAATCTAGTTCGTAGTGGATCATAGATAAGTCCGGCTCCACTAAACAACTGTTCGCTGGGAACACTTCCCGGAGGCGTAGCTAAGAACTGACGTGCCAAAGGTACTAACTTTTGGTATTTCGAGCTGTTTCGTTTCCACCATAATAAAGGATGTTCTTAAATATGAATTTTTTACTCTTTATTGTATTCAGTTAACAATTTTTTTGCATGAGAGACTGAAAACGTAATCTCTTGTATGTCGTCATCAGTCTCACTATTACTATTACTTGTATGAATGCGAATATTGGAATATTTTTTGCAAAAGCGAATGCGAATGCGAATATTGAAATATATATTTATGCGAATGGGAATGCGAATGCGAAAGTGAATGTACAAAACGATGCGAATAATTCCCATTCGCATATGCGAATGCGAACGTTCGTTACATCCCTACTATATACATCTTAAAATACGGCTGGAATCACAGGGACAGACCCCAAAAAGGGAGAGTTTGTATGAGAGGTGAGAGTAGTTTTTGATCAACCTTGCTCGTCTTGAAAGTAGCATCCGCTTAGAGAATAGAATCTTGCATACACAATGTCAGCTATATACCTCTTAAACTACGGCTGCAATCACAGGGACAGACCCCAAAAAATAGAAGTTTATATGGGAGGTGGGAGTAGTTTTTGAGTGATCGGGCTCATCTTAAAACTTATTCTTCGCTTTGATGATAGAAGCTTGCATTCCAAATTTCAGCTCGAGATATCAGAAACTGCGGCTGTAATCGGGAAAAGACAGACAGACATACAGACGGACGGACAGACGGTCCCCTTTAAATCGACTCAGATTTCGATGCTAATCATTTATAAAGGGTTTTTCAATAAGAGCTGTTATTTTGGTTTTCAAAGACAAATTTTATTTTTTGAGATAAATGATCGGATGTTTATTTCATAAAAAAGAGGAAGGTATACTGTTAATAATGAAAAATAACATCAGCCAAATGGTCACCATGAGCACGCTTGCAGGACTATATCATGAAATTTCCCGTAACAAAATCGCAAAGTGGCTGCCCTATGTCCACGATAGCCTCACGAATTTTATCTTTGAGGTCTTGAACCGACGCTGGGCTGTTGGCGTAGACCTTATCTTTCACTTGGCCCCAAAGGAGGAAGTCGCAAGGTGTTAAATTACAAGATCTCGGTGGCCAATTGTGATCACCTCTTCGAGAGATAACACGGTCCGGAAACTTTTCCCGTAAAAGATCAATGGTTTCGTTGCTTGTATGGCACGTCTTGTTGAAAGTAAACGTTGTCCAGATCAATACCATCTAACTCCGACCTTAAAAAATCATTAATCATCTCTCGATAGCGCAATCCATACACCGAAACTGTGGATCCAACCTCATTTTCGAAAAAGTAAGGTCCGGCCGTGGCATAGTGGTTAGAACACGCGACTACCATGCGGGAGATCGCAGGTTCAAACCTGGCTCCAGTCATCTTAAAAGAAACAAATAAATAAATAAAATTTTCTTTCATTGTCGGCTTCCCTCGAATGTTGTTGACAGCAACTTCGCGTCGATTCAATCGTCCTCATTCCCATACCTCATTCATGGGGTGCAAAGGTAAATTAATTTTTTTTTTAAGGTCCAATGACCATCGAGGTGAAAATGGGCCTCATCAGTCAAGATGATTTTTCGATGGAATTCCGGAATATTTTCATGCATTTCAAGGACCCAATCAGCAAAGACACGACGAAAAGAGCCTAAAACATGACAAATTCACCTATACGATACTTACTTACTTCAAATCGATATTAAATTATTTTGGCATGTAACTTGATAAAACGAATGATGCAGAACTACATCTTTTTGGGGCTACTTTCAAGTGCAGTTCTCAGAATTTAGTCCCAAAATCATGTGTTATACTGTGTTATTTAACTTAATTTCAAAGGAAATTACTTAACGCTGCCATAATTTGCCACAAATTCATAATTTATTTTGACACAATTTCGCTAAACTTATTTGACTGGCAAAGATCTTTCATCGGTGGTTTTCGTTTCACAATGAAGTCTGCTATTTGTGATCTGTATCCTATGATATTGTGTTTAGTGCTACTCGTTGTACAACATACTAATTATTACCTTACACTGTGCAGCACATTGACAACTTTATGCAAATGCTTTGTTTTGCAGAAAATTGTGTTTAGCACTTTGTTAATGCCACCGCTGGCAGCACGCACAATGCCTCACTCGTATTTACTTATGAGCTGTATGCTGCGAGTGCTAGTGTGTGTGTAAGAGGATGTCCTTTCATATGATTGTGTTAAAGCAATAATAGTTTTAACAGTTTAAATATATTTTCCTCATTCAGTTTTTTGGTTGATGTTTTCTGTTGCTGTTGCTTTTGCATCATTCGCTCGTCCTCATCATTGCCGCCATCGTCATCGTCTAAACACCAAAAGCCGAAAAATGCTCATCGGTTAAAGGATAAACTTTGTTTATTTCACTACACTTTAGTTTAGTTTTGAGTCTTCTTTTTGTTTTGACTGTTGAGCGGACAGAGAAGCCAAAGGAAGCGTATGAGTTTTGTTACCATTTCCCTGCCTCTTACCCACTCTTAGCTTTTCTGGAGAATATCAAAGTGCTTTGCAATTCCGGTTGGTTTTGTATTTTTGGTACTTTGCTTCTTTTAGCTTGATTTCGTTTTGTTTTCATTGCCTTCGTTCATTTTTGTTTTTTTTTCCTCGATTTTGGCAGTAAATGTTGGCTTTTTATGCAGTTTTTGTTGCCATTATGGATAGAGTGATGAGAAAGATGCCCCTTAAATGGTTTTATAAAGCCATGAAATAGTTTTTAATTAAAACAATTTTCCGGCAAAATGTTTTTAATTCATAAATATTTTAAATTAGGTTTTTATATACATACTAGTGGTCCCGGCAATGCTTCGCTATTGCATATTAACTTATAATATAATTCACATTTCTAACTGCCCTAAGTGCTATGTAACTAAGTTACTGTTAAGTAACTCCTTAACATGAAAGTTAACCATGGTTAAGACTTTTTTTAAATACTAACTATCTTAGGCTCTATGACGATCGTAAAAAGTTCATCGTCAAATTTATATCTATACTGCGGACATGTAGATCAATTTTTTTCTTTATGTAAGGAGAAAAAAATTTTTTTCACTAATTGGAAACAGACATTCGCTAAATATCATAAATAAATTTCTATTTTTATGTGTTGTACTGGTTACTGTCTGTGGGCGTAAAAACAAATTTGGCATTCCTTCTCCGCCCATTGACCGGAAATGAAAATGTTGTTTGAAGATTCATGCATTTTTGTTCGAGAACTGTATGTGTACCAAACTTTAAGTATTTTTGCTATTTCTTGTTCTCCAACTGATCAAGAATTTTGCTTATACTATTTTGGATAATATATTCGTATTACCATGTCTTGAGATAATTCGGCCACCAAATGTTTGGCTTAGCAAAGTGATGGTCTCATGCGCTATATGGCATGTATGCCGTCGTGTTGGAACCATTTCTCCTCCGAATGTTTTGCAATGACATGATAAATATTAAAAATCAATTGTTCGTCCACCGGCTATGACTATGGCTTCTTCTGTGCGCATGGTACGCGCTTGATTTGGATAAATATTATCGAAAATAGTAAATGTGGTCGATCCATAGCATTGCGTATTAGCTGATCAGATGTATGATTTTGTGCACTATAAACTTGACAAAGTGCTCCATAAGTTTAGTTAACGGAGCGTGTATTTTGAAAATAAATTCCTACGATTTCTAATAGTTGTTCTGGTGTAAGACTTTGCATGGTGATTTGCCATAGTATACCAAAAGAAAGTCTAACACACTTCATTATTGTGCAGCTAGATTTACACTTTTAACTATCTGAAGTTCTATAGGTCTAAAATAAACCCATATATATTTTCTTTCCAAATGTTCGATAATGCTACCTCTGACATTCTAAGAAAATTTAAATTGAGCCCCCAGTCAGACAAAAGCTATTTCCCTGCTCAACTTACATAGTGAAATATTGACGTGCGTGAGCAGCGCCTCGGCACTATTTACCAAATTCGTGTTAAATATCCTATTCATATCTCTAGGCGAACTGCAACATACTGTGTTAATTTAGTTATAACGGTTTATTTAAAAAGGGGCGTGGCACAGCCCACTTCTACCCTGGCTGTTTCATAATGTACCAACAACATATATACCAAATCTCATCTTCATACCTCTGATAGTTCAAGAGATATAGCCCATTTTATTTTCAAGTTGTATGGGCGGTGCCACGCCCCTTTATCCAAACACAACCAAATAAAGCCAGGGACTATCTACAGGTCAACAGTACCACTTGGTAAAATTTTCGTATCAATCTGTCTATTGGAAAAGCCTGCAAAGCGATTTTTTAAAAGGGGGCGTGGCACCGCCCACTTCCACCCTGACTGTAATTAATACGGCTCCAGCAACATATATACCAAATCTCATCTTCATACCTCTGATAGTTCATGAGATATACCACTTTTGATTTTCAAGTTGTATGGGCGGTGCCACGCCCCTTTATCCATTCACAGCCTATTATAGCCAGGGACTATCAACAGGTCAACAGTACCACATGGTAAAATTTTCGTATCAATCGGTCTATTAGAAAAGCCGTTAGAGCGATTTTTGAAAAGGGGGCGTGGCACCGCCCACTTTCACCTTGGCTGAAATTAATACTGCTTCAACAGCGTAAATACCAAATCTCATCTGCATACCTCTGATAGTTCATGAGATACAACCCTTTCGATTTTCAAGTTGTATGGGCGGTGCCACGCCCCTTTGTCCAATTGCACCGAATTGTAAATCTAAACCATACGGGGCGCCACCCAAACGCATACAAAAAAATTTATGCAAATCGGTCCAGCCGTTTAGGAGGAGTTCAGTCACAACACACGTACGTTAGAATTTTATATATAAAGATATATATATATATATATTTAGAGAGTATCTGTTGAGCAAAAAGTTCTGATGAAATTGCTACACAGTTTTTTTGTGAGTGTTCATTTTTATAAAACGATAGAAAAAAACACAAACTAAACACAGAGAAGTTAATTAAAACATTTTAAATCAAAAGCAATTAATACTTAATTGTGGTGCAACAAAAAATGCAATTTTAAATAGTTAATTTAGGTGCGAATTATAGCCAGACAGGCAGAAGATGGCAAGTAATGCTATTAACATTTTTTAAAAAATAACAAAAAGAGAGGGGTTTGGAGAGCAGGACTTACTAAATTAGGTGTTTTGTTGAATCGAATGTCACTAAGCTAAAAATGTAGATAGATATCCTAGCATTTTGATTCTTTTCTACAATTCGGTATATTATCTCGACAAAAATATTTGTAGTACTTCTTGAGGAATCACTTCTTCATAACTTTTAAAAAAATCATAGATTTGTTGACGGCATAGAAGTCTTCCTTAATGTCATGTCAAAATAATGTTTCAAACACCAAACATTCTACATATTTTTGGGTGAATTAACTGCTTTGAGACATAAAATCCGAATACATTTTCAATACTTCATAAGCAAGATTTAATAAAACAGTTTAACATCCCTCCTATGATTAGCCGATGTGAGTTTTATTTACTTTTTCACTTAGTTTAATGGATTCACAGAAGTAACAATTTGATTTTAATTTGGATTGTTGGTCTTAAGGATATATATATTGTCGAAAGAACACGCGAGTATTATTCGGGAGATTCTTGGTCCGATGCCTCAGTCGCCTACTTTTCTTTAATCGGCAACCCTCCGATGTTTTGGAAAGTAACTTCGTAGTAAATATTTAGCAAAAACTTCTCAAACAGCTGTAGTTAGCATTTGTCTACAAACAAGTAGGTGCCGTTATGTGAATCTAAAAATAGAACGAGTGTTCTTCTTCTTCTTTTTAATGGCAGCAACAACAGAAATTTATCTATCAGTAGCTGCACGTAGAAAAGTATTCCAAGCGCTTCGGCCTTTGGCGATCCGTAGATAGTTCGTCATACCAAGCTTAGATAGATATTTTACCTGGTCCATCCAACGAAGTGTTGTTCGCCAACTCCTGTGCCGACCATCGAGTTTATTGCCGAAGACATTTCGAGCCGGTACGTGTCCAAGCCAGTGCATTCGGTCTATTTGAACGCGCTTGACTACGTTGATGTCGTTGTAAAGCTCATACAGTTCATGATTCATTCGACGACGGTACTCGCCGTTAACGATGATGAGTCCAAATATTTTGCGTAGTATTTTTCTCTCGAAGACTCCCAGAATAGATTGATCCGCTTGTATCATTACCCCGGATTCTGCGCTGTAGAGTAAGACAGGCAGGATCAGTGTCTGGTAGAGTTGGATCCTCACTCGGCGAGAGAGTGCTTTATCATTAAAATGCTTGCTCAGCGCACAGTAGCAGTGGTTTGCGATCAATGATTTCCAGGCTGACATTATTATATTTGTTTATGGCGGAGCCGTGGTAAAGAAAATCATCTACCACTTCAAAGTTATAGTTGTCAACATTCACGCAATGTCCCAGACGTGTGGACTGTTTGTTCTTTAAAACAAATAACTTGGTTGCGTCCTCATTTATCACCAGACCCACTTACGCCGATTGCTTTTCAATGCTCGAAGAAGCTGCAGTTACATCTCGGAATTGACGGCCATTGATATCTATATCATCCGCATGATCATCTCCATTATGATATTAAAGAGATCGCAAGACAAGCTATCGCCTGGCTTGGTAGAAAATGCCTCTGTTAGATGTGTGCCTATTTTCACTGAAGACTTCGTGTCATTCAGTGTCATCCCGCAAAGTCGTATGAGCTTCGCGGGGATACCAAACTCGGCCATAGGATCTAATAGTATCCGTCGAATGCAGCTTTGTAGTCGATAAACAGATGGTAGGTGTCGAACTGCATTTCTTGGGTCTTCTTCAGGATTTGTAGTAGTGTGAATATCTGGTCGGTCGTGGCTTTAAAAATCTGTGCCGGTAGTTTATTGGCTCCCACAGCATTATTGTTTTTAAGCTTATGCTGCTTTCGGACAGGAGTAAAGATCGAAAGTGTTTCCTCCATATTTGCATCACACTCTGAATGTCAGTGACCAAATTTCCGTCCCCATCCTTACAGTTGGGGATCACTGGTCTAAAACCTCTACTTTTTACCTTTTGGTAGAAATATTGGGCTCCACGTCTATCCCTGTAATTTTCGATATCCTGGCTCTCCCATTTCTTCCATAGACGTATTTTTCGCCTGAAGAGGCGTGTCATCTCCCTCCTCTACTCATTATAACGCTCCGTCACTGCACGCGTTGGCATTGACTGCAGTTTTTCCCTGTATGCAGCATCCTTATCTTCTGACATTTCGCAACATTCATCATCGTACCAAGGCTTGTCTGAGCGTGGTTTTTAATAACCCAGTACAGTCGTTGCGGCAGTGGTCATAGAATTCGGAATATGCTGCCACTGGGTGTCGGGAACATCAGAATTAGTGGAGATGGTTTGAAGTAATTGGGAGAGTTGGTTGGAGTAGACATTGGGTATCTCGGTGGTATGCAGCTTTGTGATGTCTAGCTTCCTTTGTGTTTGGTTACGAGCGTTTTTAGCACTACTAAATAGTGTGCGTACCTTGGCTACAACTAAGTGGTGATCCAACTCAATATTTGCACCGCGCATCACCCGCACGCTTGAGATATGCCTTCCATCAATTAAAAAAAAAAAAATAATTTCCCTTTGCACCCCATGAATGAGATATAGGATAGCTTCTCGCATTGTTGTGAATTAACACGCTTTCTATTTTTAGATTCACAACTAACGGCACCTACTTGTTTATCGACGAATGCGAACGTCACTGTTTGAGAAGCTCTTACTAGACACGCCGATTGACTCGACACTTAATACTGCGAAGTTGCTGTCAACAACATTCGAGGGGAGCCGACAGTGAATGAATATTTTTTTTTTTTTTGTAAGATGACTGGAGCCTGGTTTGAACCTGCGATCTCCGGCATGGTAGTCGCGTGTTCTAACCACTATGCCACGGCCGGTCCCTTCCATCAATTACCACGTGATCAATCTGGTTTCTTGTATTTTGATCCGGGGGTATCCAGGTTGCCTTGTGGATATCTTTATGCGGTAATCTGGTTCAACTCACTACTTTGTTTCTTGCCGACGCTAAGCTAACTAGTCTGGATCCGTTATTAGAGCTGTTGTTGTGTAGAATAAATTTTCCGACTGCTGAACCAAAAGCATCTGCCCTTTCTATTTCAGCATTATACTCTCTCAGGACAATTTTAATGTCGTGGGCAGGACAGCGGTCATCATTCCTGCATGCGCTCATAGAGTGCATCTTTAATGTCCTCGTCTTTTTCTTCCTTCGGGGCGTGTACACAAATCAGCGTAATGTAAAAATATGTCGCCTTGACACGGATAGAGGCTATGCGGTCACTTACAGAATCAAACCAGACCAGATGTCGAAGTTTCTTGCCGACTATGAATTCACATCCCTATTTGTGTCTTTCTGCATGACAGCTTTAGAAGATGTCACAGTACTTTCGTCGTGTGCATCCCTGCCAGTAAAGGTAAAGTCAGTCTTGTATTTGTCGAGGACATCCGTCAGTGGCAGCATCTCTGTATAGAGTATGGACATTCCAGGTCCATATCCTTAAATCATGGTCTATTAACGTTTGCGGGGGCTGCCAACATTTGGGTGGTTCTTGTTTTTTCTTTTCTTTGTGTTTTCATAATAATTGTTTTGTTTAAGGAGAGTGGCTTTTAAGGCTCCGCACCCGACCATAGAGTTTTGGGGCCGCCAAAGTCACTACGAAAGCGTTTGTGTTGAGCTCCTGTAATTTCTGTTACCTATTCCCTGCCATTTAGGTTGCTCCCACATATGTCACCATTGAGCGGAACAATTGAAACACGGACAATTTTAAACCGTGCCCTTAAAGAGGTCAAAGGTCAAATATATATAATACAATAATTTGAGTTTGTTTATTTGCACTTGTTAGTACCGTATAGAATCGAAAACGGCTCGTCTGATCCTTCACATAATGTAGCTGTGTGGTCGTGGTGAAAATAGGATACTTGCGTTTTTGATATATCAAGAGGACGTTGCCCCGCCTATTGGGCTCTATTTTGGAAACCGCTATATCTAAAGGACTGTACATGCAATCGCCTTGAAAACTTGTGTGAATGAATTTGGCAGCAAAGTTTGTGATCCATCAAAAAAATGGGCGGGACGGATCAGTGTGCGCGCTATAAAACTTTAAATGGCTGTATCTCATGAACTATAAGAAATATTAAGCTGATATTTGGTAGGTGTTGTTGGTGCAGTATGAATTACAGATAGCATCTAAGTGGGCTGTGTTATGCCCAATTTAAAAGAAGCTGTTACGCACTGGAAGAGCGCGGGAAGAAAAACAACACGTCTGTTCCTTTCAATGGTTCTTAGGGAACTCAATTTATTTTAATATGGTTTCTTACAACTAAACATTCTACATTCTAATCTAACCTAAAGTAAACAAAATACATACAATATTTATTACCTGATGTTGTTGTAATGTGTACACAAGCGTTGGTCCGTTTTCTTATATATTTAAACATTCCCGAAACGATCGAGTAAAGTAGGTACACACTTTCTACGCACATTACAACAACAACATGGGAAAATACTCAATATTTGTTGATTGTGTGGAACAACAACAAGCAACAAAATCTATTAATATATATGATCTGTACATAACTGAACATTCTGCCGGCCTTAAAAGATCCTAATCTTTTAACAAACTCTATTTGATTTACTTTTGTTTCACTTACTCTACCCTACATAATACCAGGCTTTACAACGGCGGCAGGTAGGTAAATGAATGATATGTTGAGAGTCGTCTGGCAGAGTTGGAAATTCATGGATGGATGGCCGTAAATTAGGATCAAGAGATTTGTACACCAAAATCTTTGCATTTGAGTAATAAACCCATTAAAGAATTGGAAAAGCACATTAAGCGTCAGTTTCTTTACAGTATGCGGCCTTAAGTTGTCTTCCTTTTCCACAGGTAGCACCTATAATGCATTCGTTTCATAATGTTCTCCGTCTAGAATGCGCACATGACAATCGACTTTGCTCCTTTGTAGAATTTGACGCTTCTGTATGATGTCAATAATGATGATGATTGGAAATGACTCATCAATGTAAAATATGACAATATTCATTGTGACTCGAACGAGCTCCACAGAAGAAAACTCCAACGTTGAATTTATAGTCATCCTTCTATCCGCTGAGTTGACGATCGATTACATTAAACCAATTATTTTTTCATCACCCATAAACTGCTTGAAACATCTGCATCTCTGATCCTTTGAGCTTCTACTAATATTTACATTTTTGTCCAACGCTGTTTCTGTCAATTCCACCGTTGCTTCCTGGTTGAAGAAAATACCTATTTCTTTGTAAATAGCTTACTTATAAAATCTTTTGCCGGACTTGTGTTGTAAGAAATGACAACAATTATTATTTCTTTATTACATTACAATTTGTTTTTTTTATTTGTTGGACTTAACATTGCCAACAAAGTTCATAATACATTTTCATTTTATTTTGCTTTTGATTTTACATTTTATTTATTTTGTTGTATGTTATTGTCCATACATGAATGATTTGATTCTTTATTTAAATCAACTATGGTAGGAAAAGGACAAACATTGCGGACTGACAAGTCTCCCCATTGCAGGTCCTTACTTCTACTTTTTATTAAAGCCATCCGAATTAATGATCTTTCGGATGACCCTCCCCCGCCTGCAGCTTTTTAGCGGAAGAGTCCTCATTTTAGGAGGAGATGTTGAAAAACTGTTTCCTATGTTTAGTGTTGATTCAAATATAATATTTGTTCTTCTACCACAAATATCCGTAGCTATTTGGAAGCAATTTTGTAAACTACTACAACTTACTTCATCTGGGAGATTTAAATTATGGCAGCACCACGTAATTTCATTAAATTAACATAATATGTTACGCTACGTTGGTAACTTTTTTTTTATATATATATATATTCGATGGTGGACTGCATTGTATTGCAAGTCCGAAGGATTTACCAATTTTTCAGGCCTGCCTTTCAGGACAATAGGATTCCCGAAGGATTTACCAAACTAAGGCTATTTCTACCTATAAATAATTTGGCCTTCAAAGAACGATACCTCTGCTTAAGAAAATCAACAGCACTAACTGGTTTGGAAATGTCCGAGATTTTCGCAGAAAGCACTCAAACTTGTATCTTAATATACATCAGTTTCCTTTGCACTACTTAACACCACACCACACTTAATAAAACGTTAGTTGTATCCATATACTGGAAAATATATCCATATACTCATCCATCATAACATCCAAAAACGTTGTGTTACATATCTGAAAGGATTTACCAATTTTTCAGGCCTGCCTTTACAAACTAAGGGATTCTTGAAGTTTACCAAACTAAGGCTATTTCTACCTATAAATAATTTGGTCTTCAAAGAACGGTACATATGTAAGAAAATCAATAGCCTAACCACCTTTGGACAATTGCTAGTTTTCTTAGATGTAACTCAAACTGGATCGCTAAATATGAATCCAGTATCCCATGTAATACAAACCAAGTTGATTTTTTTTTCACCAAGTTTTTTGAATGCTAGGAGAAGTATATCGTGATATAAATCTAACTTGTGCTTCAATTTATAACGATTTTTTTTTCGTAATTTGTTTAATTTTTAATTTATACTTCCGAACAGCTATTTTTAGCGGAAATTGTGGGAAATTAAGAATTCCATATATTGGAAAATTAGTTTCAACTGATTTAAATGAACACAAAACAAAAAGAATGATTTATAATTGGTCTTTTGCCATACGACTTCCAGGCGCGACCGACGAATTTGTACGATAAAGGAGTTCATCTTTCCCCTTGAAAAACACTAATGTCGTTGTGGGGGTACGAACTATTACAATTCCTCATCGTTTCCCACACCTTTTCGACTAAATCTGGTATGAATATAAGTCTAAGGTGACAATGGGAGGAGTTCCCCATCATTTGCATCAAACTTCTCCTCTTTAATGAAGAAATTGACACAAGAAAACACAACGCACATCTCTTCCAGCACAACACCGCTTTGAGCAACACTGCTCATGAAATTACATCACTATTTTAAGATTATTTTATTTAAAAAATCACTTTATTAATTTATTTAAGAAGTTTGCGAACTCTCACAGAGGTCACCAAAACAGTTAACCATATATTATTAGAAGCTGCGCGAACTTTCACAGGGGTCACCAAATGATGAACCAAAAATTAACAGAAGTTTTTGTGAATTTTCACAGGGGTCACCAAATGTTACGCACTGGAAGAGCGCGGGAAGAAAAACAACACGTCTGTTCCTTTCAATGGTTCTTAGGGAACTCAATTTATTTTAATATGGTTTCTTACAACTAAACATTCTACATTCTAATCTAACCTAAAGTTAACAAAATACATACAATATTTATTACCTGATGTTGTTGTAATGTGTACACAAGCGTTGGTCCGTTTTCTTATATATTTAAACATTCCCGAAACGATCGAGTAAAGTAGGTACACACATTCTACGCACATTACAACAACAACATGGGAAAATACTCAATATTTGTTGATTGTGTGGAACAACAACAAGCAACAAAATCTATTAATATATATGATCTGTACATAACTGAACAGAAGCCTTTATAACCTTTATAAGCCTTTATAACAGAATAGTATGGATAGAACCATTCTATTTGGTACTAATTTAATCCTTAATCGAACATTAGTAAAACCCATTGGATTTACTAAGGATTTACTAAAAACCTAGCCGTTGGCTTCTTAGGAGCACGGAAAATAGTCGTCCAATCTTATTCAAATTTCCGTCATGTATTCTTTACATCTAATTCCAGACGATCATTTCTAAATTTTCCCCAAAAAAGAATCGTCCATACATTTCGCAGCCACCCTAATGTGCAGAAAGTTAACTGCTGTATATAGTTTGGACCTACAAAAACATTCCTGCACTCGAGGTGCTCCTCCTATCCCCATCACATTGCCGAAACAAACTAACTAAGAAAATATGTTGATGTAAATTACAATTAGATAGAAACCATAAAAATAAAAAAAAAGAACCTTGGTATAAATTAAAATTACATAGTAGTATTAACCATTTGTGGCTAAAAACCGTACACTCCTGTAACGTTACCACATACTCCACTTTCGCAGGTTAGAACACACATCACCACTCTACAACATATTTTCATCCCTATTCCGCTTACATTGTCGTTCCGCAGCACCGTAGTTCAATTACCTGCTGTCTACCATACTGACCATTTTTTCTCCAACCTTCCATCCCTTGCCTGTACTCTCTGTGGCCTCCTCAACCTCTAATAAACTTTGCCCATTTAACATAACTAAAATTTTTGCAAATAATTAAAAAATTAATTGAAATTTCACAGCAGCCAAATTTGAAACACTCAAAGAAAAAACAACACCTAAACCTTTTACATATTCGTTATAAATTTTCATTAGCATCATTATAAATATTTTTATTTAAATATTCAGCTAACACCCGTCCAAACCCACCTAACAATCTACCCTAAACGATAGATGTAGTTGTACGAAGAACGTGTTCATCTCGCGTTTTGAGAGAATCTAGTACGTGTACGTATACGTGTATACGTACTTGTCTATGTCCTCATATCTAACCAGCATAGCATGTGTCTTGTTCTTCTTTGGAGGGTCGGAAGAACACCACTATCATCGTCACCCGCTGAAGATGTGTTGTTTATGCAATTTCCTTACAGTGGTTGAGAATTTCGCTACAGTGTGACTGCGAAATGTGAATTTTATCAATGGGTAGGGAAAATTATCAAATTTGGGTATCACAAGCCGACATATTTTTATTATTCCCCCTTATTACGTACGTCGTAGTCGATTTTCGACAACATTCGATTATTTTTTATTTGAATAAATTAGTAATAATTAGTAGAAATGTTTGGTGATGAGAATTATTCATCATCTGCTGAAAAAGAACATAATAGGAGCAAGGACCGTCGTATTTCAGTATCACAAACGGCAACTACAATGTCCAGTTTGAAAAACGAGAAAGATCCGATGTGACTGCGATATATAAGCCAATTCTGTTGAGGTCATTACATATTTTATAAGCTAACATATAATTTTAGTAAAAACACCAATCTTAACTTTAAACTTAAATTCCGTTTACACCCCATGAATAAGGTATGGGATGCTTCTCGCGTTGTTGTGAATTAACACGCTTTCTTGTTTAGATTCACAACAAACTGCACCTACTTTCTTATCGACGAATGCGAAAGTCACAGTTTGAGAAGCTTTTACTAGACATGCCAATTATCTCGACACTTATACTGCGACCTTGCTGTCGACAACATCGAGAAGGTGGCAATGAAAGCAAAATGTAGATGACTGGAGACGGGGATCGAACGCGGGATCTTCAGCGTTATAGTCGCGTGTTCTAACCATCATGCCATGGCCGGTCCACTTTATTACTCAGGTAGTGTTTTTATATTTTGATTACTCATTTTGTAAAGTGGAATGTCAGCAGACACAAAAGCAAGGCACAGTTTTTCCCGAAAATTATGTTTTTTTAAGAGTACCGTAACATTTTGACAAAAATAATTGTTTTGTCTGCCTCTTTTCACTTCCTCCAATAGAGGAGTCCTCCATCAGTTCGAAAGTCAGGGAACTCTTTTACAAGCGCCTTTAGTTTTGCTGCTTTTGACGTCTTAGCTTTAGGCATTATGTCCAAAAATACAGTAGTATTAGTTGTACATTTAAACAAAGCAAAGTTGCAATGGCTTCCTTGTTTTTACGAACAGAAAGTTAATGTGCATAAAATATGCTTAAAAAATGATATTTTAGAAAAAAAATATAAAATATGCTTAAAAAAAGGATGTTTGTTTTTAAATATGACCCAAAAACCAAAATATGCCGAAATATGACTTTATGGGTAAATTATGCCAAAATATGCTCTAACAAATAGGTCTCAAAACACTTGTAGGACCATGAAAAATGTATATACATTACCCATTTGTTAATATCTCGTTGAAAAAAAAAACATGCAGTAGCATATTTCCGGTTGCCCTGGTCATTACTTATTTTATAAGCTGACATATCTATTAGTTAAAAAAACAATCGTATATCTTAAAATTCTATATTTTACGAAAAACCCAGACTTTATACGAAGTATTTCAAGGAAATTATTACTTCCTTTTTAAAAACAGACCACAATTTCGTTACAGTTTTCTGTACATTTCCCTAAAATATAAAAATTTTCTTTACCTTTCTATACTGATCCTATACTGATTTTAAGCTTTATAGTAAAGAATTTATCTCTATCATCCACTGTTTACTCATATAGACACTTGCTTGTGTATATCTTTTAAAGGCCCATCACCCCCTCTCCACCCAACTATTTCTCCCTTGTTATATGACATTTTTTTAACACATACAATAAGTTTCCAAATTTCTTCGAAAAAAAACCCAATGCAAACCTGAGAAGACGAACCTACAACTATAGCAAAGTTTTGCTCATATATAATTATTATAATTTTTAAATTATCACCAGAAACTGCAAAGATGTTGACAGCAACAGCTACTCCTTGGTAACCATTTCCAAATGGGTGTGTTGGGTGGGGGCGATGTGTTGATGTTATGCAAATATTCTCTGGTGCAACACTATGCAAGTTCTTAGGCTACAAGCAAACTATTTCACACCTCTTTCTGCAAAGTTTGTGTTCCATTTTGTTTTGGCCACAAAAACAAGTCTGTATTAGAGAATATATTTTACGTGCTGTCTGCAACATGCATGTTGCTGCCACAACTTTCTTGTTGCATTTGCTTCTGTTGCTGTTGTAAGATGTCGACTGGGGCGATAATAAGTATGTGTGTGTATAGTTCCTTGAAAGAATTTTTTATTTTGTTTTTTTAAGTAAAGCTCTAAGTACAGATAGGACTAAATTAATGCGACATTTAGGTATTGAGCTGAGAATGTATTATATGGAACTATTAAATTAATCTGCTACAAATATAAGCAGAAATTAGAAATTTATTATAATATAATATAAAATATATTACTGAATGATACTGCAATATACTTATAATCATGTTTTCTTCATTTCCTTGCAGGTAAGCAAACATGAACGGTGCTAATGTTGCCTAAGGTATTACGTTAGAAGATCAGTATTCAAAAATCAATAACTTTATACCACAAGTAAGAGTTTGTCATACACTCGCATAAAACTGACTACCATCAAAAAAATTGAAATTAAGTATTTTATCGATTACGATTTACTACATCATTTAACATATCTGTACAAAATTTTTAACTTCTAAAAAAAAAACTTAAATTCCCTGTACACCCCATGAGTGAGGTATGGGATAGCTTCTCGCGTTTTTGTGAATTAACACACTTTATATTTTTAAATTCACAACTAACGGCACCTACTTGTTTATCGACGAATGCGAACGTCACTGTTTGAGAAGGTCTTACTAGACATGCCGATTGACTGGGCACTGATACTGCGAAGTTGCTGTCGACAACATTCGAGGGGAGCCGACAATGAAAGAATTTTTTTTTTGAAGATGACTAGAGTCAGGACTTGAACCTGTGATCTCCCACATAATAGTCGCGTGTTCTAACCATCATGCCACGGCCGATGGTTGTACTTCTACTGTCAAAAATAATCAAGTTATAACCCAAAATCAAGTGTTTAATTTCTAAAACAAAATAACATATTATCACTAAGGTTGCAATAGTATTCTATGGAGATCCCTAGTAACAAATTATAAATACGTCTCAATCCCTAATGTTGTGTGGTAGGGAAAAACAATTTATGAGCCAACAAATAGGGGAGGTGGGTGGTGCGAAATGGCTGCGCAACGTTGTCAAAGTTAGTGGGAATCGCCCTAGGGAGGTAAATGTATGACCGGCACCCACTACCCCGGAGTCGCCCCTAGAGGGGTATATTTTATATTTTTTTATATTTTTATATTTTTATATTTTCTAAAATTTTTGATTTTATATTTTCTAAAACATATAATCCAATAAGAAATAAGTTTTTCCTGATTGTCATCATTTTTGTTCACAAGACACCATACACATTTTCTGAGAAATACTCCATTAACTGCTTACTTCTGAAAATATTGACTATTTACTCTCCTTACCACTGAAACACCACTACAATGTGTTAATTGTGTGATATTGTCGTGACTTCTTCTATTTTTGCTATGGTTATCATTATTGTTCCACGAAAACCCTTACGAAAGTTTAGACAACTCATCTTAGTTGTCACTGTGGCGTTTCTCAGGATATCTTAGAAACAAGTTTTTCTAGTGTTGGTGTAAGGCGTGTCTTTTGCCGACCTTGTGTGCCCAATTGCTGTTGCTCATGTTGCTGCTGTGCCAGCTACGTTGATGATAATAATGTTAAATGCGATTTTACTCGTATTGTAGGAACACAATCATTTTAAGAGGGCAATTGCCATTGAGTTGCGTTGCCTTCTTGTGCTCTTGTGTTGTTGTTAATTTTAAATGAAATACTTACAAATAAAACTTTGGTACTTTAAGTTTTGTTGTCATCGTCGTCGTCATCATTGTTGTTGATGATGTTGGTGCTGCTGCTGCTGCTGCCGCTCTAGCCTTACAGTGTTACTTGTTGACAACAATCACAAGACTACCAACAACCGCATGCAGCAAATAGTATTCAAAAGCGAAAACTTTTATCAATTGCTATTTTGAATAATTACCGAAGAGCAGTTTGAATGTATCTAAAGTGGAATAAAATTTAATTATTGTTGTCGAAAACTTTTTGTCAAAGTAATTAAACTTGAAGAAAATATAATGAGATTATACTAAATAGGATAGTGCCACTAGGTATAGGGGGGTAACAGCGGTAGCAAGTGGGAAAAAATCATAGGCGAGGGCGCTAAGACACCGAGGCAGCAACACGAAAAGTATTAAATATCGAAACTTAATACAAATATTTGATAGAGTGTATTGTAAGAATTGTTAGTGTTTATTTTGTTAAATGTTATGTAACAAATTGTAGTATATATATAAAGATATTTTTATATCATGTGATTTTTGGTGCTATCATCTTCATCACGCATTTTAATGAGTTTTTAGGGCCATTACATTTTTTCCAACTTATACCCTTATCTTATCAGAATAAGTATTACCCTTAAATGGTTTCAATTTTGTAAAAATTATTTTTTTTCTGAGGGATGTTCTTAGAAGATGCTCCTGTGTAGCTAGACAATATATTAGGGAAAAAGTGTAAAGGAGCTCAATTTTTAGATGAGACCAAGGAATCATTATTGGTTTTTCAAACTAACTAATAAATTGAGTAAGATAATTTTTTAGCTGTATGTAAATATGTCTAATATAATAATTTCGTACTTTGCAGTCGACGAACAGATAGCACCAGTTTACAAATCTTTATTTTTTGTGAGCTGCAGAGTTCTAAATAATTTTTTTCTATAGATTTCAGCCTCCTAAACACGAATATGAGATTTAAAAAATTTTCCTCTGATTAGTTTTGAAGATATGAATTTTTGAATTATTTTGCAAATTTTTTATGAGATGCATCAGCTTATTGGAGAATAATTCGTAAACTCGTCTTACGATTTGGACAAGAGTGGTCCTCAATTAAAGGTAATGTGCTCCCCTAAAATCTTTCTATACAAGCTTTTAACATCGGTTGGGTAGTTTTGATGGTAAGAGCATTTAAAGTTTAAAAAACAATTTTTTTTTGTGAAAAAATCACGGTTTTAAATTGGTAAAAAAATTTTTTAAAAATATTAATCGCAAAAATAAATCCAATTTCATAAATTGAGTATAAAGATTGGACTTTCCTGAGCAAAACAAGCCATCGTTTATAAAAATTGGGTGATAAGAAGAAGAGTTACACGTTTTTTAAGAGAACCCTACAAATGGTAAATTTTTTGATTTTAGGCATATCACGGTAGGTTTAGAGCTAAACTTTACGTTGCATGAAAATTACGATTAAAAATGGAAATACCACTGTATTCTGGGTTGATCATACATCACGAAAATGTTTAATCTGAAATCCTAGGTGATCATTTTTTGAAAATATCGATATTTTCCATTTCTGCTAACTGGACCAAAAGTCTTTTTACTTTTCAAACGATGACAGTAAAAAACTGGACCAATGAGATAAAAACTGTTTATTTATTATAAAAGTATACAAACAGGGATTCTTTTATGATCATTGATTATTTTGACATTGCTTCAATTTGGAGGCTTGAAGTGCATTTTAAGCCTACATTTTTGAAAAATATCTATATTTTTCATTTTTAAATCATATTATATACATATATTGCAATTAATTAATATTCCACTCTTCTAATACTGAACAAATTCTTCTTAGGCGGTTACGCGGTGTTAAAATTAAATATATCGATATTTTTTTTAAAAATGTAGGCTTAAAATGCACTTCAAGCCTCCAGGTTAAAGCAATGTCAAAAAAATCAATCATCATACAAGATTCCCTGTTTGTATACTTTGATAATAAATAAACAGTTTTTATCTCATTGGTCCAGTTTTTTACTGTCATCGTTTGAAAAGTAAAAAGACTTATGGTCCAGTTAGCAGAAATGGTAAATATCGATATTTTCAAAAAATGATCACCTAGGATTTCAAATTAAACATTTTTGTGATGCATGATCAACCTAGAATACAGTGGCATTTTCACTTTTTATTGTCATTTTCATGCAACGTGAAGTTTAGCTCTAAACCTACCGTGATATGCTTAAAATCAAAAAAATTACCATTTGTAGGGTCCTCTTAAAAAACGTGTAACTCTTCCTCTTATCACCCAATTTTTATAAACGATGGCTTGTTTTGCTCAGGAAAGTCTAATCTTTATACTCAATTTATGAAATTGGATTTATTTTTGCGATTAATATTTTTTATAAATTTTTCTACCAATTTAAAACCGTGATTTTTGCACAAAAATATTAGTTTTTTTAACTTTAAATGCTCCTACCATCAAAACTTCCCAACCGATGTTAAAAGCTTGTATGGAAGGGTTTTAGAGGAGCACATTACCTTTACTTGAAGACCAATATTGTTCAAATCATAAGACGAGTTTACGAATTATTCTCCAATAAGCTGATGCACCTCATAAAAAATTTGCAAAATAATTCAAAAATTCATATCTTGAAAACTACTCAGAGGAAAAATTTTTAAATCTCATATTCGTGTTTAGGAGGCTGAAATCTATAGAAAAAAATTATTTAGAACTCTGCAGCAAAATGACTGTAAACTAGTGTAGTAGGTATCGATCTGCATTTCTTGGGTGTTCTTCAGGATTTGTCGTAGTGTGAATATACCCCTTGTTTATTTCTGTTGCACCTTTTGTCTTCCGATATTACTTCCGGCTCAAAATAATTTTCACTTTATTGCCAGTATAATTTATATCATTTATACGAAAGCATTACAAAATTCCCAGCTTTGTATGTATTTGCAAACAGGGACACGCATTTTTTATGATCTCTTAATTATACGACCCCCACCATTATTTAGCAATGCAATTTACAGTTAATATCCTTACCAAATTGTCGCTGTTCTTAGCACCAACATCATCAATTGCAATATTTTTGTAATAAAACATCCATCATCAGAGAGACATTATTACTTTGAAGTAACAACGCAACAAAACACACGATTTTATTATCATTACCCGTCATAAATCACATAACTTTTGTCATTTGTTAAATCCTTTTTGGTCCAGAGTAATAATAAAAATCGCATTCAGACATTTCACTGTGAGTGTAGAGCGACAGGGGAGGGAACGGACTGTGCCATTGATAATAAAAATCACAAAGTGTACAAAATCTACGAGTGTCTCGTAGACGAATGAATTGACTGTGGAAATGGGTTGCCTCGGACGGGGCCAATGCTATGAAAACATTATACCAAATGCAAAAAATGATGTCTCAACTTTTGACAATTCGTACGCACGCATACACACACACACATACTGGCTGCTATGGCTTTCTCAGCATTAAGTTAAAACAGCACACAGCAAGGAGTGGACCATAAAAAAAGGAACGACGCCCCAAATATTTGACCACAGAAATATCCACTCGTTAGCATTTTCTTAGTGGCAGGCAATTCTGCGAGAGTTGCAAGCAACAACAGCAGCAACACAGCAATCATGAATGAAACACAATAAAATAAAACAGTACAACCGAAACGTGGCATCAGCTACAAATGTAGTCTTGAGTCCTGAATTCTCAAGTAGATACCGTATCATTCACGGCACTAAGGTGGCACAAGGTGAGGGGTGATAATGTTGCCACGAATAAAAACAATCCGTAACTATTGCTGCGACTGGACATTTTAATGGGAGCTTTATTGTAGATATTTATATGGGCGTGGGGATGAACGCAACACACAGCTGTTGCTATGGCGAGTGATATGGCAATGGATTAGATATAAAACCTAAGTAAATTTAAAATACCAAATTTTTTTATATACTTAAATTTAATTGCCCTGTATACCCCATGAATAAGGTATGGGATAGCTACTCCCGTTGTTGTGAATTAACACGCTTTCTATTTAAAGATTTACAACTACTGGAACCTACTTGTTTATCGGCGAATGCGAACGCCATTGTTTGAGAATCATTTACTAGACATGCTGATTGACTCGACACTTACTGCGAAGTTGCTGTCTACAACATCGAGGGGGCCGGCAATGAAGAAAAATGCAGATGACTGGAGCCGGGAATCGAACCCCGGATCTCCTGCATGGTAGGATAATATATATTATATATTATATATTATATATTATATATTATATATTATATATTATATACTATATATTATATATTATATATTATATATTATATATTATATATTATATATTATATATTATATATTATATATTATATATTATATATTATATATTATATATTATATATTATATATTATATATTATATATTATATATTATATATTATATATTATATATTATATATTATATATTATATATTATATATTATATATTATATATTATATATTATATATTATATATTATATATTATATATTATATATTATATATTATATATTATATATTATATATTATATATTATATATTATATATTATATATTATATATTATATATTATATATTATATATTATATATTATATATTATATATTATATATTATATATTATATATTATATATTATATATTATATATTATATATTATATATTATATATTATATATTATATATTATATATTATATATTATATATTATATATTATATATTATATATTATATATTATATATTATATATTATATATTATATATTATATATTATATATTATATATTATATATTATATATTATATATTATATATTATATATTATATATTATATATTATATATTATATATTATATATTATATATTATATATTATATATTATATATTATATATTATATATTATATATTATATATTATATATTATATATTATATATTATATATTATATATTATATATTATATATTATATATTATATATTATATATTATATATTATATATTATATATTATATATTATATTTTATATATAATATATTTTATATGTTATATATTATATATTATATATTATATATTATATATTATATATTATATATTATATATTATATATTATATATTATATATTATATATTATATATTATATATTATATTTTATATATAATATATTTTATATGTTATATATTATATATTATATATTATATATTATATATTATATATTATATATTATATATTATATATTATATATTATATATTATATATTATATATTATATATTATATATTATATATTATATATTATATATTATATATTATATATTATATATTATATATTATATATTATATATTATATATTATATATTATATATTATATATTATATATTATATATTATATATTATATATTATATATTATATATTATATATTATATATTATATATTATATATTATATATTATATATTATATATTATATATTATATATTATATATTATATATTATATATTATATATTATATATTATATATTATATATTATATATTATATATTATATATTATATATTATATATTATATATTATATATTATATATTATATATTATATATTATATATTATATATTATATATTATATATTATATATTATATATTATATATTATATATTATATATTATATATTATATATTATATATTATATATTATATATTATATATTATACTAGTGGACCCGGCAATGCTTCGCTATTGCTGACTTGACGAAAAATTGCAATATGTTTGGCTCGTCTACTTAAAGGTCTAAGCTTAGGCTTCGGCCTTGTACGCTCTAAAAACAATTTGTTACCTCAAATAACTTTACTGACACAACTCTGAAAAACACGTTGTCAAAAGAGTCAGCAAATAAAAATTTAAACTATTATACATTTAAGATAAAACTCTTCTAGTCCTTGCTCTTTGCATCAACAACAGTACTTTTTGATACAATATGAGTAATTTCTGGCACAATTAAAGAACTTTGTGGTACAGTCGAAGTACTTATTAATACATTTAAAGAACTTTTTTGTGCAATACAGATACTCTGTGCTACAATTAATCGTTCTTTTTGTGTACAATAAAAGGCACGTTTTAATAAAATAAATTCTACTTTTTGTTACCAATAAAGCATTATTTTATACATATAATGAAAGCACTTTTGAGTACATCAAATGTCCTTTTAAGAACAATAAACTGTACTTTTTAGTGCAATAAAAGTGTGTTTTTAGGCAAAATAATTGTATTTTGGCACAATAAATGTACTTTTTGAAAAACTTTTTGGTATCGGATATTATTTTTATACCAAATATTATAGCTTTTTATTACCCACTTTGCCCACTGATTGAGAATAACAATTTCGCCTGCATTTTTGCCACGCCCACTCTACCCACTAATCTAAAATTTAAATTTCGTTTTCTTATTAATATACGTGTTGTCGAGTCAGTATCAAATTTTATTTCTCTAGGACTAAATAAAAGTTTTGCCGCAATCAATATGCCCATAGCGTCCAAAACTAAAATTTCGTCTGGATATTCATATTTGTATTGTTGAGTACTATCTGTGTGACAAATTTTATCTCTCTAGCTCTAAAACAAAGTTTTGCCACGCCACTACGCGTTGGCGTGAACAATATGGGTATCAAATTTTATCTCTCTACCTCTAAAAAAGTTTTGCGACGCCCACTTCGCCAATTGGGTCAACAATTAAAATTTCTTCTACATATTCGTATTTTCCAGTACTATCTTGGTATCAAATTGTATCTCTCAAAAATTTTGCCATACCACTATGCCTATTGGATACAAAAGTAAAATTTCGTCTGCATATTCATATTCGCGTTGTCGAGTACTATCTGGATAGCAAATTTTATCTCTCTAGCTATAAAAAAACGTTTAGCCACGCCTACTACGCCAATTTGGTCCAAAATTGAAACTTCGTCTGCATATTCATATTCGCGTGGGCGAGAACTATATGGGCATCAAATGTTATCTCTCTAACTCTAAAAAAACTGTTGCCACGCCCAATACGCCCTTTTGGTCCAAAATTAAGATTTCGTCTGAATATTCATATTCGCGATGTCGAGAACTATATGGGTATTACATTTTATCACTCTAGCTCTAAAAAAGTTTTGCTACGCCCACTCCGCCCATTGGGTCGAAAATGAAAACTTCGTCTGCACATTCATATTTGTGTTGTCGAGTACTATCTGGGTATCACATTTCATCTCTCTAGCTCTAAAAATAGTTATGCCAAGCGCACTCCGCCCATTGTGTCAAAAATAAGAATTTCGTCTGCAAATTCATATTCGTGTAGCAGAGTACTAACAATGTATCAAATTTTATCTATCTGGGGGTAAAATACAGTTTTGCTACGCCCACTTCGCCCACTGATCGAAAACAAAATTTTCGTCTGCAAATTTAAATCGGAAGTGTCGAGTAATATCTGTGTACCAAATTTTATCTCTCTACCTCTATAAATATGTTTTGCCACGCCCACTCCGCCCACTGGTCCAAAATTTAAATTTCGTCCACATATTAATATTCGTGTTGTCGAGTACTATCTGTGTATCAAATTTTATCTCCCTAGCTCTAAAAATATGTTTTGCCACGCCCACTCCGCCCATTGGGTCCAACATTAAAATTTCGTCCGTATATTCATATTAGTGTTGCCGAGCACTATCTGTGTATCAAATTTTATCTCTCTAGCTCTATAAATAAAATTACAAAATATATAGCCTATAGTAATTTCCATATAGTACACTAACTGTCTTCCAAATTTCATTAAAATCGGTTCAGCCGTTTAGGCGTGATTGAGCAACAAACAAACAGACTAACAAACAAACAAACAAACAAACAAACAGACAGACATTCACATTTATAATATTAATAGGAAATAGGATAGGATTATATATTATATGTAATGCACAACCCTTTACGTTGTTTATATACTTCCTACCTTAAAGTAGAGTATCCCCCACATATAGTCCACGACTGTTGTTAATGTTCTTCCAGCAGACATGTAAATACACTACAATTTTGTAGTCCACCCACTTTGACGCCCCATTCTCGCAACATTTGCAATAGATGTTTAAAAGCACAGCATTATATTGAAATCTCATACATTGTGGAATTTCATCCCTTCTCGTCCAACTCCAAGATGTTCCAGACTCAGGGTGCTCTTTTGCCCTCAACCGTTTCCATAAGATATACAGGGGTGTGTGTGTGTGTGTTTGTGTGTGAGTGAGTGTACATTTTTTGGTAATTGTAAAAATTCTAAGCACGTTTTAAGTACTTAATGTGTACTGCACGCAAACACATGTACATACTTATGGATGTGTGTGTATGTATGCATGTAAAATGGTATTAATTCTAAGGGGTATTTATGTAAGTCTGCAACAGCAGCAACAAATAGCTCCCTAAGTTCTCCTTCTATTAAGTTTTCCTGCACTGCGTTGCTCTATGATGAGCTGCCAGAGGTGTTTTGCTTCTAGTTTAAAGAAAAAAACGAAGCTTCACAATTTTTTGTGTGTCCCTTTTTTGCCGCTTAACCGACCATAACACCAAACTTTGTACACGACAACCATAACAGCAACAACAAGAACAGCAACGTTGTCGTAGAAAAAAAGCCAATATAGCACGTGTTTGCTTCCACAAGAGTCAAGATGATGTTTAGGCAACGTTTCCTTTTTTATATTTTTGGGAGTTGTATTGAAGTCAAAGTGCACCTATGTACACAGATGTTAAATAGTAGACTAACCTGGACTGTGGTGTTAACAAATGGGAAAGAAACATGTTATGCTAATACTATGATGTGAAATAAGATATTAAAATTTCAATTAGTATGAACTTGTTATATAACTACAACATACAAATTATGTTGGGTATGAAACCACCATATTTTCAAGTGGAATGTACAAATCTGCGGTGGCTTATGTTTGATACTGAAAGCATAGTTTTGACAATTTTATTCCGTTAACACTTCTTTGATCCACTCTGTAAACACCTTTTGGCCATGGTTACTTGTCTTCTTTACATCTGTGTAGTTGTCTGTTTAGAGTGTATGTCTATACCACTGTGGTGTATCCTAAGCTTGTTACATTGGCATGTTAGTGTTTGCAGACTATTAGTAACTGCATTGTTATGGTCCCATTTTTTGAAAATGAAGAAGTTAGCAGGTGGAGCTCGAAATTTGTATTTCTAGCTTGCACTTCACACATATATCGGATATTAATGTTGCGAATATACATATACCAAAAAGGGTAAGGTGTACGGATGGATGGATGGATGCCTTAATAATATGGATGCCCTTTATGAACACACAAAAAGCTGATTGATGTTATACCACAAATATGTTTGCCATTTCGTGACAAAAAAGGATAACAAAAAAAGGCAAATAGTTTAACTTTTACCCCACGATCAAGTGGTGGTTGGTAGGTGGAGTTGTGGATAACTAACCATCTGAGAATTTCAGGATCCCTTTGTCATAAATGTGGGAGTTTTAATCAACCTTAATACAAAAAAAAATTCAAGTGGTGGTTAGTTCTAAAGAATTTTAGAAATTCATCATAAATGAGATATTTTTAATTGGACATTATAATAAATTTTATATATAACTTCAATGAAATAAAATCTGAACTGGTCGCTAATATGAAAGCACTTACATATTACAAGATTATCATATTAATCAGTGAAAGATATAAATATTTTCAGCTCTGTCCACTAGTTGTTGATATAAGACAAAATAGTACATACATATATAAAAATAAATGACATTAAAACTAACTTCAGTCTCTTTTATGAGCTTACTTGATATACAACATCTCTTAAATTTCTCTTCACTACCTCTTATAGTATATCAGTATTTCAAAAAACTTCTACAAGATCCTTCGCACTATCACACTATCTATGACTTTCACCTACTATCCACTCATTTTTGCTACTACCATCAACGTCGACATCATCATCATTTGCTTTCCTCCAACGATTCTTACTCTAAATGCTATAAAGATTTTCATTTTGTTATTTTAAGTATTTGCCTTAAAAGGTATTAGGCACAAGTGATGCTGTTGCAACTCAATACCTTCAACCCCTAGTCCTGTTTGTAGTTAACTGTGCTCCCTCCAAAAGACATACATCAGCATCCGTATTCCCATTGTCAGCTGCAGCATCCGCATCAGATGTTGCAGCAGCATCTACACAACTGCATCTGCGTCGTCGGTAGCAACAAGAACAAATTTTTAATGCCTTTGCAAATGTTGTACGTGTCAAATTTTTAATGATTATGATAAAAATTACAAATTGTCAAAAAAAAAGAATAAAACCGAATTGTAGTAAAACGTAGTAAAAAGATCACGACGTCATCATTGCCGGCGTCTTCTTTTCCATATCCTTTAATAGAGTAAATGCCACACAAAATAAAAGGAGTTTTTATCGACAGCCAACAAAAAAATCAGAGAGTCAGAGGTGAGGCAAAGAAAGAGAGAGAGAGAGGGAGAAGCAAAGACTGAAGCATTAAAGTAAATGTTTTCTAACGACTAAAGTTTTACGCTTAAAGTGCTGCAAAAGGTGTTGTGCAAATTTATCGGCTGCCATCAAAGGCAAGAATAGAAGGAGGTGAGAACGCCATCATAACAATAATCACGAAAGGTGAAAAGGTTCTATGAACTAAGAAACTAAACTGGCAACGTGGTAGGGATAAAAAGAAATGTGGTTATCATAAAAGATGTTCAAAATTTTGGAAGGGTATGTCCATGGAAGACAAACATGTTAAGTGTCTGTTGAGTTTATAAAACTAAAAACTAATTTTAAATTATAATTAATTCCAAGTTACATCATTTAAACAGAATTTCATCGTTATTTTTGACTAAAAAAACATTAGAAAATTTGATAGATCGAAAGTAAATAGTCGGGTTGAGTTTGCGATTACTTTACGGAACTAAGGATCTCTGGTCGAGTTGGCGAAACACTAATACACCAGCAGCGTTGTGATTTAATGTGTATTATGTTAGTAAGGCTGATTTAAATGCATGGAATACGTATTCCGGACAGCCGAAGATGTCTTAATCAGAAGACCCACCAGTACGATAT
Organism: Muscina levida; assembly: GCA_964034835.1. NCBI lineage: Eukaryota > Metazoa > Arthropoda > Insecta > Diptera > Muscidae > Muscina > Muscina levida. The sequence continues at coordinate 26,575,609 of OZ035883.1, read as the reverse complement.
TTACCTGCCCACGGGAAAATGAACCTGTGCGGTACCGGTTTCCTGGTTTTCGTGAACCGTTTCTAGTTTCAGAACTTTTGTCAGTCATATTGACACTTATTTAACACTTTAGAACAGTTAACGGCTTAAGGTAGCCCATGGACAACATGAGCGAGAGAGCCACACAACTATTCTCACACACATTGAACGAAAACAAACAAATGCATTTAGTCTTGCTTTAGCATTCGTCCGACGCGGTTGTGTCGACTCCGCGGCCTAAAATGTCCCAAACGGTGGGAGCTAGAGGTTTAAAATGTTCAGAGAAAATATTCCCCGAAAAATTTTAGTATAGGTCTCCGAAGCTATAAACTATCCCAAATGTATTTTTGGACATGATTTTTCATATTCGACTTTTAATCAAAAAAATCAAACTAAGTTCGGTTCACCTACATCATCCAAAAAATTGAGAAGGTTGGGTGGGGCGTATGGCCACTCATGGGGGTCAAATTTGGGCTAAAAGATGTAAAAAAATTAGTAAGTGTAACTAGTCGAAATCGAAAACACGTGCACTATCCCACCCCTACGTCATCCCACTACGTGATTAAAAAGTTTTAAAGAGAAAGACCTAAGCTATCCTTTGAGTTAAAATAAAAGAAAACAAAAATGGGTGCTAATTTGAAAAAAAATTACAAAAGTTTTTGAATTTGTCGAAAAAAGTCAAAAATTTTACTTAGGTAGGTTGGGACCGGCCGTGGCATAGTGGTTAGAGCACGCGACTACCATGCGGGAGATCGCAGGTTCAAACCTGGCTCCAGTCATCTTAAGAAAAAAACATTGTCGGCTCCCCTCGAATGTTGTTGACAGCAACTTCGCAGTATTAATTGTCGAGTCAATCGGCGTGTCTAGTAAGAGCTTCTCAAACAGTGACGTTCGCATTCGTCGATAAACAAGTAGGTGCCGTTAGTTGTGAATCTAAAAATAGAAAGCGGGTTAATTCACAACAACGCGAGAAGCTATCCCATACCTCATTCATGGGGTGCAAAGGGAAATTAAGTAAGTAGTATGTTACATACCGTCGGAAAGAATAATTTGTCTAGTTTCTCAGTATAAGTTTTATTTTAGGAAAAAACTCAAAATAGAACATATGCAAAAAATTCAAAAAGCATGGTTTTGAACTACATATTATTTATTTTGATAGATATCCCACTCGCATCCCACTCAGCGACCAAATAGCTCTTAAAGGAAACGACACAAGCATTCTTTTGAGCAAAACAAAAAAATGGGTGCACAATTTGAAAAAAAAAAATAAAAAAGTTTTTGATTTTGAACAAATTAGTGAAATTTTTTTAAATTTTTATTTTTTTGAAATATTGGAGGAATAACCAGTAGGGAAAAATACTAGTTCGGAACTAGTATAATACTAGTCCCCCATAGGGCAGTGAACTAGTTCACCTTCCATATAAGCAACTGTCTCATTTAACACGTAATTGTCCTAGGATTGCACAGTGGATCCGCTTGTATGGAGGCGCGGCCAAAAATACTTCTAATGGGAGTACAGAGCTGAAATATTCAGCAGGGCTATTTAAAAACTATTTAAGCCAGTACAGGAATTTCAACCAGGTGAACTGACTGATAAATACCCTCAACCTATGTACGACATTGTTTTACTCTCGAGTTAATGAAATTGAAAAATAAATTACTTATGTAGCGTAAACGATCGGGAATAGGACTCTCGGTCGTATGGCCAGAAGTTTACAGACATGTAGCAAAACTAACAACAGTTATAAAAAGTTCAATTCAATATCTCTTACAAAAATTATATGTATGTAAAACCGTCTGAAGCTAATATATCGGTTTTTCAGATGAAACTCATTTTGTTGGTAATTTTGTATAAGACATCCCAGAAGCGGTAGAGCAACATAGTCCGTCCATAGTCATCCCTAAGTTTTTCTTGGAAAAAATTTGAATAAAAAAAAAATATGCTTGTGGGAATTTTACGTTGAATTAGGTCATTTATATACAATGAGGTGGCATAAGGGGCGCGGCGAAAGTTCCGATTTTCTGTAGTTTTACCTGGTTTTATAAGATTATTAGTCCGCCAAAGTTCATGATCATGTAGTGTTTCGTTTGGAAGTAATGGAAGAAATATCCATAAATAGGTAAGTTTGCATGGGAGGTACCAGAAAGGGTCGGGCAATTCTGCTTATTTACAATAACGTAACTTCATTTTGGAAAATATTAAAACTGGTAAATTTTCATAAAGATCACTTAAGGTTTACTCAAATTATCATGCATCAGTTATCTTTCCAACCAGCAAGCCAACCGGCCAGCCAGCCGGACCGACAGAAATGGGACAATCGTCTTAAAAAATCTTTAAACAAATTTGGTTTTAAGATAATTTGGGTCGAGACAATTGGGGTCGTTACACTTTTTCACTTATGAAATTATACTTACCCTCTTACCTAAGTTTGAGGATTTAATAAGAAGGTGGTTTAGTATATTAAAAACTACACGCACATCCGCAACAAACTTTAACACTTTTATTACCTTAAGACTACGACAAATACAATGGAAAAGAAACCTAAAGGGGGATCTGGAAGGAACACAACTAAAACTCTAAATAATCGTAATGAAGACGCACAAAATATGATCAAACAAATACGTTACCTAAAACATTAATTTGACAAGAATTACAAAACGAGTTAGTTTTTATAAATTTGTGGAGATTACAAAATACTTTTAATTTTTAAATCCATTAAAAATAATTTAATTTTTTAGACTTATGCAATGAGAAATCCGTTTTGAAGTGCACTCTTGTTTTAAATTATTCGACCAACTTACAAAAGCGCGAACAAATGTTCATGATTAAATTCTATTTTTAACAAGTGCCATTCGATTTTCAGAAGAATCCGGTTTACCATTATGAAGATTGGACATTTAAGAGATAATTTGCTTACATTTTATTTTATTACTTTGTGATTAGTTTTTTGATTTTTGGCCTATGGACGGAACCACTGTGGATTGGGGGAATTGTCCTTTTTATACTAGAATACAAACAGTCCAGAAATTCTAGTCGGGCGGTAGTTGATTGTCTCCTTCAAACTAGTATGGAGCTACTTCAAGAAAGGTTAATAAGAACTAGTATTATTCTAGAAAAAATTGAGCTAGTACTGTACTAGTATTTTGAATACGAAAAAATACATTTACAACGTTCAAAACCCATTTTAATGTGGGTGAAAAATACTATATTGTAATTAAATGCATAAACAAATGAATTTATTTTTTTTTCATCTACAAAATTATTAAAAAATTCCCTTTTTCTTATTCATCAGCTTATAACGTTTAACTAATTCAAAATTCGATAGTTTAGGACTAGTTCATTTTGAGAGTAGTTCTCAATTCCATACTTTTGAACTAGTACGTTTTTGAACTAGTTTGACGATTTTGCTAGATACAATAGGTAACAAGTTACATGGATGAGAAAAAACACGTGGTAGGCCAAAATGTTAAATTTTGACCCCCTCTTACTCAGATAGTTCTTGACCGATCTGAGCTAATCTTGGTGCATATATAACATATTTCAGCTGTCACGTTTTAGGTTCTTTTGTTTGACATAACTCGAGAACCACTAGTCCGATTTGGCTAAAACAAATTTAAAAAAATTAAGAATTACAAATTCTTTAATCTGTTCATAAAACGTTAACGTACTTAAGCAACAGTTTCACTTTTCCATTCATCAAATGAATTTGAACTAGGTTTATTTTGAAGCAGTTACAATAAAACTGTTGTACTCCTAGGCGTATGATTAACGTGGAATATTACTAACGGTAATCATACGCCACCGTATAACAATATACTCCAAATACTAGAGTAACATATACAGACTGCCAATTTCAATCCTCCACATTAATGAACTCAACTTCTACATTAATACTAAGTGCTCTTACTGACCATACATCCCCCCTCATTTCGTAAATTTTTATGCGTGACACAAATGATTATTTATATATGCGTTTGCACTAAAGTAAATTCATACGTCTCGTTGTTATTTGATCAGCATTGTTTGTATTAGAATTTACCGGAAAGTATTAGTAAAAATCAATAACTAACAAATTTTCATTAACACCCAAATCTATTACGAGCACACTCTCACACACACACACACACATACACACCCCCCTAATAACATAACGCTATCTGCACTTACTGGATATAGCGAATTTGTATATATGTAGTTCATTGCTACAAATCTCTGGTAAGATTTCATTCCATTCATGGCAAAAGCAAATATTAACTATACCGTTTGGTATTTTTGTTTTTTTTTTGTTGCTATTTTGGTCGATTTCAGTTTTTGGCTTCAACCAGATTTCTGTCAGCTATAGAACAGAACGCCACGATTGCTGCTAGTGTTGGTTGGTCTCATATGGAAAGAATAAATTCTGGTTCATTGAATAACATTATTCCAACACATTTACTACTGACCGCAATTTACACAATGTTAAATATATTTGGTACTACGAAAAGTTGCAAATATTCACAGCACAAGGCAAAAATACACATACACAGATATCTATAGTACACACATGTATACATACATATATTGATACAGTCATATAAACGAATATCGAGAGAGATAAAATGAAATAAAATGCAAACCACTGAAATATATTTCATACATTTTAATGTAGCTGTGTGTATGTGTGTGTAGGTGCATTTGTATATGATGTGGAGAGGAAACGGGCACACTTGCATATGGATATGAGTTAGATGCCCAACAAGTAAAAATTATTTAAAATTGGTTACCGAGGGAGTTTTAATAAAGAATCCACAGTGTAGAGTAATGAAATTACTGTGTATGTCAGATCAGCCCAAGAGTAGGCTGCAACTTAACGAGGCTGCTTCTAAAGATTATGATTTCAATTATAATTTTTTTTTTCTAATTTATCCAATTTATAAAAATGTGATCATTTACCGAAATCAATGTGTTAGGGTCTGATTTCAGAAAGCAAATTTTATTCATTTCACTTCGGGAACGAAATTGGAACTACAATTTAACACAATCTGCATTTGTATGTCAGCAAAAAACACACCAAACATCTCTGACAAAACTTTCGTCCTACTTCTACGTAACATTTCCTAAATTTTTTACCTAAATTTTGAAAATATCAATTAATCGAAATTTTTCCAATAACTTTCTACTCGATGATTAACACACATTGTAACAGACAAAAAGTGTAGTATCACATGTGGTTGAACACACTGACAACTACTTGTGAATATACACAACATGATATACAATATATATGAATATTCGAATGTGACTATCAGCACACTACATATATCTCACACCAACACCAACAACAACGGCAACGAAACATTATTCATTTTTATTACTCTCATGTGTTGGCACATAAATTCAATTTAGAAATACCCTCCAAATAGAAAAAAAGCTCAGCAGATTAGCAAAATATTAAAGGCAACAATTGTAGTTGTAAATAACGGCGGCAATATTGGTTATATTAAATTTTAAAATATTATCAATAGCAGCAACGACTAACGAAATTGGACATTTAACATTTTAGAGACTATAATAAAATTTCTAACAAGGCTTATTGAATTTTATGCGATTTTCTATTCGATCAAAATGTCCAAGGGTAGGTTTTGATTGAATTCGAATTTGGTTTGAAATTGTTGCAAAGTTTTGTGGCCGCTGCGGTCAAAAGTGATGATGAAATGTGTCAAAAATATGCTAAATGGTCTATAAAAAGAGTCATGTGGGGACAATATGGCAGGAATGGTAATAGATTGAAATAAAATCGTCACGTTTTACCAATTAATTGGGCAAAGGGGAACAAAATGCACATGCTAAATGAATAAAATGTTAAAATAACTTAAATATTTATTTACGTATTTAAACAGAGACATTGGGGCTATGACAGCCCCACGAGACTATAATCGGGCGCGGTGACCTAATAGAATAACTTACAAAAACTTAAAAAAACTATTATGAAAACTTGAAGAAAAGAAAACCGAGAACACCTTCCTAAATGTTGACGACACCCGCAAACGTTATTAGGACCACGATCTAAAGATATGTACCTGGAATATCCAATCTCTCTATAGAGATGTTGCCTTTATCTAATGGGCGTTAGTCTTCCACAACTTCCAACGCTATGAATAAACTGTGAAATCTTTTACAGCTGCCATGCAGAAAGACACGAATTTGGATGTGGTTTCATAGTCGGCAAGAGACTTCGACACCTGGTCTCGCATTTTAACCCTGTAAGTGACCGAATAGCAACCATTCGCATCCGGACAAAATATTTTTACCTTACGCTGATTTGTATACACGCCCCGACGGAAGATAAAGACGATGAGATTAAAGATGCATTTTACGAGCGCCTAGAGGAAACATACGACCGCTGCCCTGGCCACGACATTAAATTTGTTCTGGGAGACTTTAATGCAAAAATAGGAAGGGAAGATGTTCTTTGTCCATCGATCGGTAAATTCAGCCTGCATACCGGTACCGATACCGACAGGAACATGGTAGTGAGTGGAACCAGATTCCAGCATAAAGATATCCACAAGGCAACTTGGCTATCCCCCGATCAAAACACCTAAAATCAAATTGATCATATGGTAATTGATGGCTAGCATGCATCTAGTGTGCGTGGACGTGCGTGTGATCCGTGGTGCCAATATGGGCTCGGATCATTACCCGGTTGTAGTCAAAGTGAGCACAAGATTGAGCAGATCGCGAAGCTGCAAACCCCAGAGATAGCCACTGCCTACTATAACCAGCTCTCCCAACTACTACGACACAACGCCTTTGCTTTTGACGTTCCCGATACACAGTGGCAGCATATTGTGCATTCTATGGCAACCGCCGCAACAACCGTGCTAGGATATGAAAAGCGGCGCTCAGACGAATCCTGGTACGATGAAGAATTTCGCATAGTGTCTGAGAAACAGGATGCTGCTTATAGGGCAACGCTACAACCAATTGTAACCCGTGCTGTAAGGGAATGGCACAAGGTGAAAGTAAAACAGGCGAGACTGCTATTAAGGCGAAAAAAACGTTAGATGAAGGAACGGGAGAACGAGGATATAGAGCGACACAGGGATAGAGGTGAGGCCCGAAAATGTTACCAGAAAGTAAGAGCAAATGGCTACGATAATGACCTTCCCTCCTGTAAGGACAAGGATGGAAATCTGGTCACAGATACGCAGAGTGTGCTGCACATATGGAGAGAACACTTCCAGCAACTGCTTGTTCCAGAAGCCAGCGCACGTGAAGTTATCACGCCAATTGTCGACGAAGGCTTAGATTGCCCACCACGAAGTCAAGCCAAGGTAGGAGGACTATAAAGCTGCCTTCGAAATTACTCGAAGCCATGGCTGAGTTTGGTATTCCAGCGAAGCTGATACGTCTTTGCGGAATGACGCTGACTGACACGAAGTCTTCAGTGAAGATTGACAAGGCGACGGTCTATCGTACGATCTCTTCAATATTGTGATGGTGATGATAATGAGAAAAGCTGAAGTAAACACGTGTGGCACTATATTCAACAAAAGCCACATGCTACTCGCGTACGCTGATGACGTAGACATCATCGGTCGAAAACTGCGGGATGTGACTGCAGCCAAAACGAAGTTATTAGTTTCAACGAACAAAGAATCTACTCGTTTGGGAAACTGCGTGAACTTTGAAAACTATTATTTCGATGTGGTAAATAATTGTGTCTACCTAGGCTCCGCCATCAACAAAGCAAATAATGTCAGCCTAGAAATCCGGAGAAAAATCCTGCTTGCAAATAAGTACTACTACGGACTAAGCAAGCGATTCAACGACAGAGCCCTCTCTCGACGAACAAAAATCCAGCTATACCAGATACTGGTTCTACCTGTCTTAATGTATGGTTCAGAATCCTGGGTTATGACACAAGCGGATGAATCGGTTCTGGCGGTATTCGAGAGAAAAATACTCCGTAAAATATATGGGCCCATCATCGTTAACGGAGAGTTTCGGCGTCGAATGAATGATGAGATGTACACTGACATTTACGTGGTCAGACGCATTAAGGTGCAACGGTTGCGTTGGCTAGGTCATGTTGTATGCATGGACGAAAATGCTCCAGCTCGAAAAGTCTTCGACAATGAACTCGATGGACGGCGCAGAAGAGGGCGACCAAAACTCCGTTGGAAAGACCAGGTTACTGAAAACCATACAGAACTTGGTGTGACTAACTGGAGAAGAAGCGCAGAAGATCGAGGAGCTTATAATATTTTTCTACGTGCGGTATATAATCCACTGGGATTGCTAAGAAGTATCCGCTAAGTATGTAAGTTATTATTCGCAACAAGGAGAACAGTTTTTACGTCACTATGATTTGTATACAGACCCCGACGGATGACAAGGGCGACGACATTAAAGATTCATTCTGTGAGCGAATGGTGGAATTATATTAAATCTGCTCTGGCCATGGCACTAAAATTGGGCTGTGATATTTAAATGCTAAAACAGGATGGGATTAATGACAAAGACCTCCCTTGAGGAACAAAAGTTCAACTCTTCCAGACACTGATCATACCTGTCTTGCTCTGTAGTGCAGAATCCTGGTTAATGACACAAACGGGTAGTGTGGGAGTCTTCGAGAGAAAAAGGTCGCAAAATATCAAAACCCATCATCATTAATAGCGGATGCCGTCCTTGATTAAATCAATCAATTACATAGACGTAGATAAGCGCGTTCAAAAGGAGTAAATGCGATGGCTTGAACACGTTGTACGAATGGATGAAAATGCTCCAACTGGAAAACTCTATGGGCAACGCAGGTGGGGAAACCAACACATCGTTGGATGCACCAGGTGAAAGCGCTGTTATCTAAACTTGGTGTGACTAACTATGTATAGTTTGTCTGCACAATAAGAGTACTTTTTGCATATTGGGAACGGCCGTGGCATAGTGGTAAGAGCACGTGACTACCATACGGGAGATTCGTGCTTTGATTCCAGGCTACAATCATCTACATTTTTCTTTTAATGCCGTCCCCTTCGATGTTGTCAACAGCAACTTTGCAGTATGTGTCAAGTCAATCGGCATGTCTAGTAAAAAGCTTTTCAAATAGGGACGTTCGCATTCGTCGATAAATAAGTAGGTGCCGTTTGTTGTGAATCTTAAACCCTCATCCTCATTCATGGTGTGTAAAGGAAAATTAGGTAAGTTAAGTATATTGGATGTTCTTCGTGGTACAATAAATGTACTTTAAGTACACAAATAGTACTTTTTGGCAGAATGAAAGTATATTCTGGTATGTTGAAAGTACTTTATGGCATAACAAAAGTACTTTTTCGTACAGTAAAAATACTTATTTGTGCATTTGAAGTACTTTTTCGAACAACAGAATACTTTTGGAACTTGTTGGTAAAATAAATTTACTTCTTGGTACTATAATGTTACCTTTTTACAGAAAGAACACAAAAGTACTTTTTTGCACATTAGAAGTACTTTGAGGTACAATAATTGTATTTTTTAGTACAATAAACAAACTTGTACTTCTTTGTTCAATAAAGGCACTTTATGGCAGAAAAAATTACTTTTGGCACAACGAAAGTACTTGTCGGTACAATAAAATCACTTTTTTATACATTGAAGGTACTTTGTGGTACTGAAATTTACTTTCTGGTACAATAGGTACAATAAATATAAATATACAATAAAAGTGATTTTTGGCACAGTAAAAGTACAACTTTTAAGTAAATTAAAGGTGCAGTTTGAAACATTAAAAGTACATTTTCTTCACAGTAAAAGTACTTCCTGGCACATAAAAGCACATAAAAGTACCTATTGGAAGAATAAATTTACTTTTTGGTACAAAAAAAACCTTTTGGTACAATAAATGCACCTGGTGGTAAAATAAGAGTATTTTTTGGAATAAATGTACATTTTGGTACAGCAAATATACCTGTTGGTACATTTAATTGTCTTTTTGTCACAACAACATTTCTTTTTGGTACTACAAAAGTAAATTTTGGTACAACGAAAGTGCGTATTAGTACAATAAAAGTACTTTTTGCAACGATAAAAGTACGTTCTGACTGCCTTTTCTCTAAATCTGTAATGCACTATATGTAAGAACAAGTACAAATACTTTTTAATACAAAAAATTATATTCTGGCTGTTGTACCATCTGAATAGACTAACTACAACGTAGTCACAGATAACATTTGCATATAATTTTCATTACAGATTCTGGTCATAATGTCGAGTCCGGCAGCCAATTCTATCAAAAGCATTTTATTTAAAATTAAAAAAAAAAACTAAATTACAAATAATATACAGATATTTTTTTAAATTAAGGAAAATTTACAACAACAAAAAAGATTAGAATAATTAAACTTTACTTTCTTTTCTTAAAATCCTCGTTTTAACATTAACTAAATTTTTGCAAATCTCATGAAATTCGAATAATTGCAACCAGTAATCCTTGTGCATTCTTATGTTCCAGCTGTAAAAATCATTTCATTGTTTTCGTTGAAACCGAAAATGTTCTCAATTTATTAACAAGTGTTTCTGCGTATTGTAGACTTTCAAGTTTTATTTTTTTTTTTTTGAATGAAAAATCTTTTAATCCTTAACAAAAATCCAAAGTAATAATAAAATCCTTTCAAGCTGTTCCATCATTTCGAAAGCGATTAAAAAAGTTTTGTTTTTAAACACCCACATTATTTGCCTCAATCCCTAAAGCCGTCGTCGACACGCAGAAATTTGTGCCATTTCGCATTCAACACACACCCACACACACTCACAAAGGACTACGACTGTTGCTGCTGCAACTGCTACTGGAGCGGCAGCAGCTGTTGTTTGTCGTTATTGCTATAAATTGACGTTGCTCATGTTGCCGTAGCTGGCTGCCATTGCTGCGGTTTGACTTTAAAACTTATTTCATGACTTGTCCTCCATTAAGAAAGTACGTAAAGTACGCGCGCAGTATTGTGAAAATGTCACAGTGACAAGGTACAGTGGATGGAAATGACAAAAATGTTGTGTTATATTTTTATATTTTGACATTTTTACGGCCTTATTCATAAAAAAATTCTAAAGTATTCTTGTTATCAGTCCATTAGCATAATGTGTTCCGGTGGCAACGCCGACTGTTATTGATCGTTAATGATGTATAAAAATAGCTTTATAATCGGATACCAAACATGTATTTCTACATATAATAACTATGAACATTGTTGTAGCTCAATTTTTCATTGACTACGATTCTCATGACGATAAGAAAAACGTTGAAGTAAAAATTATATAAAAAAAATTGAATTTTCCTTTCCTCATGTTTAAATAATAATCGGATACCGATTACATTGTTTCCTTGTTTTGATTGTTTATACATCACGAATATTATTTCATTATTTACCAATTAATTTTTAAAAATTTTGGAGAAATATTCAAATTTCAAAATGGAATTCATGAATGAAAAGTGTCTTTTTAGATACTTTTCAATGTGCGCAATGATTAAGAAAAAATTTCCTACACAATGAATACATACAACAACTCTTTTCAATAGGAAAAATGCCGAAAAACTCAAAATAAAGATCTCAAATTCATAAATATACAATAAATTGTACAAACGTCAAGTTATAGCACGCTTAAAGTAGAGACAACCCTGCTTTAACTTATTGAAGATGTGAATCGTTTATGAATATTGTTTTCTCGAAATTTGTTTAAAAATGGTTTAAAAACCTCTTATAAGTTTTTATGAATAAGGCCGGTATATTTTTATATTTTTATACTTTTTTATTTTTATGTTTTTATATTTTTATATTTTTATATTTGTATATTTGTATATTTTTATATTTTTATATTTTTATATTTTTATATTTTTATATTTTTATATTTTTATATTTTTATATTTTTATATTTTTATATTTTTATATTTTTATATTTTTATATTTTTATATTTTTATATTTTTATATTTTTATATTTTTATATTTTTATATTTTTATCTATAATATAAAAATAAGTCGCTGAATGTGTTGCTAAGCGCAAAACTCGAGAACGGTTGGACCGATTTGGCTAAATTTTTTTTTCAGTTATTCGTAATTGCCAGGAGTAGGTTTTTACGAAAGAAAATTTTGGAAAACCTTCCGGAAAAGTCGGGAAATTGGAAAAATCGATAAAAAATAAGTCGGGTTTTCCTTCCTGACGCTATAACTCCAGAACGCACGAACCGATTTCCACGGTTTTGCATTCGTTGGAAAGGTCTCGGGCTCCGTGAGGTTTATATTTACAGTTCGGTCCAATTGGACAAAGGGGCGTGGCACCGCCCATACAACTTGAAAATCAAAAGGGCTGTATCTCACGAACTATCAGAGGTATGAAGATGAGAATTGGTATATATGTTGTTGGAGCAGTATTAATTACAGCCAAGGTGGAAGTGGGCGGTGCCACGCCCCCTTTTCAAAAATCGCTCTAACGGCTTTTCTAATAGACCGATTGATACGAAAATTTTACCAAATGGCACTGTTGACCTGTTGATAGTCCCTGGCTATAATAGGTTGTAATTCGATAAAGGTGCGTGGCACCGCCCATACAACTTGAAAATCAAAAGGGCTGTATCTCATGAACTATCAGAGGTATGAAGATGAGATTTGGTATATATGTTGTTGGAGCAGTATTAATTACAGCCAAGGTGGAAGTGGGCGGTGCCACGCCCCCTTTCAAAAAATCGCTCTAACGGCTTTTCTAATAGACCGATTGATACAAAAGTTTTACCAAATGGTACTGATGACCTGTAGATAGTCCCTGGCTATATTTGGTTGTGATGGGATAAAGGGGCGTGGCACCGCCCATAGAACATGAAAATAAAAAGGGCTTTATATCATGAACTATAAGAGGTATTAAGATGAGATTTGTTACATATGTTGTTGTTGCAGTATAAATTACAGTAAGAGTGGAAGTGGGCTGTACCACACCCCTTTTAAAATAAACAGTTATAAATGTCAAAATTCCACAGTATATTGCAGTTCGCCTAGAGATATGAACAGTAAGGTGGGCCAGTTTTTTTATTCGCAAAAATTGTAACCAAATCTACGATGAATTGTTAGAAAATGTCACCAATAAACTCTGTGTGTAATATCAATTCCTAGCTCGCGCTGGGAAAGCTTAATTTAGTGCAGAAAACTTAAATTTTGATAGAAGTGTTTTAAAAGCTGATGTCTGTACGCTTTCAATAATCATGGGGCAACGAACGTCACTTCTAAAAGAAGCGCAAAACGGAGTAAATAAACGGAAAATCCTTTTATCTTAAAAAGAGTATCAGCTAGGATTTTGATTCATGTACAATTGACCCCCAACAAAACCCCATTTACCGTTTTGTTGCCATTTTAGGTCAACCAATTCGTCATTCAGGCGAGGTGTGTGAAGTGTGATAGACTGTTTGCCCTTTGTGAAGTTTATGGTGCATATACTCATCCATCTGAGCAGCTAATAGAAGCCATCGACGCTGTAGACGTAAGTGTGACAAGGGACTCGAATTTATCGAACCGACGCCGTTCTCAGCAACTCGGTCTCTGCAAATGCTGAGAAAAGATCTTGGCCTATATTCATATATCCAACGGGTAGAAGAACTAAAACCAGTGGAACATCAATTGATTTTTTTTATTTATCATGTCATTGCACATTATTTGAAGGAGAAATGGTTCCAACACGACGGCGTAAAATGCCATACAGCGCGTGAGATCATTACTTTGTAAAGCCAAACGTTGGTGACCGAATTAACTCATAGAATGTTAATACGAGTTCAATACAAAAATAGTATTCGGAAATATTCTTGATCCATGTAAGAATAAGACATGGCAAAAAAGGTTTTTATGGCTAAAGGCATGAAGCTTCAAACGAAATTTTCATTTTCGGTCAATAGGCGGAGAAGGCATGTCAAAAGTGTTTTTTACGCCCAAAGAGATAGTTAGTATACAGACGGTTGCCGCTACTACATTGAATTTTGATCTTTAACGGAATGTCTGTTTATATGATATGACTTTGCTGGTGAACTTTTTACTATCGTCATAGAGCCTATGATATTTAGAATTTAAAACAACAACACTTAATTTGTTAACTTTCATGTTAAGGAGTTGCTTGAAATTAGTTACATAAGTTAATAAACTTAACATATCGTTATCGAGCTTAAGTACCGTTTTCAAAGTACTTTGTAGACCTAAATGTGAAATATATTACAAGTTACAATGCAATAGCGAAGCATTGCCGGGCCCACTAGTATTTTTATATTTTTATATCTTTATATTTTTATATTTTTATATTTTTATATTTTTATATTTTTATATTTTTATATTTTTATATTTTTATATTTTTATATTTTTATATTTTTATATTTTTATATTTTTATATTTTTATATTTTTATATTTTTATATTTGTATATTTTTATATTTTTATGTTATTATCATAACTTATGTTATGAATGTAATTATTATCATAACTTATATATATATATAACCGGCCGTGGCATAGTGGTTAGAACACGCGACTACCATGCGGGAGATCGCAGGTTCAAACCTGTCTCCAGTCATCTTGAAAGAAAAAAGAAAAAAATAAATAACATTTTCTTTCATTGTCGACTCCCCTCGAATGTTCTTGGCAGCAACTTCGCAGTATAAAGCGTCGATTCAATCGTCGTGTCTAGTAAGAGCTTCTCAAACAGTGACGTTCGCATTCGTCGATAAACAAGTAGGTGCCGTTAGTTGTGAATCTAAAAATAGAAAGCGTGTTAATTCACAACAACGCGAGCAGCTATCCCATACCTCATTCATGAGGTGCAAAGGGAAATTAAGTTTTTTTTTATATATAACTTTTGTATTCAGTGCACACCGTCCCAAAAATTTCCCCCACTGTGCCACCACGACAATGAACAATGAATGAATTGAATGATATGAATTGAAAAAAAGGCTTTCGCGGTAGAGTTTGGGTTCTATTCCATGTTAACACAATCTCTCGCACACACACACTCACTCACCAAAGAGAATGCTCTCCACCCTGCATAGAAATGTTTCCGAAACTATAACAATGAAACCATTAATCTCAAATAAAAACGAAGCGAAAAATAATTCCGTGCCACCCGAAAGAAACACATTTGAAACGATAGACAGGCCGACACATTGACACATCCGACAATAAAAACGTCCTAGGTTCCATTCGCTGCTGTCTAACCATATCTTGCGTTGTGCTACAGAGGATAATAGCGTCACCAACGACCATGTCTAACAACGATTTCAAATTATTTAAGCCACAGTATTGTGCCACTATCGGGTTGCCTTGGTATACATAGTAACTTAACAAATGCGAATAAAAAATAAAAGCCGGTAAAGTTCCGCTATAATTATTAGATACATTTGGTGGTCTTAGCAAAAGTTTTAGCAAGAAGAAGACAATGAAGAAGCCAGTTGTTGGCTGCAACAATTAGCTGAACGAATTGTAAAAAACACATAAACTGCTACTTGATAATTGTACAATGGATGAGGATGGGGGTGATGGTGTGGTGTATTATTACATGATATTGTTGTCGAAGTGAAAATTGTAGACTTTAAGCAATTGTTTGAACTAAAAATAATCCATTTTGAAGTGAAAACTTGTTGTAGTTAAATCTTTTGGTTTTGGCGCAAAGTAGTTCCATCGAAGGTGTGATAAGATGTGTAGCAGTAGAAAAATAAAAAATTTTAAAAATATAAAAATATTAAAATATAAAAACATAAAAATGTAAAAATATAAAAATGTAAAAATATAAAAATACAAAAATATAAAAATATAAAAATATAAAAATATAAAAATATAAAAATATAAAAATATAAAAATATAAAAATATAAAAATATAAAAATATAAAAATATAAAAATATAAAAATATAAAAATATAAAAATATAAAAATATAAAAATATAAAAATATAAAAATATAAAAATATAAAAATATAAAAATATAAAAATATAAAAATATAAAAATATAAAAATATAAAAATATAAAAATATAAAAATATAAAAATATAAAAATATAAAAATTTTAAAAATATTAAATTGCAAAGAAATAAAAATTTGAAAAATATAACGGGTGGTTAAATTGTAAAAGCCGATGTTGAGTGTGAACCACACCTAAACGTCAAGTTCTTTTCTGCATTTCATTTGACATTTCTCAATTTCAGACTAACTAAATTTGAACCATTTAAAGATACACAATGGAACAACTCGTTAAAGTTATTCAGGCTTATTATGAAAATGGACGTTTAAATCAAAATGCATAGCATGCACTTCGTGATTTTTTCGGTCAATTTAATCGTCCAAATGTGCGTACAATCGAAAAAATCGTGCAAAAATTTGAGCAAACCGGGTCTGTAGGAGATGTGAAAACACCAGTACATGTGCATACAGCTCGTACTGTAGATAATATTGCTTTTCGTCGTCGTGCCCAACAATTGCACATCTCACGCTCGTCGTTGATGGCCATTATGCACAAAAACTTGCATTAACACGCTTAGAGCGTGCACTTAAATCAAGAACTAAAGCCTTTTGATCATTCTAAAAATGGAAATGGCAACAGTGGATGACCAATTTACGACGAAAATCATCCTCAGTGATGAGGCACATTTTCACCTCAGTGGATTCGCGAATAAGCAGAATTACTACATTTGGGTGAATGGTAATCCAAGAGTGATTGTCGCAAACCAATGCACCCACAAATAGTGACTGTTTGGTGCGGTTTATGGGCTGGCGGCATCATCGGCATCATCGTCATTAACGTCATAGAAACTCAATTATGGCTCAGCGTCATTGGAAATTTTAACCATCAGATGGAGGTGTGCCGCCGAGGTCGCGGCGGCCATTTGGCCGATATTTTGTTCCATACATAATTGAAGCATACCAATATTATCATAATAAAAAGAAATGACAGTAATTTGCTAAATAATTTGTGTTTTTTTCAAAATCAACAACGGCCCTTAAAATTTAACCGACCTTTTTTTGGTATTTACGAACAGTTTCTACGAATTATTTCAGAGGCAGATCGAAGCGAGGTGTTACAAAAATAAAAAATAAATTTAGTTAAAGGAGAGTTTCTCACATTCGAGTGATCTTTTATTATCTGTTGGTGAAGTACTACGAATTTATAAAATTTTCCCGTTTTTGTCCTTCAGAATGATACCACTGTGTCAGATTGTCGCATTTTATAACATCCTATAAATATATGTTTTACCATTTGGATTAAATCTAAACCTCAAAATATTCTGTTTGTTCTTTCATTTGTAACGCCCATAAGGAGGGGTGGTAGGTTTTCTGAACCGATTTAAGATGTCTGTCCGTCTGTCTCCGAGATTGCAGCCATAAGAATTGTGTTACCCACGACTGGCTCAAGCAGCCAGGGACAGATCTATGAAGAGAACTAATACATGTTGTATGCCCTATAAAGTGTCAATTGACACCTGACTGACACTTTGTGACGTGTTTTGAACCAGATTTTGAAGGGCGAATTATCAGTTTCGGTTCAGAAGTTTGAGTCATTCCACTAGTTGCTATTATACTTTAGATAGTAAATCAATTAAACTGCTATAACTCTAAAAGTGAACATAAAAACTCAATATTGACTTAATTGTACAGTCAAACTGACACTTCTATAACATGTTTGAAGTAGTTTAGGGACACAGGCCCTCTTTACCAATCTCAGAACAGGTACTTGCAACCCCATTGACCTTGACACATTTATATAGAAAAATTTTATATGTTTATGGTTCTCCTCTGAGAACATAATATTTGTTAATCGCTTATAAGAAAATATTTGTGTGTGCAGTTTTTTGTGTGTATTTTTGGTATGTATTTCATAAATCCTATATGCACTTTAAATATACTAGAAAGAGCGTATATGTTACATTCCTATATCTGTTCATCATACGTCACTTACGACTACTTGCAGGACAATTTACACAAACTCTACATTTGTTTGATGTTTCCTACTTATTTATTCAACCTACATATTTAATTTAAGTTTGAGTTATTTTCTTTTTCTTTGCAGGTATGTGCCAATCAAATGTCTAACATATGTTTAATGAAGGTTTGTAAAACTTTTCCTATCTCAGCTACTTTTATTATTTTAAGCAAAATTAAAGGATATTGAAACATTATGGAACGCCGGTGTTAATTGCCAGATTATCAGGCACTCAAGTTTGAACTGAGAAAATTGTGACAAAAATCAGAATGACTTATGTGAATGGAAAGTATTATCATCTAGTGCAATTTGGCTGTGAAAAGTAAATATTTTTTTGAAATGAGTCTGTCAATTTCCACCAAAAACAATATTGTGATTAAGGTTCTCTACAATACAGATGATTGAATTACTTTATAAAATACAAATTGTTGTATTCGTCAACCCCTTTCAGCTGCCCCTTTTTAGCATTTGTATTGTATTTTTTGTTTGGCTTAACAAAATGGCTATTGCAAAGAACTAAAAAAAACAACAACAACAACATCATTACAAATGCCAAAACGACCACCATGAACAACTACAAAAAAAAACACAACTTGAGAAAATTTAATTAACGCACATACCAGAGTCGATTGTCGTCGTCGTCGCACAGTGTCGTGTTTTCATATAAACGGCGGCCAAAAATAGAAGGAGTTATCGTAGAGGAATGAAAATTGGTACACAGTACTATTATAAGTAGGAAAGGAAAAAAACGAAGTTTTGCGAAAATCAGCCCAAGGACTCGCCCACCTCCCATATATCCTGAAATGATAAAAAGTTATATTTTCCAAAATTGTTGTTGGAATTGAACCAAATTTGACTCGATTTGTCTCTAGTATATAGCTGATAACTGTGGTGAGTTATATGAAATTATCTCAAAGGACACGCCCACCTACCATATATCCTGAAATGAAAAGTTATATTTTCCAAAATTGTTGTTGGAATTGAACCAAATTGGACTCGATTTGTCTCTAATATATAGCTGATAACTGTGGTGAGTTATATGAAATTATCTCAAAGGACACGCCCACCTCCCATATGTCCTGAAATAAAAAAACTTATATATTCGAAAATTGTTTTTGCAATTGAACAAAACGGCTCGATTTGTCCTTGATGTATTTTTGATTAGTATATTTAATTTCATTTAATTATCTTACAAAACACGTCTGCATCCCATATGTCCTTGATACCAAATAAGAAAATCATTCTCCATATATATTATAAATATTTTTTTTTTTCATTTGATAATTACTATTATTATATTTAATAAGAGAGAAGAAACAGATATTTTTCAAATTCATTATTATTCATTAACAAAATATTAGGGAAATGATTAAATAAATAAAACTAAATATTTTTGCTTATTCACTAAAGCTGTCATAATCCGTATCACTCGATTCGTATTGAGTTAACAAATTTTCTGCTATTATAGTTTCAGAACATTCCTCAGTGTGGGATTCACTTTGGATAAGATAGCCTTCTTATTATTTGCTTTTCTATGAATAGTAATATTTGGTTCAGACTGCAAAATCATTCTTTCAATTAAATTCTTATTGGTTGACTCGCGACCACGATCCGAACTTTTCTTCAAACCTCTCTCTCATGTAGTGACACCTTTGCCAATTAGTTTTTATTTTTAATAATATAAATTGAATTTCTTTATTCATCTTCCCATTTAGATTTAACTTTAACTCTTCTTCTAAATACATGAGTACTTCTCCCAGGGCAGCACTTGGAGTACGATGCCTAAGCCAAATATTAAAAAAATCTCGAATTTTCACCTGTCTCGACACTGAAAATTTAAAGAATAAATGAAAGGGGGAAGAAGGGGGACGAGAAACTTACTTTTTTAAACTCTGGACACTTGCCAAAATATTATATTAAAATATTAAAAAAGTGTTTTTTGATGTTTTTTTTTTACACTCCACTGAACTTGAATGTTTTTAACAATTTCGATTTTCGCTTTTTGTTTACATTCGGTATAACGGCAAACCACATATGACCCACCAAACGAGCCAAAAAACCGAGTTTCCATATCATTATATTCTAACAAGTTTATCCAATCGTAAATTATACTGTTTTACCGACAGTTTTTATTTAACTTACCGATTTAAATTTGCCTAATTTTTATCATTTTTATATATCGATATTTTCTTTACTACAACTATTAACTTTGAATACTCATAACTTTTTGGAAATATAAAATTTTTTCCAAATTCTTTTTGATTTAGCATAAATGAAGTGTTGTTTGTACAACGACATCAACCTTTTTTAAAAACTAGTGCAGTGATATTTTTCATTTTTGGCCGCCCTCACGACACTGTGCGTCGTCGTTGTCATTTGTTGCTGTCATTTTTCTTTCATAGCCATTGTCTTTTCGCGCTATTACACCCATTCGACTCCGCCCCCAAGTGCTGTCATCTTTAGCTTTTGTTCTTTTTGGTATTTGTTCATTTCTTGTGTCTTAAGTTAAAGTTATGCCATGAATTGTACGAGTATTATTAGACTAACTGTTCTGGTGCTGTTCTAGTTTGCTCGATATCCGATGGGTTTTATATGGGTATGGGTTGGGTATCTATATATGTATGTATTAGTAGTATATTGGTAGGGTTGTGTAGCTATGTGAACGTGTCGTAGTAATTAAGCGGTGAAAAACTTTGCAAGGAAGGCCTTGCACATTCTGAGGCCTAGAGAAAGGCACGATATCAATGTTGCGGGAAATGTATTTACATATGAAACAGTTAGCTGCTGATATAATTAAATAAAGTAGATAAAAAACGGATGGGTTTACAGCTTCACGCAAATTTCGGCGGCTAATGTTTTTGTACATTTATCCACAATTTCACATACAAATATATGCAAGGAAGTATAGTTCCCACAATTTTAAGATTATAGTTCTATGATTTCAAAAACGATTGACACAAAAAAATTATTTGGAAAATTTTCTTAAAAAGTATAACACCAAATGACTTAATGAAAAATCACAAGTGCATTTTTGCTCATTCCAACTTACTATCTCATCAATATTAGCTAAGAGTGCATTCTGCTGACATTAATTGCTCCTCTGTTAATAAACACTTTTTGCTTTACCTTGAAGAAGAATAAGACCTTTTATGGGGGCCATTGGGGATGTAAAGTGAATCTTGCATCTCAAGCCGACTCACAACCTCCTTCGCGGTGGTACCTGGGCAAAGTTTCGTAATATTTTTTTATATCATTAATAGCGGCAGATAGTGAGCGACGAACCCTGTAGTTGGGCTAGCCACCCGCCTTCAGGTCCTTTACTGGCTATAAAAACAAGAGAAAGGAAAAGTAAGAAACGGAACCCCCCAAATTTTGACGACCCCTGCAAACGTAATAAGGACCATGATTTAAGGTAATGCACTTGGAACGCCCGGACTCTCTATAGAGAAGGTGCCACTATCCGTCTGGTGGATGTCCTCAAAATATATAAGGCTGACATCATCGCCATCCAGGAGATGAGATGGACAGGGCAAGGATGCTCGTGACGTAAAAATTGACATCTATTACAGCTGTCATGCGGAAACGCACGAATTTGGATGTGGATTTGTAGTTGGCGAGAGACTCAGACATCTTGTCTAGCGATTCAACCCTGTTAGTGATCGAATAGCCGCAATCCGCATCAAGGCGAAATATTTCTACATCACGCTGATTTGTGCTTATGCCCCGACGAAAGATAAAGACGATGGGATTAAAGATGCATTTTACGAGCGCCTAGAGGAAACATACGACAGCTGCCCTAGCCACGACATTAAAATTGTTCTGGGAGACTTTAATGCAAAAATAGGAAGGGGAGATATTCTTCTCTACCGATCGGTAAATTCAGCCTGTATATCGACATGTCAGACAACGGGTTTATGCTGGTTAGCTTTGCAGCGGGAAGGAACATGGTAGTGACTGAAACCAGATTCCAGCACAAAGATATACACAAGGCAACTTAACTATCCGTCGATCAAAAAACTACAAATTAAATTGATAATGTGGTAGTTGATGGCAGGCACGCACGTAGAGTCATGGACGTGCGTGTGATCCGTGGTGCAAATATTGGCTCGGATCATTACCTGTTTGCAGCGAAGGTGCGCACAAGATTGAGCAGAGCGAAAAACACACGTAACCAAACACAAAGAAAGCTGGACATCGCGAAGCTGCAAACACCAGAGATAGCCACTGCCTACTCTAACCAGCTCTCACAACTTCTACGACACAACGCCTCTACTTCTGGCGTTTCCGATACACAGTGCCAGGATATTGCGCATTCCATGGCAACCGCCGCAACAACCGTGCTAGGATATAAAAAAAACGTCGCTCAGACGAATCCTGGTACGATGAAGAATGTCGCATAGCGTCTGAGGAACAGGATGCTGCTTATAGAGTAACGCTACAGCCAATTGTTATCCGTGCTGTTAGGGAACGGCACAAGGAGAAAGTAAAACCGGCGAAACAGCTATTTGGCGAAAAAAAACGTCAGTTGAAGGAACGGGAGAACCAGGATATAAAAGAGCTATACAGGGATAGAGTTGAGGCCCGAAAATTTGACCAGAAAGTAAGAGCAAAAGGCTACGGTAATTGGCTCCCCTCCTTTAAAGACAAGGATGGAAATCTGGTTACAGAAAGGCTGAGAGTGCTGCATATATGGAGAGAACACTTTCAGCAACTGCTGGTTCCAGAAGGCAGCGCACATGAAGGTATCACGCCAATTGTCGACGACGGCTTAGATTGCGCACCACCAAAGTGAGTGGAGATAAGAAGAGCAATATCGCGGCTGAAAATAATAATAACACAGCCGGTGCCGACAGACTTTCGGCAAAACTCTTCAAGTCCGGTGGCGAGAAGCAGATAACGAGCATGCACCAGCTCCTACCCACATTTTGGCTTAATGAGTGCATGACCGATGATTAGAATCTAAGCGTATTATGTTCTGTGCTGAAAAAAGGTGATCCAGGTGTGTGCTCCAACTATCGCGTTATCAGCCTTTCACTTACTTACTGAATTTCCCTTTACGTCCCATGAATGAGGTATGGGATAGCTTCTTGCGTTGTTTTGCAAATTTACACGCTTTCTATTTTAGTTTCACAACATACGGCACCTACTTGTTTATCGACAAATGCATACTTCACTGTTTGAGAAACTTCATCTAGACATACCGATTGAGTCGACACTTATACTGCGAAGTTGCTGTCGACAACATCGAGGTGGCCCGCAATGAAAGAAAAATGTAGCCGAATGTAGGCGGGAATCGAACCCGGGATCTCTCGCATGGTAGTCGCGTGTTCTAACCACTATGCCACGCCCGGTAACAGCACATAAGGTCCTGTAGAGTGTGCTATGTGAAAGACTAATGTTGGTGTCATCCAACCTGATCGGGACTTATCAGTAAATCTAAAACTGACCAGATATTCACACTTCGGCAAATCCTGGAAAAAGATCCAAAAGAAACAGATCGACACGTACCATCTTTTTGTCGACTTTAAAGATGCATTCGACAGTCCGATACGGCAGAAATTACTCGAAGACAAGGCAGAGTTTCGTATTCCAGCGGAGCCGATACGCTTTTGCGGAATGACGCTGACTGACATTAAGTCTTAAATATAGATTGACAATTACCTTACGGAGCCATTCTACACCAGACGAGACCAAAAACAAGGCGACAGCCTGTCGTGTGACCTCTTCAACATAGTGATGGATATGATAATGAGGAAAGCTGCTGAAACACTAGTGTAATGATATTCCAAACAGAAGCCACATGCTGCTCGCGTACGCTGATGACGTAGACATCATCGGTCGAAAACCGCGGCATGTAACTGCAGCCTTTTCAAGTATACAGAAGCAATTAGCGAAAATAGGTTTAATGGTGAACGAGGACAAAACGAAGTTTTTAGTTTCAAAGAACAAAGAATCTACAAGTTTGGGAAACTGCGTGAACGTTGACACCTATAACTTCGAGGTGGTAGATAATTTTATCTAACTCGGTTTCCTCCATCAACAAAACAAATAATGTCAGCCTAGAAATCCGGAGAAGAATCCTGTTTGCTAATAAATGGTACTACGGACTAAGCAAGCGATTCAATGACAGAGCCCTCTCTCGACGAACAAAAATCCAGCCTTACCAAATATTGGTTCTACATGTCTTGATGCTTGGTTCAGAATCATGGGTTATTACACAAGTGGATGAATCGGTTCTGGCAGTATTCGAGAGAAAAATACTCCGTAGAATATATGGACCCATCATCGTTAACGAAGAATATCGACGTCAAATGAATCATGAGCTGAACGGGCTGTGCCCTGACGTTGGCTAGGTCACGTTGTACGCAGGAACGAAAATGCTCCAGCTCGAAAAGTCTTTGACAATGAACTCGATGGACGGCGCAGAAGAGGGCGACCAAAACTCTGTTGGAAAGACCAGGTTACTGAGAACCTTGCAGAACTTGGTGGGAATAAGTGGAGAAGAAGCGCAGAAGATCGCTGCGCCTATAATATGTTTCTACGTGCGGTACATAATCCAATGATTGCAAAGAAGTGGCAGCTAAATAAGTTAGTAAGACCTTTTATAGGGAGTTAAAAATGTTTCGCAGCAATTTCGTTTTTCCCTTTTTCTGAAGGCCTGGCAATTTCCTTTACCGAAAGCAAAGAACATGTCGATGTATTTATAGCTGCACGTGTTTGCTCTAATATATTTACTAGTAAGTGATATATTTTCTGTTCTCAAAAGATATATTGATAATTGCCAATTAAGTCGGTTTCTAACTGCTGAGCACAGTGAGTGGGTTTTATTGAGTTGGTGATAGATTATTTATATTTATTTGTCTATGAGTTTATTTATGATTTTTGGAGATTTATTGAAAAAATCTATTTTTGTAATTATTTTTGAACAAAATGTGATTAAATTTCTTCTATCCAGGTTATATAAACATTTCACCTACGTATATAACATATTTCTCTTTACACTTCAATACAAAGTAGAAATATTTAAGAATCTTGTTTCATTGTAATAGCAATATCAAATTGAACTGATTTTATAATCCCACATTTCGGCAGAGATTCCTTATCCAAGTGTGGTTTTTGGTTTGTAACCCTAACACTTTTACTTTGATCGGCTGATGTCATAAACTTTTATATACGCTTTCATATGCAAATGAGTGTATGGCTGTCGGTCTCTCTCTCTCTTGTCTCGGTTGACGATACATGTAAAATGTAAATGTCTGCATTTAAGATTTTTATGAGTCAATCAAGGCAAAAGACGTCGTTGCGGTATTTGCAATTGAAATATCAAAATAATGGAATAACTGAGTGTGGTTTTGAAATATTAAATGTCTCCTCTGTGTAAAAGTGTTACTATCAAAATACATACAAGTGAATGTAGATATAAATATGTATATTACAATTGTGGCCAGCCGTATGTAGGTGTATAAATATTTTGATATTTGTTTCTTTAGAATGTTTCTTTTTAAGATAATTGTGTAATTAAAGGTAATTGAATGGATGTAATTGTGGTTTATAATTAATTTGATATGGTCATCGCTAAAAGTGTAGACAAGATTATCTCTTAAAATATGATTGCAATATATTAGAATGTATTAAGAAGAATTGACCTCTAAGACAGTTCATTGAAACATTAAAGTTCCTTTCTTATTGCTTCTTTTCTTCCAACTGTCATACAATCCTTTCGCAACCTCAATACATACAATATCCTCCAACTTGTCCACGATATCTGGTGGCACTTCCGTAACATCATTACCTGGCCTATGATTAATTAATTATTACTTAGCATCACGTAGTGTATAATTAATAAAAGCAACCTGTCATTAGCTACTTGGTATTATAATTATATTTACACACAACGTAGCGTATGATTAACGTATTAAGATGAATAACGTGCACGTCGTTACGCTCGTTTTAATATCACGACTCTTAATGATTAATGATTATATGTATAAACATTAAAGAGCGCTGTGGTAACGGATACCGTGCCATAACTGTATGTATGATGACGTCACAAAAACATTTTCCTCTACCATTAGGATTTTGAGAACATCTTCTTTATTCTTTTATAGCTATCCTTGCGGAAAATGCTCCTGTTTAAAACTTAAACATCTAACTACTACCGTCTTCTACTTTTAATTTTTGAAACGCACAACAACAAAGAATATGCCATTAGCAGCACTCCAAATTTTATGCTCAATTTATAGATACCATCAATTGTCATTATACATTTTTGCGGTTGTTTTGCCTATTACAAGTGATTGTTGTATATTATGTACGTTTGTGGTAGACCTTAAACTTAATACAAAAGGACTTAAAGTTTTAGGGACATTTCATTATAATATTTTTGATGACAGCTAAGTTAATAGGTCACTGTTTTTTTATTATTGCTAAATACGAGTAATGTAAATATATAGTACCACAATAAGTTGCTGTCAGTATGTCATAAAATAGCTCCAGAATTTCATCAGTTTGTTTAGAAAAACTTACGTTAAGGTGCTTTATCCACGGATTTTCTTATTGTGACAACTTTACAAAGTGGTTGATGTGGTGGTTTTTTGTGTTATTACTAGTTTCTTAGGCGTCTGCTTAGAACTCAAGTTTCCCATAAGTATATTTACTTTTTCAATTGTATACCAAAAGTTATATGTTACTAACAATTTAATCGGTTTTTTAAGATCTTATAAGTCATATACCATCAAAGCGAATTACTTGATGTACAAGTATATGTGTTAACAATGGTGGCGTTAATTTAATTATCCCTGTTCAGCAATCCTATTATATAATACTTGGAGTAACTTCTTCTTATTCTTATTCGGCAGCAGCAATTGAAATTCATCTTATCAGTCGCTGCACGTAGATAAGTATTCTAAGTGCTTCGGCATTTTCGCTCCGCAGACAGTTCGTCACAGCAAGCTTGGATAACAGCTCTTTCAGCTGTCCCATCCAATCCAACGATGTTTTGATGGCCACCCTCTGCGCCCCCGAGCGATTTTATTGCCGAAGACTGATCTGCGGCTTTTTATCAGTTCGGTGGACACAATCATCTACCACTTTAAAGTTATAGTTGTCAAAGTAAACGAATAAGCTCTTTGTTCGTTGCAACAAATGTCATGGTTTTGTCTTCATTCAACACCAGACCCACTTCTGCCGATTACTTCTCAATGCGTCAAAAGGCCGCAGTAACATTCCACAGCCCTCGGCCAATGATATCTATATCATCGGCATACGCTAGTAGCATGTTTTTCTTCTTATTTGGCAGCAGCAACTGAAATTCATTCATCAGTAGTCGCACGTAGAATTCCAAACGCTTCGGTCTTTTGCGCTCCGTAGATTGTTCGTAACACCCAATTTAGATAACTGCAGTTTCATCTGGCCCATCGAACGAAATGGGCCTTTTCATCCATTGAATAGACAAAATCATCTATCACTTTAAAGTTATAGTTGTCAATGTTCACGCTGCGTCCCAAACGAAAAGACTCTTTGTTGGTTGAAATAAATACCATTGATTTGTCTACCAGACCCACTTCTGTCGATTGCATCTCAATGCGTGAAAAGGTCGCAGTAACTGCATGTTCTACTGCCTCTTATTATTTAGCAGCTGCAACACATTGCGACACCTAGTTTCACGTTTTAACCCGGTGTGTGAACGTATAGCCACCATAACAGTCAAAACAAAGTTTTTCCTTATAACACTTATATGTATCCATGTTATCACCAGATTAATTGGCGAGGAAGCAGATAGATCACATGATAATCGAGGAAAAGCACGCATCGAGCGGTAGCTAGCGGACGCTTATTCCAACCACCTACCTCAACTTCTACGGAATGCTCTTCTTTTTCTTTAATGACAGCAACAACAGAAATTTTTCTATCAGTAGCCGAAAGTCGAAAAGTATTCCAAGCGCTTCGGTCTTTTGCGATCAATAGATAACACAGTGCAACATACTTTTTCGGGGGTGAACCAAACCAATATCAAACGATAGCATTTAACCTCAGTAACAAAAACTCCATTTTGCCGCACTATGTCACAATTTTTTTTTACAGTGGTTTAAAGTTAGTTTTTTTTGGTCAAAAGTCGAATCAAAGAATATAAAAAAATCATCTGTAAAAATAC
This sequence comes from Muscina levida, assembly GCA_964034835.1. Classification (NCBI taxonomy): domain Eukaryota; kingdom Metazoa; phylum Arthropoda; class Insecta; order Diptera; family Muscidae; genus Muscina; species Muscina levida. The sequence continues at coordinate 26,547,492 of OZ035883.1, read as the reverse complement.
GTTTGGGGTATTTCATGTCTTCGAAGACCTATATTAAAACAATCAGGGGAATATTTTCTCAAAACATTTTAACCCTCTAGCTCCCACCCGTATGGGACATTTTTGGCCCAATTTTGAAAAACTGTTGAAAAATCAACTTTGGACGTAGGTCATGTATTATAATCTCTATAGAAATATTTTCCGGAAAATTTCACTAAGAGTTACCGAAGACAAATAACCTCTACAAGTCAAAAATTCCAAATTTCTCGGGAGTGAACCAAACATTTTGCTCCACCACGTCACAATTTTTGTTTACAGGGGTTTTAAATTAAACTTTTTTGGTCAAATGTCAAATAAAAGAAAACGAAAAATCATGTGTAAAAATAGATTTCGGATAGTTCATGTCTTCGGAGACCTACATTAAAATTTTCCGGGGAATATTTCCTCGGAACATTTAACCCTCTATCCGCCACCCATTTTGAACATTTTAAAAAATTTTACTTTTAAGCTGTTTTTTTAAAATTCATCATATGGGTAGGAGCTGGAGAGTTTAAATGTTCTGAAAATTTAAATGTAAGTCTCCGCAGCCATGATCTATCCCAACCTATTTCTACACATGATTTTTCATTTCATTTTCTTTTATTTGACTTTTGACTAAAAAAATCCAACTTCAACCTACTGTATACAAAAATTGTAACGTAGTGGAGCAAAATGGAGTTTAGGGTTTTGTTACTGAGGTCAAATGCTATTGTTTGATATTGGTTTGGTTCACTCCCGAAAAATGCTGTTGCACTGTTTGCTCAAAAATAGACTTTTTAACATTTCATTTTGATTTTATTTTGGAACCTTTGACTCGTAGATGTTATTTGTCTTCGGTGACTCTCAGTGAAACTTACCGGAGAATATTTCTATCGAAGATTCTAGTCCTTTTTTAAAATTGGGCCAAAAATGTCCCATATAAGTGGCAGCTAGAGGGTTAAAATGTTCCGAGAAAATATTCCCCTGATTGTTTTAATATAGGTCTCCGAAGACATGAAATAACCCAAACGTATTTTTACAGATGATTTTTCATATTCATTGATTCAACTTTTGACCAAAAAAATCAAACTTCAAACCACTGTAAAAAAAAATTTGTGACGTAGTGGGGCAAAATGGAGTTTAGGCTTTTGTTACTGAGGTCAAATGCTATCGTTTGATATTGTTTTGGTTCACCCCCGAGACAATGACCATCAAATTGTGCCATAGTGTAATTCGTCACACAAAGTTTAGATAATGGCTCTTTCATCTAGTCCATCCAACGATATTTTTGTTGGCGCCTCCTGCGCCCCTTACCACTGAGTTTATTGCCAAAGAGTTTTCTGGAGCATTGCTATACATTCGCACAACGTGTTTAAGCTAGCGCATCCCGGCTATTTGAAAGCCCTGTGACTAAGTAGTTAATGTTATACAGCTAATTCGACGACGGTACACGCCGTTAACATTGATGAATCCAAATCCAAGCAGTAATAATACCCATTATGTAATCGCTGATGTCAGCTATAATTGTGATAATAAATTTGTGGCAATCAGTGATAAATCTCTCCCTTATTATACTCCTTAAATTTAGCATAGGTGTATCATAGATTGGGACCGGCCGTTGCATAGTGGTTAGAACACGCGACTAACATGCGGAAGATCTGTGGTTCGATTCCCGGCTCCAGTTATCTAAATTTGTCTTTCATTGTCGGCCTCTCGATGTTGTGGACAGCAATTTCGGAGTAACATGGCACAACATGCCATTAAAGGCTTCTCAAACAGTGACGTTCGCATTCGTCGATAGAAAGCGTGTTAATTCACATCAACGCGGGAAGCATCCTAAACCTCATTCAAGGAGTGAAAAGGGAATTTAGGTTTTTAAGTTCCATAAAAGTAAGCGGCAATGTCAGTTAGTGCCAATGATATATATTTCATCAGCACACGCGAGCTGCATGTGGCTTTTGTTAAAAATGGTGCCAGTCGGCTGCCTTCCGCATGATCATCTCCATTATTATATTAAAGAAATCGCATGACAGACTATCATCTTGTCTTAAGCCTCGCTTGGTAGAAAATGGCTCTGTTAGATTTGTACCTATTTTCACTGAAGACTTCGTGTCAGTCAGTGTCATCCTACAAAGTCGTATCAGCTTCCCGGGGATATCAAACCCAGCCAAAGCAGCTAATAGTTTCTATCGTATCGAACAGTCCAAAGCAGCTTTGTATTCTACAAACGGAGGGCAGATGTCGATTTGCATTTCTTGGGTCTTCTCTAGGATTTGTCGTAGTGTTGGTATCTGATCGATCGATCGGTGGTGTACAATTTACTCCGTCGTCGATGGTTAGCGTGATTTTGTCACTTATGCTGCTTTCGGGAACGAAAAGAGTACGAAAGTGTTACCTCCATATTTGCAATACACTCTGTACGTCCGTTATGAGATTTCTATCTCTTTCCTTTTAGGTGGGGTTGTTCCAAAACTATAAGGTTTTACATTCTGATAGAATTTTCGGGTTCACCTCTATCGATGTAATTTTCGAAAACCTGTCTTTCTTTTTCTGACTGAAGAGGCGTTTCATCTCCCTCCTCTTCTCAGTTTTGCCTTAGCTGCAGTTTAGCCTTGCATGCAGCATCCGGGTCCTCAGACATTTCGCGATATTCATCATCATACCAGGGCTTGTCCGAGCGTGGTTTTTCATAACCCAGTACGGTCGTTGCGGCAGTAGTCATAGAATTCGAAATATGCTGCCACTGTGTGGAGCGAAAATCAGATTTAGTTTGGTGTGTTTGCAGTAATTGACACAGTTTGTTGAAATAGGCATTGGCTTTATCGGTGGAGTGTAGCTTACCGATTTTTAGCTTCCTTTGCAATTGACAATGAGCGTATCTTTAAGAAAAATGTTAGGAGCCAAAAATTACTGGGGTTGGTCATTCATTTTACCGTTGAAAAAGACAATTCTACTTCATTTATTTGGGACATACTTCCTTAATTAAGTGGGAATTAACCAGTTTTCGATTTTTTTTGTTTCCATTAAACGCCACAACATTTTATTAACAATCTCTATGTGTATTGCACATCAAGCTGTGAGTGAAATTTCTGCGCAAAAAAAAACTTGTTTCCTTACATATGAAAATCCAATATGCTTATTGTTGTTTTTCACGGAAAATCAATGCAATATGAGTAATTGTTGCAAAATGGCTAATATAGATATAAAAAAAAACAAAAACACAAACAGTTTCATATTACTGCACACATACAACATACGTATGTATATCCTAGGGGAGCTATACTACAGCGCCTGGAGGCCCTTTGAATGACCATTAACCTATATGTGCATATCGTAAACCAATTACAATTCCACAAAGACCCCAATTGAAGTCCTTTATCACCTCGTGTTTGTTTGTTTGTATGTGTAAATACGTTTATTATAATTGTTTAATTTATTATACACACGCCACGGATAAATATTTAATACATTTTCTCACATATTTACAAAAAGACTTTAATTAAACTGTATTTGTGTGTGTGAACGAACATACTCGTATATAAATTTAAATATTCATAGCACATAATCACTCATACGATATCAGGCGATACTCGTGCGATAAAATTTGCCCCCTCTAAATCTCATCATACACTAACTCTAAGCACCCCCAGCGTCATATAACGACCCTAACACACGACGACGACGACACCAACCGAGATTTGTTTAAACAAATAAAATTCACTGTTAAATAGCGAAAATGTCACAACAACATCGGCAGCAGCAGCAGCAACAGCAAACATGTTAGAGACACGTTAGCATTAAAGTTTTATTCGATGTTTTTCACGCGAACGCGTGCGTGAGTGTGTCAGTTAGTGTAAACTCTTTTAATGGATGTTAAAACAAAAATGCCTATGGGGGGTCGAAACCCCAGATATAGATTCATGTGTATTGCATACGCGTATGTCCGTATGTGTATATGTGAACCATTGCCGATCCAGACAACACGCACACACACATACTTGTTTTGTCAACATTTTCTTCTTTCCATATGCAGAGTGGCTGGGTGTGTGTGTGAGCTTTGGTGGTATATTGACATAAACGAATAGTATATATTTATATATCAATACCTATAAAGTGTGTGTACACACAGTGTATATGTTCGCATGCATGTATATGTGTATATGTATGTGCGTATGTGGGTTGGCCGGGAATGGTGTGATATTGAAGCATCATAGCATGACATAAATCACTTTGTCAATCATTAATTTATGGTTGATTTATTCATGTTCGCATGTTTGTCTATATTTGCTTGCAGGATATATTCAGTGACATCTTCCGTGGCGTCAGGGGGAAGGTATAATAATGTGCGGTTAATGTGAATATGAAACATAACTAAAATATTGTTTGTTTATTAATAAACACTGTTTATCTTTGATGTATTTTAGTAAGATTTTGTACATAACTAAATAAAAATTATAAAAAAATCTTGATGAACTTCGATGCGAAATCATTGTACAGGAATTAAAGATTTTATTCTTGTCCAATCAAAAAATTTTTTAATCAACTAAAGTTCATGTCATTGTTGTGAAATGTCATATTGTTTTTGGTTCCAAAAAAATTAAGTACTAGTTAAATATTTTGTGCCAGAACCCCCAAATGTTGACTACCCCCGCATACGCTATAAGGACCATGATTTAAGGAAATGTAGCTAGGATGTCCAAATTTTCTACAAAGATGAAACCTCTATTTGATAGATGTTCTCAACGGCACCGCCATACAAGGCCGACATCAGCGACATACAGATCATGCAATGAATAGATCAGAAATGGACATGAAATTTGTTCTAGCATCTTAACCATGTAAGTAACGGAATATCTGCATCAAGGCGAAATATCTTTACATCAAGCTGATTTGTGTACACGTCCTGAAGGAAGACAAAGACTAGGACATTAAAGATGCATTCTATGAGCACCTGGAAGGAATATATGACCGCTCCCTGTCCAAGACAATACAATTTTTCTGGAAGACTTTTGTGCCAAAATAGGAAGATTAACCCTGTAAGTAACGAAATATCTGCATCAAGGCGACATATCTTTACATCAAGCTGATTTGTGTACACATCCTGAAGGAAGACAAAGACTAGGACATTAAAGATGCATTCTATGAGCATCTGGAAGGAATATATGACCGCTCCCTGTCCATGACAATAAAATTTTTCTGGAAGCCTTTTGTGCCAAAATAAGAAGAGCTGTTGTCAAAAGACAATAAACCAGATATATCTCGTGGCAATCAATAGAAAGATGTCACAAGCGTTACGGACGTGCGTGTGATAGGTGGTCCAAATATTGACTCGGATCATCACCCAGTTGCTGCCTAGTTACAGATAATATTAAGTAGTGCAAAAAACTCTCGTAACCTAACGCGAAGGGAGTTAGACATCACATAGCTGCATACCACCGAGATAGCCAATGAATACTCCAACCAACTATCTCAATAACTTCAAACAAACCACCCTAATTCTGATGTTCCCGACACACAGTGGCGGCATATTTCGAATTCTATGACCACTGCCGCAACGACCATACTGAATAAATCACGCTTAGTCATGCTATGGTACGGTTAGGAATGAAGTGTAATGTCTAAGGAAATGGATGATGCAAACAAGGCAAAACTGCTGCGATGGTACGATATAATGAGAAGAGGAGGGAGATCAAATCACGGAAATCTGGTCACGGATACAAAGAGTATCCGTGAGAACTGAGAACTGCACGTGAGAACTGCACGTGAAAGTAGCCCCAAAAAGAAGAAGTTGTACATTATTCGTTTTGTCAAGTTACATGCCATAATAATTTAATACCGATTTGAAGGTAGTAAGTATAGCATAGGGGAATTTGTCACGTTTTAGGCCTTTTTGTTTGACATAACATTTATAGTGTCTGACTTTGCACGATGACACTGACTACACGTCAGTGAAAATAGGCAAACATCTGACAGAGCCATTTATTACCAAGCGAGGCCTTAGCCAAGGCGATAGTCTGCAATACGATCTCTTTAACATGACAATGGAGATGATCACTCAGAAGGCTGCAGTAAACACTGATCGCGTATGCCGATGATATAGATATCATTGGCCGACGACTGCAGCACGTTACTGCGGCCTTTTCAAGCATTAAGAAGTAGTCGGTTGATAGTAAAGGGCAAAGCGAACTTTCAACGAACAAAGAGACTACTGATATGAGACGCTGCGAGAATGTTGACAATTATAACTTAAAAGTGGTACATGATTTTCTCGACCCTGGCTCCGGCATAAGCAAAAATAATAATGTCATCCGGAAAATCAAGGCACGAGTACTGATCGCATACCGCTGCTACCATGCACTCAACAAGCGATTTAATGGCAAAACCCTCTCTCGACGAACAAGGATACAACTCTACCAGGCACTGATTCTACCAGTCTTGTTCTACAACGCAGAATCCTGGGAAATGACATAAGCGGATTAATCGATACTTCGCAGTCTTTAACGTCTACCGTCGTCAAAATAACCATGAGATGTATGAACTGTATAACGACATCGACGTAGTCAAGCACATTCAAATATACCGAATGCGCTGGCTTGGATTCATTACATGAATATGGAAATTGCTCCATCTCGAAAAAATTTCGGCAGTACAAATGTTGGCTGCGACTAAGCCTCACTGTGGGATAGCTCCATAAATTTTTGAGCACAGACAATATGTTCTGCTCCGTAGACCGAGTCGACATATTGAGCGGCAGAGTGGTGGCGGCAACAGAGCTAAACATATGAATTACTGTTGAAGTGGCTACGCTATGTACGTCATTTTTGAGCTGCTAAACGGCGCCATTTCATATGTTTAAACTTGTTGCCGCTCACCGCTCTGTCGCTCACCACACTACCGTTCGTCTCTTTGCCGTTAAGTATGTGGCCTCGGCATAAGAGATTAACATTTAACACATAGCGTTAAATGGACAAGAATACAAAAAAAGAAATGGAGCGCGGTAATTTGCTTATTTGGGAATGAAATAATAAAGTATGAACCTTAGAAAAATTAATTTTATATTTGAATTATATTGAACAGTAAGGGCATTTTTAAATTACATGGTTTTCAACAGTGTATCCGGCAATAGTCGACATTCGCTATCCACACACTTCTGCGTAAGTTTTCTAAAGTTTTCATGAACTCTAAGGGCCTACTCGTGATATGGCACTCCATACAGTGAAGCGGTCCGAATGCAGAAGTCTCTGGTGAAGTTCTCTGTCGTTTGTTTCACTCCACTACCGTCCAGGAACACTTACGCGTGGAAGAACCGCGAATCGTAAACGAAAATCACGCTGCACTGCAATGATCGAGTGCGTATTTGAAAAATACACTTCAACACAAATTAACCTCTCTCTTCACGTGTCCAATGTATGATAGCAACTGAAAGGCAGACGAATACAAATCTGCCGTCAACCACTATAAGCCACGCACACTATCCACTCTCTTCGACCAACAGTGCCACCACAGCCTCCAGAACAAAAGACAAATTACCGAGCTCCACCCTGTATATATAAAATTAATTTTTTGGAATTTTCATCAAAATCGATCACGGCAACCTCCAAACACTCAAACAACTCAAGATAGTTTTTTTTGCATAAAAAATCTTTTTGTTCTGGTAATATTCGAGAATAACTTTTTGCTTGTAATCGAAAGAAGGCATATTCACCTTTTATTTTATTGAAAGATCGAGAAACTTGAAATATCTATCCATGTCTTAGAATCCTGTGAAGTTTCATGACATTTCATCCAATCGTTCTTAAATTATTGGTTTCAAAGTGACGTCAATTTTTTTTTACTATAAAATGAAACAAATTTTGAGTTTTGGTACTACATTGTTTCCTGATGATGAAAAACATCGTTGGTGCAAAGCAATGGCTTGATAAGTGTTGCGGTAAATCTGTGCCGGAATATACAAACGTCTAGTACTGGTTTGAGGAATATTAACGTAACCGTACTAGCACACCGTTTAGGAAGACCACATGAGAAAACGTCATAAAAATTCGTGAAATTTTGTTGGGTAACTGTAAAATTAAATACCGTGCGACTTAATTTTTCAAAGTATTATCAAAGTTGTTGGTTTGCAGCACAGATAACAAAAACGTCACTCTTAAATCACAAATTACGTGCTTAAGTGTTGCAATAAATTTTCAATACACTGTTGTAATATGAAATGTAAACTCCTATGTCGTCAAATTGCTCCTTTCCACGCCTTTCAGTCCTTAATTTCCCAAAATGAACCAACTCCATCTCGTACACTCGATATCTGCTTCACGCAGGTGCCTATTAACACAAATACCATATATACATATATGTGCATAGGTGATATTTTGCGTGAGTTTTCCCCAGTTGATCATGAAATATGGCTGAACGCAGGGGATCGGTTTGCAACAATGAACTGTTAAATTAAATGGGCCAAATTGTTATCAACTTTGTAAAACAGTAGCGAGTAACAACAAGCATAAAAAAATAAATATGTTATCATAAGTAAAAATACACAGTGTAGTAAATATAAATTTAAACATAGCAAAAGTAAGCTCAGGTATTTAATTTATTGCATATAAACATAAAAGAGAGTATTTCAATATTGTAAAACAATTCACAAACAACATGAAAATTTCTAACTGTAACGTGGGTTTTTAGCAATTTCTTCAACTTAAATGCTCAGCCAATAATTTAAGACAACATATCGCATATCATAGCCGACGAACACCGTAATAAAAGTATACAGTTACAACCTTAAAGTAACTCGATATGCCAACATAAATACTCCCTTGAACATTGCAATAATTCACATGTCTCAAACGTATACTCTGACACAACAACTGTGTGTGTGTGGAACCCTTTAAGCTTTTGTATCGGAAATATGAATACGTATAGCATTTCCTTTTTACTCTTGTGTTCTGTTTAAATTGCGTTTTGTTTGCTTCTTCATTCAATATTCTTGAGGTTTTCACATTCTTTAAATGTAAATACTTTTGGTCCTCTTGCAGCCTTCTGCTGTATCCATTCACCAGACACACATACACACGCACAAATTTACATATTTTTCGTATAGTTGTATATAAGTATAGTGGTTGACTGTATATGTGTGCGTGTATTGATTGAATGAATGACTTCTTTGATTTAACATATTTCGATTTGTTTTTGGTTTTCGGGCATTGTTGGCTAAATGTTATGGGTCTCCTCCTCCTCCTCCTACTTGGCTAACCCCACAAATAGCAGCATCATCAGCAACCAGACTGATAGGCTATCGCCCCCCTTAAAATTGCGCATTCTGCCCTCTCATTGATATTCTTGTGTGTATGAAGGCAAACTATTTATTTATTTAAATATTCAAACTGTTTCTAATTTTTCTTTCGAATTCCGTTTTATGGTTTCTCGACTCAAGTTGATTTTTGCTGAATTAAGGAAAATCAAACACAACAAAAAAAAAAATGGTCCATCAACCGATTGAAGGAAGTGAAGGAATTATAAAAACACCGCAAATGTTCTTTTGTGATTTGAACATTGGCGTAGAAAGGTTTTATTATACTCGATTGTATTGCAGAGAAACGTCTTAAGACGAAAAACGATATAATCTCTCAGATGATTATAAAACAGCTAACGAGGAGTGGAGAGAAAGTTTATGGGAATGAAATAATTTATAGTAATAAGAAATAACAAAAAATACAATAATACAATAATACAATAATGCAATAATACAATAATACAATAATACAATAATACAATAATACAATAATACAATAATACAATAATACAATAATACAATAATACAATAATACAATAATACAATAATACAATAATACAATAATACAATAATACAATAATACAATAATACAATAATACAATAATACAATAATACAATAATACAATAATACAATAATACAATAATACAATAATACAATAATACAATAATACAATAATACAATAATACAATAATACAATAATACAATAATACAATAATACAATAATACAATAATACAATAATACAATAATACAATAATACAATAATACAATAATACAATAATACAATAATACAATAATACAATAATACAATAATACAATAATACAATAATACAATAATACAATAATACAATAATACAATAATACAATAATACAATAATACAATAATACAATAATACAATAATACAATAATACAATAATACAATAATACAATAATACAATAATACAATAATACAATAATACAATAATACAATAATACAATAATACAATAATACAATAATACAATAATACAATAATACAATAATACAATAATACAATAATACAATAATACAATAATACAATAATACAATAATACAATAATACAATAATACAATAATACAATAATACAATAATACAATAGTACAATAATACAATAATACAATAATACAATAATACAATAATACAATAATACAATAATACAATAATACAATAATACAATAATACAATAATACAATAATACAATAATACAATAATACAATAATACAATAATACAATAATACAATAATACAATAATACAATAATACAATAATACAATAATACAATAATACAATAATACAATAATACAATAATACAATAATACAATAATACAATAATACAATAATACAATAATACAATAATACAATAATACAATAATACAATAATACAATAATACAGTGCAACACATAAATTGGTGCCACCTTCGTACCCAGCTATTTTTGAAGTATATACCGAAACTAAAAAAATCCCCAAAGGACTTGACTCCATCACATCGAAACATTTTTTTATGGATACTCCAATATTTTCACCCGAACACGATTTTTTGACCATTTTTACGGAGGCCATATTTCATGAACCGTTCGAAATTTTTTCCTTTCGTCTTAGACAAAGTTGTAGATCTAAATCAGACCAAAAAAAGCCTCAAATAGACCGACCCAAAAAAATGGCATCCAGTGCTTGAAAATTGCAAAAATATGGGAAAAAAGGATATTTTTTTCATGATGTTTTCACCATAAAATTATGATTATCATAAGCCGGTCCACCTCAACTCGTCGTCGTACCCAACAATTGAACAACAGGCACATTTTCACATCAGTGGATTCGTAATTGTGATTTTTCAAAATTTCGGGACATCAGAATTCATTTTAAAGGTAAGTTTCGTATTTTGATCCCTAGAATACGATTTTCTTGTCACTTGAGAGATTTTTTTGCCTCCCTACAAATCGACCCATCCTAGTGGATATCCATTCTTGTTCATATGAAGATTTTTACGTGCCTTTATCTCCTAAACTAAGCTACCGAAGTTTGCTGTCGTCAACATCGAGGGAGCCGCCGATCAAAAAAATGTATACGTCTGTGACAGAAATCGAACAAAGGCCACCTGCGTGATGGTCGCGTGTTACACCCATTATGCCACGATCGGCTCCGTTTTACTAGTCCACCGAGTCAGCATCCCGAAAAATCCAGTTCTCGTTGCTCTTAAAATGAATATTCAGCAACGTCAATTTGGTCTTCTTTCTCGCAAAGGCTTCACCGTACGCCTTACTTGTCAATTACTTTCTTGTCCTGACAACACCTCCGTCAGCTGGTAAGTTTCTCCCACGTTTTTCCATCAAATTCTCACTAAGTGGAAGTAGTTAGATCGTTCTGCGCTTATTGTCTGTTAAACTTCTCGTTTAAAATCTTATAGGATCTCGTGCCTAATTGCATCTCCTTAGCCTTCTTCTAATGTATTGGCATGTTTCTTTCGCCATAACTTACTACATTCTTCTTATTCAACTTGCACCTACAAAACTTTCGCTGTGCACCTCGTCTTGTTCTCCCTATACAGCCATAAACATACATGAGCTTCTTGTATGTACTCACATGAATCGATTCCGAAATGAATATTTTATTTGCATGTACACACTCCCATACAGAAACGCATTTATTCCCAATAGCAATATTAACATAATGAAACTTAAGGTTGTATATTTTTATGATTATGTAAACACAAACATACACACACACACACACACACATGCATACACATATCAACGTTTCGCCTACAAAGCGAAGTAAAGGACTCTTACATGAATAATGGGCGGTTACATTTAAGGTATCTCTGAGATGAGGGGGGGTTAAAATCACTTAAGCTCTTGTTTCATAGGCGTTCTTTGTTAATTTCCCATTACTGCGAATTGAACTTTGGTTAAGAAATGTAATAATTTAACATTTATGATGCATTTGTACGTATTGATGTAATTCATGATAAAAAAAATCTTGAGATGTGCGTAATGGTGAATATATATTTGAATATATACAGAGGGAAGTGAGTAGAATAATTGCAAATCTCTTAGGTATAATTAAAAAGTAAATGTCTTGTGTGTAATTTAAAATAATTGGAATAAGTCTTAAATTTTTTTTATATTTTGTGATATAATCAATGATAGAAATTTGTGTTGCAAATTAAATGAAAAATCTGCATAATTCTTGAAATATTTTTTTGCAAATTAATTGACAAATGTAAATAATTTCCGTTTGTTTTATCTGTCCTACTCAGTAGAGTGGATGTGTTTATTACTTAAGAGATTTCGGTGGTTTTATGCGTAGAAACATTATTATCGTAGTCTAGACTTTTAAATAATTTGGAATAATTAAGCAACGTGGCCTTTTTTGGTGTATTATTAAGCGTAACTGTATTTAAAATGGGGCTTCTGTTCAATTTGTTTAATGACACAAACACACACACAAAAGTTGGTATTCGATATCAGACCATAAATACTTTATGTTTTTATGTTTCGGTTCTCGAGGTCAGAACATCAACTTTTTTTGTATGCCGAATTAACACGTAAGTTGAGAAATTTAAGTCTCAAATTAATTTTTTTTAATGCTTGAAATCAACTATGTATACGTATATGCAAGTAGTGAGATTGCGTGCGAACACTATGGTCCTCTGCCCTTAAGCCAGATCAAGCCATCAGTGAACTTCACCAGATTCTCCACACGTATCTCACTCTGGTTCGGAGATGGACAGTTAATACCATCGTCATGAATTGGTGCGGGGTCTTCTGAAGTGGTGTTCGTATCCAGCAGATTTCTGAAATGTTCTCTCCATATCTTCAGAACGTTATCCGGGTCCGTCACTAGCTGGCCATTACTGTCCTTGCAGGATGGCAACCCTGTTCCACGCATTATCCCTTAACTCTCTGGTCGAATTTTCGGGCTTCCCCTTTACTCACTCTGCCTCTTCTTCAGCTCCTTTTTTTCTGTCTAAAAAGTTGTGTCTCGTCTTTTCTCCCTGTGTCGTTCACGAGCGGCTCGCGTTGCCATTGGCTGCAGGTTTGCCCAGTATGCAGCATCCGTCTCTCTCGTGGCATTGCGACATTCATCATCGTACCAGGCATCTTCTTGAGACGGCTTTGAGTACCCAAGTACGCTTCTCGCAGCCCGTTCTAAGGAGAGACAACATCGAGGGGGCCGGCAATGAAAGAAAAATGTAGATGACTGGAGGCGGGAATCAAACCCAGGATCTGCCTCATGATAGTCTCGTGTTCTATTCACTATGCCACGGCCGGTCCCCTAATGCTGCTAACTACCATATTTCTTGCCGCAGAGAAAACAATCAGTCGGATGCCATTGTTTAACGGTTCGGTTTGCAGACTGGATTTTCCGATGGTAGGCTCAAATGCGGTCTCCCTGCTTATTTTAGCATTAAAATCGCTTAGTACAATTTTGATGTCATGGCTCGGGCTATGGTCATATACATTTCCTAGGCTCTTGTAGAACTCGTCTGTGTTTTCAACGCTTTTCTCTTCTGTCGGAGCATGGGCACATATAAATGTTATGTGGAAAAACTTTGTCTTGACTCTTATGGTGGCTATACGTTCTCACACCGGGTTGAACATTGAGACTGGATGTTGCAATCTCTTGCCAACCACAAATCCACATTCAAACTCGTTCTTCTCCGCATGGCCACTATAGTAGATATCGCACGTCTTCATGCGCGAGGACTCGTGTCCAGTCCACCGGATTTCATGTAAAGCGGTTATGTCAGCCTTGTATTCTTCGAGAACTTCCGCCAGTTGGGTGGTGGCACCTGGTCTATACAGTGTTCTAACATTCCAGGTGCATATCCTCAAATAACGGTCCTCAATTCGTTTGCGGTGGTCGTAAACATATTGGGGAGTCCATTTGGTTATTTTCTTACTTATTTTCATTGCAATTGTCAAACGTCAGTGGCGGGTCGGTGCAAGCTAGTGCACCACATCACAGTTTGCTCCTCTTGTTAGAATTTAATTACATCCACCCATTCTGGTTCAGACGTTGACCAGGGTTCCGCTCACTCTGAGCCGACGTGCCTGGGTTTAAGGTTTCGCCTCTCACAGTTAGCCGTGTTCTGACGGGTGTCAGAGGCACGTTTCTAGGCGTCATCACGTGGAGGTACTCCGTCCGCAGTAGCACCACGAATACGGAGCTCTGTGAGTAGACTTGAAGTGTAATTGACAAGGAGCACCCAGGGTTTACCAAGTAAAACCGATCAGAAGCTGTACCTTGCATCACACTCTCGACGTTCACATATGGATGATGTAATTTGTTAAAAAAAAGCTCTATAAAAAAGCTTTATAGAAAAAATATTTGTTATCCCATTTATCTAGCTTGTTTACCATCGTTTGAAAAGTACAACGACTAACTTAAAGTCTTCAAACTAGTCGCAAAGTTTTCCTTTATTTTAACATCACAGGTTGGTACTAGAAAGTTAAATATCTACCTAAAACAATCATTCATCTCTCATACATCATCGCTGCTGTGACTAACGGCCATCATATGTGAGTGTAATTTCCTCAACAGCTGAAGTCATTAATTTTACATATTTTTCAAAAATTAGCAAATGTCCTTTCGGCTGCTGTCAATTGCAGCATCTATCCATCCACAAGCCTTTGGCAAAGGGGATAGTGAGAGACGGCGACGGCTGTTATACATAAAATATGGCCCAAAAGAATTATTAACATTTTGTTTTGCCTATAACCCATAATGGAAAAATAATCGAATGGCAACAACTGGAACAACAACTGGTTGACATATACTAGTTGTGATTAATTTCCGGTTTCTTGACGATAACAATAAAAGCAACAACGAGTGCTGTCATCTTTACTCTATCGTCCCAAATAACAAACAACAATATTGGTAATAAAATAAATGAAATACACCCACACCTATACACATATACACACGTAGCATGACACTAATACCTATGATATTGGCTATAACACTAAGGGTGTTTGGATTCTTACCACACTCTGTGTGTGTGTAGGTGTATTTTAAATGATTTTTTGCGGAGCTCTCTCAGCCAATGAGCCTTTTGAAATCCACTTAAAGCCTTTATACGAGAGATTGTTGTGCATGTGTGTGTCTGTATCCGTGTAAGAGCATACATATCTGTACATTGACACCGTTAACATAAAACTATTGCAATCAATAGTACATGAAACACCTGCTTAATGCACAAAACTCTGGCAGATCCGTTTCATTTCAGCACAGACACACTACATCACCAGTGGCATAATCACCATATGGGTCGACCGCACCCACACCTAAACAACCACAATGTCATCACCATCACCAGCCCCAACGCCGTCGTCATCATCATCATCCACCTCTACATCTGGATCAGCATCGCAATGAAATATAAAACAAATGTTCAAATTATGCAATTTAGTCCTTTCAAATAATAATGTTTGCCATGCCAATGCATAACGTGTAGACGAGAGCAGGTGGCGAGAATGTATTTGTATGTCGAAAGAGGTAGATATAATAAGTTGTAAAAATTATTGAGATTAAGTAAAATCATTATTAATTTCTTCATAATAATGAAATGTTATGTAAAATGGGGTTCCGAAATTCAAAATTTCAATTTGAATAAATAAATTTTCCAAAAGAAAACTGGCCAAAAAACGGTGGTTAGAATTTTTATTTTAACAACTGTAGCTGGAGAACCGGGGATGGGGGATTTTCTGATTTGAGATTTCTGATTGTTATTCACTTGGGATAATTAGAATCTGTGTTTGGATGTTTCCAAGCTGCTCACAATATCTGGTATATCACCTGTTCCCCGGGCAATGTCACTAAACAATCGTAAAATTTTAAACACAACCCGCCATAGACGTTTGAACTTTTGCTATGAAAAGAACTAAGGAAAGAATAAAACGGAACCCCTAAAATGTTGACGACCACCATAAAAAAAGATATGCACCTGGAATGTTAGAACACAGCATAGACCAGGTGCCTCCATCCAACTGTCGGAAGTCTTCGAAGAATACAAGGCTAACATAACCGCTTTACAGGAAATCCGGTGGTCGGGACGCAGGTGCTCGCGCTTAAGACGAGCGACATCTACTATAGTGGTCATGCCGACACGCACGAGTTTGGATGTAGGTTTGTGGTTGGTAAGAGATTGTGATACCCAGTCTCACGGTTTAACCTGGTGTGCGAACGAATAGCCACCATAAGAGTCAAAACAAAGTTTTTCCACATAAAAATTATATGTGCCCATGCTCCGATAGAAGAGAAAATCAATGAGGACAAAGAAGAGTTCTACTAGAGCCTAGAAAATGTATATGACCGTAGCCCAAGCCATGACATCAAATTTGCAAGAAATATGGTAGTTAGCAGCACTAGAAATATTTATAAGGCAACATGGTTATCTCCAGATCAATTGACAAGGATGGAAGGCACGGATCGAGTGTTCTGGACGTACGAGTGATCAGGGCTGCGAACATAGACTCCGATCATAACCTCACCGCAGTTATGGTACGCACAAGGCTAAGCAAAGCGAAAAACGTATGTAACTATGCACAACGAAGGCCGGACATCGGTAAACTGCTGACCACAGAGGTAGCGCACGCTTACACCGACCACCTAACTCAACTGCTACGGTATGCTATTACCTCGCAGCGGCTATATCTTGCCGACTCCATAGAACGAACTGCAAGAGGCGTACTTGGGTACTTAAAGCAGTCTCAAGAAGATGACTGATACGATGACGAATGTCGCAATGTCACGAGAGAGACGGATGCTGCACACAGCGAAACTGCAGCCAATTGCAACGCGAGCTGTTCGTGAGCGGCACAGAGAGAAGTAACGAGAGGCAACTCGTATTTTTAGACGGGAAAAGAATGAGCTGAAGAAGGGGCAGGATGAGTGTACACAGAGTTTCTCCGAAGTAGAGGGGAGGCCCGAAAATTCTACCAGAGAATAAAGGCGAGAATGAGTGTAACAGAGTTGCCTTCCTGTAAGGACAGTGATAGCCAGCTAGTGACGGACCAGGATAAAGTTCTGAAAATATGGAGAGTTCATTTCAGAAATTTACTAGATACGGACACCACTCCCAAAGACTCCGCTCCAATCCATGACGATGGTATTAACTGTCCACCTCCGAGCCAGAGTGAGATGCGCGTGGCCACCTCCTGCCTTAAAAACAACAAAGCTGCTGGAGCCGATGATCTCCCTGCTGAATTGTTTAAGGCAGGCGGGGAGGAGCTGATTAGGAGCATGTATCAGCTTATGGAGAACATCTGGCTAGAGGAGAGCATGCCAGGGGTTTGCAGTCTCAGCCTGTTATGTCCCATATACAAGAAAGGAGATCGTAAGGAATGTAAAAACTACCGTGCAATTACCCTAATACCAATTGCGTACAAGGTCCTTTCGAGCATATTGTGTGAACGTCTAAAGCCAATTGTAGAGACAGATCTAATATATACTTTACGACAAATCCTGGAAAAAAAACTCAAACCTTCTACCTCTTTGTCGACTACAAAGCTGCCTTCGAGTCTTCGATAAGGAAAAGGCGATATGAGGCCATGTCTGAGTTTGGTATTCAAGCAAAGCTGATTCGACTTTGCAGATGTACCTTGGAAAACACCAAATCCTCGGTTAAGATTGGTAAGGACCACTCTGAACCATTCAACACGAAATGAGGTCTCAGTCAGGGTGATAGCTTGTCCTGTTCACTATTTAATATAGTTATGGAGAAGGTGATGAGAAAGGATGGTGTCAATATGTCTGGCACCATATTCCACAAGAGCCACATGCCACTAGCCTATGCCGATAATGTATACATCATTGACCGAAATCTGTGGGATGTTACTGCAGTTTTCTTATCACTAGAAAAGGAGTCAGCAAAAATGCATTTAGCGGTCAACGAGGACAAAACAAATATAATGATTTCGAGGAACATAGAGTTCTCTCGATGGGAACGCACCGTGAACGTTAACAATTATTGATTTGGGGTAGTAGATGAGTTTACCTACCTCGGATCTTCCGTCAATTAGAAAAATAGTGTCAGAAAAGGAATCAAGCGGAGAATAGTGCTCGCCAATAGATGTTTTTACGGACTTCGGCAGCACTTTAGTAACACCACCTTATCTCGAGATACGAGGAAATAGCTGTACCAGGTGTTAGTTTTACCCGTACTGTTGTATGCTGTCGAATCGTGGGTGCTTATGACAACAGACATACAAAACCTGGGAGAGAAAAGTAATTCGAAAAATATATGGACCTATTTGTATCGACGAAGAGTTTCGCCATCGAATGAACCATGAGCTGTATGAGCTTTTCCACGACATCGAAATAGTCAGAATCCAACGACTTCGATGTCTGGGACATATTGCCATGATTGATGGAAATGCTTCAGCGAGAAAGGTGTTTGAAGGCGAACCTGAAGGACGGCGCAGAGCAGGCAGACCCAAACTTCGTTGGAAGGACCAAGTGGTTGGCGACGTGCCACCATCTGGTAGGAGTAACTGCAGAACACACGGAGAAGACCAAAGAGTGTGGAATATTTTAAAATACATGAAGAAAAGAAAAAACAAGAACCGGCAAACGTTATCAGGACCATTATTTAAGGATATGTACCCGTAATGTCCGAAATCTCTATAGATATTTCAATTAAGATTTTTTTTTTTTAAATATTTTTCCATACAAAAATTTTGTCGTCTTTTTTTGTAATCGTGAAACTATAACACTAACATTAAACAAATATTATAAGAATATTCATGTTATTTGGTGTCGAGATTGTCGACAGCAACATCGCAGTATTAGTGTCGAGTCAATCGGCATGTCTAGTAAAAGCTTCTCAAACAGTGATGTTCGCTTTCGGCGATAAACAGTAGGTTCCGTTGGTTGTGAATCTAAAAATAGATAGCGTGTTAATTCACAAAAACGCGAGAAGCTATCCCGTACGTCATTCATGGAATGTAAAGGGAAATTAAGTTTTTAAGAAAATCAATATCTTCTATACACATTCCATATATCTATATTTCCTTAATGTCCACACCGTCACCCCTCTCTCATTTTGCAGTTACCTCAAATACACAAAAGCATTCTCTCTGTCCTGTTTGTACGCTAGAATCCCTATTTGAATTGAAAATAATTTCAATTTCTATTGCTAAATGTTCTAATAGTTTAACATGTTCTACGTATAAGAATTTCTATTTTATTTCGATTTATCTGCCTGTTCGTCGTGGTCGTTGCTGTTGTTGTTATTGCTACTACAGCCTCTGTTGCTGGAATCTTTTGTTGTAGTAGATTTTTCGTTGCTATTTGCCGCATTCAGATATCGCATTTGCCATTCATGGCCGAGAGAGAGATAATATTGGAAATTCACTGCATGAACATGCATGTTCTGTTGCATATAAAAGTCAGTTTGGTATTTCATTGAACATTTTTCGTACATTTTCCAAACTAAATAAATGAGCCCCCAGTGGGTGGTGCTGATTGGTTTGCAAATGGGCTGTGAGTGTACCATTTAGGGTGCATTAACCGTACCAAACAAGGGAGGATGCAGGCGGAGATATTGAAAGGAAATTAGGATATGTTAACTATAGCAGGACCATTATGTATTCTCGCAATGCACAGAAATGTTTCCTGTTTGTTTTTAAAGACATTAAAAAAAAACTGAAATTAAATAAAATTGCATTGCTTGCTGGATATTTTTTGTGTGTTGTTGGCAATAACCTACTTTGCAACAGGAATTCATTAAAAGGTTTTTGCAATAATGGGGAAACAATTAATTTTATAAAAAATTTAAGGGTAACGTATCGTAATAAAAATATTACTTTTTACTTCTATCAGAAAGCTGAAAATGTTTGTAAATGCCCTGAAGTCTGGTCATTTAAATGCAATGAACTGTTCTTTTTCAGAATTCTAAGGACCTTCTCCCTTTTAGGCCTTCCATTGGAATAGTTAGTCGCATGGATAATGTTTATTTGTCTAAAAGTAAATAATAATCGAAAAATTATTACATCATATATTAAATAATTTTAACTGCCCATGTCACCCGAAGATAAGAACATTATTCAAAGCACATGTACAGGGCAAAGTATTTAAAATCCAGAAAAAGTCCAGCCAATCACGCACAAAGTGATAAGTTACGATTTGTATTTGCAACTCTTTTTCTGGTATTAAAGGCACACCTCGCCTGAATGACGAATGGGTTGACCTAAAATGGCAACGAAAACGGTAAATGGGGTTATGTTGGGGGTCAATTGTACATTAAAAATCCACTTGAATCAAAATCAAATTTGTAACGCCCATAAGGAGGCGTGGTAGATATGACAATATATATATATATATATATACTAGTGGGCCCGGCAATGCTTCGCTATTGCATATTAACTTGTAATATATTTCACATTTAGGTCTACAAAGTACTTTGAAAATGGTACTTAAGCTCGACAATAATATGTTGAGTTTATTTACTTATGTAACTTATTTAAAGTAACTCCTTAACATTAAAGTTAACCAATTAAGTTTTATTGTTGTAAATGCTAATAAAAGGTTCATCGTCAAAGTCATATCTATAGTGCCGACATGTAGATTAAGTTTTTTCTGTATGTAGGGCGAAAAACCACTTCTTCTACAAATCGGAAACAGACATTCCTCTAAAGATCAAAATTATTTATTTTGATCCGTAGTAGCGGGAACCATCTGTATACTATCTCTTTGGTCATAAAAAAACATTTTTGATATGCCTTCTCCTATTGACCGCAAATGAAAATTCTTCTCACACGGATCAAGAATAATCCGGAATACTATTTTTGTATTGAACTCGTATTACCATTTTTTGAGATAATTCGGTCACCAACGATTGGCTTAACAAAAGGATGGTCTCACGCGCTGTATGGCATGTTACACCGTCGTGTTGGAACCATTTCTCCTTTAAATAATGTGCAATGACATGATAAATAAAAAAATCGATTGATCGTCCACTGGCTCTAGTTCTTCTACCAGTTGGATTTTATATGAATGTAGGCCAAGATCTTTCCTCAGCATTTGTAGAGACCGAGTTGCTGAGAAAGACGTCGGTTCGATAAATTCGAGTCCCCTGTCACACTAACGTCTACAGCGTCGATGGCTTCTATTAGCTGCTCAGATGGATCATTATGTGCACCCTCAACTTCACAAAGGGCTCCATAAGTTTGGCGAACAGAACGTGCATTTTGAAAATAAATTTGCAAGATTTGTAAACGTTGTTCTTGTTTAGTTTTTACATGGTGATTTTGCAAAGTATACTAAAAGAAAGACTATCACACTTCATTAGTATGACAGGTTTACACTTATACCTATCAGAAGTTATATATGTCAAGAAAAATACCCCATGCATAGGTTATTTTCAATTGTTTGCTAATGTTACCTCTGATATACTATAAAAATTTAACCATTGTAGCATAACTACAATGAATATTGCTTAATTTTTCTATTTATATGAATTATTACCGATTCGCTCTCCTTAAAAGTAATTGAAAAATACATACCTGTAAAGTAAATTAAAAAAAATCACTATTTTAGTCTGCGCATCCTCAACTGCCTGGTGTACGGACCATTATTTGATACAGTTAAAATGTTAACTATTGAAGTGCGTGGGCAGCGCCTCGCCACTTGCAACTTATTTAGTTCGAAATAGCCTGATCATTAGGGCGAATCAATTAGTTCGCGTCACAAAAAAAAAGTGTTAATAGTATACCAGTATTGGAACTTACGAAGAATTCTTAGAAAATTTCACTAAGAAACTATATGTCTAAATCAATTCATAGTTCGCGCTGAGAAGCATGAAGATTTAAGGTAGAGATATTTTTTTAGCAATGAGCAATTATTCAGTTACTTCAGACCTATGGGCCCCGGCTCTAATTTTTACCTACCATTCCAATGTTTGGAGACCAAGACGAAAAGAATAGTATATTTTTGATTTTTTAATTGGGATCCCGACCAATATTCTGAAAAATGATTTTTAAAAACTTAATTTCTGTATGCCAACACTTAGAGGCCATAACTTTTTAACAAATACATTGATTTGCTTCTGTAATACCTCATTTAGTTTGTTGGGAAGTCAGTTTTACGCAGAAGGTCTCAAAAAATATACATCTGAAGTTTTCTGTTCGTGCTCATTAAAAAACAAAAAAAAATCTTTATTTGAAATCTTCATGCTTTCCAACGCGAGCTAGGAATTGATTTTAGACACAAAGCTTTTTGGTGAAATTTTCTTAAAATTCATCGTAGATTGCGATTTTGGTTACGATTTTTGCGAATAAAAAAGTTGCCCCACATTATTGTTCATATCTCTAGGCGAACATCAATAAACTGTGGAATTTTGACAGTTTTAACTGTTTGTTTTAAAAAGGGTGTGGAACAGCCCATTTCCACCCTTACTGTAATTAATACTGCTCCAACAACATATATACAAAATCTCATCTTCATACATCTGATAGTTCTTAAGATATAGCCCTATCGATTTTCAAGTTGTATGGGCGGTGCCACGCCCCTTTATCCAATCACAACCAAATATAGCCTGAGACTATCAACAGGTCAACAGTACCACTTGGTAAAATTTTCGTATCAATCGATCTATTAGAAAAGCCGTTAGAGCGATTTTTGAAAAGAGGGCTTGCTACCGCCCACTTCCATCCTGGCTGTAATTAATACTGCTTCAACAACATACATATATACCAAATATCATCTCCATACCTCTGATAGTTCATGAAATATAGCCTTTTTAATTTTCAAGTTGTATGGGCGGTGCCACGCCCCTTTATCCAATTACAACCAAATGTAGTCAGGAACTATCTACAGATCAACGGTACCTTATGGTAAAATTTTTGTATCAATCGATCTATTACAAAAGCCGTTAGAGCGATTTTTGAAAGGGGGCGTGGCACCGCCCACTTCCATCCTGGCTGTAATTAATACTGCTCAAACAACATATATACCAAATCTCATCTTTATACCTCTGATAGTTCATGAAATATAGGCTTTTTAATTTTCAAGTTGTATGGGCGGTGCCACGCCCCTTTATCCAATTACAACCAAATGTAGTCAGGAACTATCTACAGATCAACAGTACCTTATGGTAAAATTTTCGTATCAATCGATCTATTAGAAAAGCCGTTAGAGCGATTTTTGAAAAGGGGGCGTGGCACCGCCCACTTCCATCCTGGCTGTAATTAATACTGCTCCAACAACATACATATATACCAAATATCATCTCCATACCTCTGATAGTTCATGAAATATAGCCTTTTTAATTTTCAAGTTGTATGGGCGTTGCCACGCCCATTTATCCAATCACAACCAAATTTAGTCAGGGACTACCAACAGGTCAACAGTACCACTTGGTAAAATTTTCGTATCTATCGGTCTATTAGAAAAGCCGTTAGATTGATTTGTTAAAAGTGGGCGTGGCACCGCCTACTTGCACCCTGTCTGTAATTCTAACTTTACGAACAACATATATACCAAATCTCATCTTCATTCCTCTGATAGTTCATGAGATATAGCCCTTTTAATTTTCAAGTTGTATGGGCAGTGCCACGCCCCTTTATCCAATTACAACTAAATGTAGTCAGGAACTCTCTACAGGTTAACAGTACCTCATGGTAAAATTTTTGTATCAATCGATCTATTAGAAAGGCCGTTACAGCGATTTTTGAAAAGGGGGCGTGGCACCGCCGTATGTCAGTCCCCGCGATTACAGCAGTAATTTAAGAGCAATCAAGCTGAAATAGTGTACGCAAGCTTTGCTGCCATAAATGGAGGTTAAGTTCTAAGATGAGCCCGATCGGTCGAAAACTAATCCCACCTCCCATACAAACTCCCCCTTTTTGGGGTCTGTCCCTACGATTACAGTTGTAGTTTAAGGGCAATCAAGCTGACATTTTGTATGCAAGCTTCCCTACACCAAGTGGAGGTCCGTATGTCAAGTCCCCGCGATTACAGTAGTAATTTAAGAGCAATCAAGTTGAAATATTGTATGAAAGCTTTTCTGCTCTAAGCGGAGGTTAAGTATTAAAATGAGACCGATCGGTCAAAAACTACTCTCACCTTCCATACAAACTCTCCCTTTTTTGTGTTTGTCCCTGCGATTGCAGCCGTATTTTAAGAGGTATATAGCTGACATTTTGTATGTCCGTGAAGATAGATTCGGAATCTAACTAGCGGAGACAACAACCATTTCGGTTAACATAATTCTGTTAACTAGTTAACAGAGCTCTGTTAACCTTTAAAATCAACACTCTTTAAATAAAAACGCTTTTTTTTAATTTTTATAAGCAAAAGAAATGTTTTTATAAATTAATTATATAAACAACATATCAAATATGACATATTCCACGCAAAAGAATAACAATTGTAAATCACAATAGAGTTACTTATGCTGCAACAGTCACGACTTTTCGGAATATAAGTCTTAATAAAACAAAAGCAGAGAATTCTCCCGGTACCTCACCTACACCATAACATTGTACTTAGGAAAAGCTATCAGAAAAATGTGTCCCCAAATTTCAGAACAGCTCCAGAGC
This sequence comes from Muscina levida, assembly GCA_964034835.1. Lineage (NCBI taxonomy): Eukaryota > Metazoa > Arthropoda > Insecta > Diptera > Muscidae > Muscina > Muscina levida. The sequence goes on along the minus strand of OZ035883.1, from coordinate 26,522,650 downwards.
TCCAGATTCGTCTCTTTTATATGGCCCCTATGAATAACAGAATCTCCCACTGTGCGAAAACGAAGAATTCTCCCGGTATCTCACCTATACCATGACATTGTACTTAGGAAAAGCCATTAGAAAAATATGTCGCCATAATTCAAAAGAGCTCCAGAGCTCCACATTCGTCACTTTTATATGGCCCATATGAAATTCAGAATCTCCCACTGTGCGAAAACGAAGAATTCTCCCGGTATCTCACCTATACCATGATATTGTACTTACGAAAAGCTATCAGAAAAATGTATCCCCAAATTTCAAAAGAGCTCCAGAGCTCCACATTCGTCACTTTTATATGGCCCATATGAAATTCAGAATCTCCCACTGTGCGAAAACGAAGAATTCTCCCGGTATCTCACCTATACCATGATATTGTACTTAGGAAAAGCCATTAGAAAAATATGTCGCCATAATTCAAAAGAGCTCCAGAGCTCCACATTCGTCACTTTTATATGGCCCATATGAAATTCAGAATCTCCCACTGTGCGAAAACGAAGAATTCTCCCGGTATCTCACCTATACCATGATATTGTACTTAGGAAAAGCCATTAGAAAAATATGTCGCCATAATTCAAAAGAGCTCCAGAGCTCCACATTCGTCACTTTTATATGGCCCATATGAAATTCAGAATCTCCCACTGTGCGAAAACGAAGAATTCTCCCGGTATCTCACCTATACCATGATATTGTACTTAAGAAAAGCTATCAGAAAAATGTATCCCCAAATTTCAAAACAGCTCCAGAGCTCCACATTCGTCACTTTTATATGGCCCATATGAAATTCAGAATCTCCCACTGTGCGAAAACGAAGAATTCTCCCGGTATCTCACCTATACCATGATATTGTACTTAGGAAAAGCCATTAGAAAAATATGTCGCCATAATTCAAAAGAGCTCCAGAGCTCCACATTCGTCACTTTTATATGGCCCATATGAAATTCAGAATCTCCCACTGTGCGAAAACGAAGAATTCTCCCGGTATCTCACCTATACCATGATATTGTACTTACGAAAAGCTATCAGAAAAATGTATCCCCAAATTTCAAAAGAGCTCCAGAGCTCCACATTCGTCACTTTTATATGGCCCATATGAAATTCAGAATCTCCCACTGTGCGAAAACGAAGAATTCTCCCGGTATCTCACCTATACCATGATATTGTACTTACGAAAAGCTATCAGAAAAATGTATCCCCAAATTTCAAAAGAGCTCCAGAGCTCCACATTCGTCACTTTTATATGGCCCGTATGAAATTCAGATTCTCCCACTGTGCGAAAACTAAGAATTCTGCAGATATGACACTTATGCCAGGATATTATACATAGAAAGAGCTTTCAGAAAAATGTGTTCTTAAATTTCAGAACAGCTTCAGAACACCAAATTCTTCACTTTTATATGGCCTTCAGAAGTAACAGAATCGCCCACTGTGCGAAAACTAAGAATTCTGCAGATATGACACTTATGCCAGGATATTATACATGCGAAGAGCTTTCAGAAAAATGTGACCGTTAATTTCAGAACAACTTCAGAACATGAGATTCTTAACTTTATATTTTGCCCCAAGAAATATTTTTTGCCCATTGTGCAAAAATTCTAACGCCTGCGTCATTACCGTTGTTCCAGTTTGATATCTCTTTTCTAGTAGTTAATGCTTCTATAAACTTATTTAATTTAACAAACTTTAAGTTTGAAGAAAATCCTTTTTTTCATACAAACATAATGGAAAAATAATAATTATAAATATTATAATAAATATAAAATAAAACAAAGGAATGACCTTAAGCCTAACCATATCAAACAAATAATATTAAAATAATTTATTTGAAAAATTCCAAATATGATATATTACTATCCAATCAATCAATTATTAACAAAAACCAAACATTTTGAAAAAATAAAAATGCTCCTTAAGAAGCATAAATTAACATAAAATTCTTAAAGTCCCATCCAGGTATCGAACTGCCGACCTCACGGCTCCTACGCGGACATGCTAGCACCTACACCACAACGGCCGGTGTTCATTCGCAGAAAATTTGTGTAATCTAGATCGTAAGGGTTGAATAACTGCAAAACAAGCGAAAATTTTGAAGATGTCAAGAGCAATGTAATAAAACTTTATGATCTTGTTGTGTGTGCGCGTAGGTGAATATGTTTGCAAAATGTTCACACTACATACGTACATACACAGTACCACAACGGTGGTAGCATCAGCAAAACAACTGCATATTGTATTTGTTTTTAAGCAGTTATAAGGAAACTAAAACTTCTGTTGCGAACATAGGTAGGTATTTTATGATATACAATGAAATGACATAAATTTACTTTTATTTTATGTCTGCTGTTGTCATCTTAAAAATGTTAGCTTGTTATTAATGATTAACCTTTCGGTTTACAATTCTAGAATATTCTGATGGTGTGGAGAAGTCTGAGTTCGAATCCTCAAGAGGTTGAGATAATTTTTTGTTTTACACACAAATAATTTTTCTCAACAACCAACAAGAAACATTTAACATTTTTTAAATGAAAATGGTTAATTTTCGAATTATTGTTATTTTATTCGAACTTTTTTGAAATTTCTTAAAAATCTAAAAAAACCTTAACTTATGTTGAGTAGTCACACTTTATTTTGTTAATAAAAAAATTTATTATGGACACATTAATTCTTTTTGACAACAAAGACATAATGGGATTAAGACTCTGTTAAATACATTTTTCTATTTAGCAACAGATGGCCTACTTCTGTTAACGCACCATTTCAATTTCCAGCCTTATTCCTATATTAAGATGGTATCACAGGAATAAATAAGAAACATAAGAAAACATTCAAATACTAATACATTCAAACATTAAATTTCAAAGGTTATTTGTATATGTAGATAAACAATTTTTGATGAAAATTAAAAAAGTTCGAATAAAATAACAATAATTCGAAAATTAACCATTTTCATTTAAAAAATGTTAAATGTTTCTTGTTGGTTGTTGAGAAAAATTATTTGTGTGTAAAACAAAAAATTATCTCAACCTCTTGAGGATTCGAACTCAGACTTCTCCACACCATCAGAATATTCTAGAATTGTAAACCGAAAGGTTAATCATTAATAACAAGCTAACATTTTTAAGATGACAACAGCAGACATAAAATAAAAGTAAATTTATGTCATTTAATTGTATATCATAAAATACCTATGTTCGCAACAGAAGTTTTAGTTTCCTTATAACTACTTGAAAACATATACAATATGCAGTTATTGTGCTGATGCCACCACCATTGTGGCACTGTATATGTAGTGTAGTGTGAACATTTTGCAAACATATTCACCTACGCGCACACACAACAAGATCATAAAGTTTTATTACATTGCTCTTGACATCTTCAAAATTTTCGCTTGTTTTGCAGTTATTCAACCCTTACGATCTAGATTACACAAATTTTCTGCGAATGAACACCGGCCGTTGTGGTGTAGGTGCTAGCATGTCCGCGTAGGAGCCGTGAGGTCGGCAGTTCGATACCTGGATGGGACTTTAAGAATTTTATGTTAATTTATGCTTCTTAAGGAGCATTTTTATTTTTTCAAAATGTTTGGTTTTTGTTAATAATTGATTGATTGGATAGTAATATATCATATTTGGAATTTTTCAAATAAATTATTTTAATATTATTTGTTTGATATGGTTAGGCTTAAGGTCATTCCTTTGTTTTATTTTATATTTATTATAATATTTATAATTATTATTTTTCCATTATGTTTGTATGAAAAAAAGGATTTTCTTCAAACTTAAAGTTTGTTAAATTAAATAAGTTTATAGAAGCATTAACTACTAGAAAAGAGATATCAAACTGGAACAACGGTAATGACGCAGGCGTTAGAATTTTTGCACAATGGGCAAAAAATATTTCTTGGGGCAAAATATAAAGTTAAGAATCTCATGTTCTGAAGTTGTTCTAAAATTAACGGTCACATTTTTCTGAAAGCTCTTCGCATGTATAATATCCTGGCATAAGTGTCATATCTGCAGAATTCTTAGTTTTCGCACAGTGGGCGATTCTGTTACTTCTGAAGGCCATATAAAAGTGAAGAATTTGGTGTTCTGAAGCTGTTCTGAAATTTAAGAACACATTTTTCTGAAAGCTCTTTCTATGTATAATATCCTGGCATAAGTGTCATATCTGCAGAATTCTTCGTTTTCGCACAGTGGGAGATTCTGAATTTCATATGGGCCATATAAAAGTGACGAATGTGGAGCTCTGGAGCTGTTTTGAAATTTGGGCATACGTTTTTCTGATAGCTTTTCGTAAGTACAATATCATGGTATAGGTGAGATACCGGGAGAATTCTTCGTTTTCGCACAGTGGGAGATTCTGAGTTTCATATGGGCCATATTAAAGTGACGAATGTGGAGCTCTGGAGCTCTTTTGAAATTTGGGGATACATTTGTCTAATGGCTTTTCCTAAGTACAATATCATGGTATAGGCGAGATACCGGGAGAATTCTTCGTTTTCGCACAGTGGGAGATTCTGAATTTCATATGGGCCATATAAAAGTGACGAATGTGGAGCTCTGGAGCTCTTTTGAATTATGGCGACATATTTTTCTAATGGCTTTTCCTAAGTACAATATCATGGTATAGGTGAGATACCGGGAGAATTCTTCGTTTTCGCACAGTGGGAGATTCTGTTATTCATAGGGGCCATATAAAAGTGACGAATCTGGAGCTCTGGAGCTCTTTTGAATTTTGGGGACATATTTTTCTAATGGCTTTTCCTAAGTACAATGTCATGGTATAGGTGAGATACCGGGAGAATTCTTCGTTTTCGCACAGTGGGAGATTCTGAATTTCATATGGGCCATATAAAAGTGACGAATGTGGAGCTCTGGAGCTGTTCTGAAATTTGGGGACACATTTTTCTAATGGCTTTTCCTAAGTACAATATCATGGTATAGGTGAGATACCGGGAGAATTCTTCGTTTTCGCACAGTGGGAGATTCTGAATTTCATATGGGCCATATAAAAGTGACGAATGTGGAGCTCTGGAGCTCTTTTGAATTATGGCGACATATTTTTCTAATGGCTTTTCCTAAGTACAATATCATGGTATAGGTGAGATACCGGGAGAATTCTTCTTTTTCGCACAGTGGGAGATTCTGTTATTCATAGGGGCCATATAAAAGTGACGAATCTGGAGCTCTGGAGCTCTTTTGAATTTTGGGGACATATTTTTCTAATGGCCTTTCCTAAGTACAATGTCATGGTATAGGTGAGATACCGGGAGAATTCTTCGTTTTCGCACAGTGGGAGATTCTGTTATTCATATGGGCCATATAAAAGTGACGAATCTGGAGCTCTGGAGCTCTTTTGAATTATGGCGACATATTTTTCTAATGGCTTTTCCTAAGTACAATATCATGGTATAGGTGAGATACCGGGAGAATTCTTCGTTTTCGCACAGTGGGAGATTCTGAATTTCATATGGGCCATATAAAAGTGACGAATGTGGAGCTCTGGAGCTCTTATGAATTATGGCGACATATTTTTCTAATGGCTTTTCCTAAGTACAATATCATGGTATAGGTGAGATACCGGGAGAATTCTTCGTTTTCGCACAGTGGGAGATTCTGAATTTCATATGGACCATATAAAAGTGACGAATGTGGAGCTCTGGAGCTGTTTTGAATTTTGGGGACATATTTTTCTAATGGCTTTTCCTAAGTACAATATCATGGTATAGGTGAGATACCGGGAGAATTCTTCGTTTTCGCACAGTGGGAGATTCTGTTATTTTTATGGGCCATATTAAAGTGACGAATGTGGAGCTCTGGAGCTGTTTTGAAATTTGGGGACACATTTTTCTGTAGGCTCTTTCTATGTACAATGTCATGGTATAGGTGTGATACCGGGAGAATTCTCTGCTTTTGTTTTATTAAGAGTTATATTTCGAAAAGTCGTGGCTGTTTCAGCATACGTAACTCTGTTATGATTTACAATTTTTATACTTTAGCTTTGAATATCTTATGTTTGATATGGTGTTTATATTATTAATTTATAAAAACATATCTTTTGCTTATAAAAAGTTAAAAAAATGGGTTTTTATTTAAAGTCTGTTGATTTTAATGGTTAACAGAGCTCTGTTAACTAGTTAACATAATTATGTTAACCGAACTGGTTGTTGTCTCTGCTAGTTAGATTCCGAATCTATCTTCACGGACATACATTTTGTACGCAAGATTCAATATCTAAGCGGAGGCTACATTCTAAGATAAGCAATGTCAGTCAAAAACTACTCCCATTCAAACTACCTTTTTTGCCCCCGCTATTATAGCCGTTGTTTAGGAAATATTGAGCTGAAATTGTATATGCAAGCTTTAATCCTATAATAGGAGCTAACGTTGTAAGATGAGCAATATCGGACAAATACTACTCCCACCTTCCATACAAACTCCCCCTTTTTCGGGGTGCTTATGAGCTATCGGGCCAAAATTTGGTATGTAAGTTTCTGTCCAGAATCAGAGGTTAAGTTCTAAAGTAGGCATGATCGGATTAAAACTACTCCCGCATCCCACACTTCTTTCCATTTTTGGGGAGTTAAAAAATGCATAAAAATAAGCTCCAACTCACCAACTCATTAACTTATCGGTAAATCAAATAAAATCGATACAAAATTACTGACAAAATGGATGTGTGAATCTAAAAGTAACGTCCACTTCTCATAACCACCATTTTTACAAATGGCGAAGGGTATCTGAGCTTCGGCATAGCCGAAGATAACCGCCTTACTAGTTTTAAGATAATAAGATTTTTCATTTTTTTTACTCCGTTTCATGATTCCGCCATCAAATCATAGATATAATATATCGTGTTTTATCTCATTGGAAGCATACGGACTTCAGGTTTAAGACACTTTTATCCAAGTCCAAATTTTCTGCACTACATTAAGCTTTGCGGTACGAATACCGACAAAAAAATATTTTTTTTTTAAATTCAAAAGTTTAGTTTTTTTTATTAAAGCCTACAATTGTATTGAAAACATCAATTTGGACAGAAGTGTTTTAAAGCTTTAATACTTCCAATGATATATAACACGATATATTATCTCTATGATTTGATGGCGGAATCATGGGGCAAAGAACGTTACTTCTAAAAAAAAGCGCACAACGGAGTAAAAAAACGAAAAATCCTTTTATCTTAATAAAAGGATCAGCTAGGATTTTGAATCAAGTGGATCTTTAATGTACAATTGACCCCCAAAAAAACCTCATTTACCGTTTTTGTTGCCATTTTAGGTCAACCCATTCTACGTTCAGGCGAGGTGTGAAGGAATTCGCGTTGTTATTTTTTTAGCAAATTACAGATCGTGGACACAGTAATTTTAGTCCTGTAATTGGTGCGATGAATTACCTAACACCCTGATACATACTATTTCTGAAAAAAAAACGGATGTCTTATGTATCCAATAAAACTGGTGATCAGGGCCGATGGACCTCTCTAACTGATATTTCTGATGGAGTCTATTTGTGTTTTTGAACGTAGGGATTTCACGATGTTTGTCGGGGTGTTTTAAGTAATATGGATCTTTTATTCCTGATTACAGATTGTGGAGGCAATTAAGTGAAAGGTAATCACAGCTATTCTCATTCAGATACATAGGCCAATATCACTCCTCCCGTCATCGTTTGGTAAGCTTTCTGAAACTTTTCTCCTGCAGAAAATTTGGGCACTATTGTGTGTAACTTAATGTACAATTTGTCTTTCGAGCATGGCACATTATCATACATGCAGTGAAATCTTTGTAGACTTTATAACATATTCGGTGGCCTTAATAGAAGGTTTGGTGTTTTTGGGGTTTTTTGTATTGTCAAGATATTTGAATCCGTGTGGCATAATGGTTTTGTGTAAAATAAATAGTTTGCAACTTGGATACAGTAGTGTTGTTGGGTCTCTTGTTTTAAGGAATCGCTGGTTAAGGATTACTTACTTACTTAAGTGGCCTATTACAACTTACGAACATGGTTCATGAATTAGAGACCTGAAGCATTAAAGAATTCCACACGCTTCGAACTTTTGCGTGCTTTCTTCAGTTAGTCCTACTAGATGGTGGCACGTCGCCAACCACTAGGTCCTTCCAACGAAGTTTGGGTCTCCCTGGACGGCGTCATCCTTCAGGTTCGCCTTTAAACACCTTTCTCGCTGGAGCATTTACATTCATCCTGGCAACATGTCCCAGCCATCGCAGTCGTCGGATTCTGACTCTTTTAGCTACGTCGATGTCGTGGTAAAGCTCATGGTTTATCCGATGAAATCGCTGTCGGCACAGATAGGTCCATATATTTTCGGAGTACTTTTCTCTCGAATACTCCCAGCTTTTGTATGACCGTTGTAGTAAACACCCATAATTCGGCAGCATACAACAGAACGAGTAAGATTAGCGCCAGGTATAGTTGATTTTTAGTATTCCGAGATAAGGTGGTGTTAGTAAAGTGCTGCCGAAGTTCGTAGAAACATCTATTGGCTAGCACTATTCTCCGCTTAATTTCTTGGCTGACATTATTTTTCTTGTTGACGAAAGATCTGAGGTAGGTAAACTCATCGACTACCTCAAAATAATAAACTATCTACCGCTATTCATGATACAAAATATCACGAGGAACGTTGCCCAGTTGCCGGTTGAGTCGGCTTGAGATGCAAGATTCACTTTACATCTTGCTAATTCAATATACATAAACGTGGCGTCTTGTTGCCAAATTAACAATCACACATATACATTTCTATATAAAAAAATAGAATTAAAAACACTTCATTATCCTACACTTCATTAAATAGTACACTGTGATACCTCAAAGTCATTTCACAAAACTCTCTCCCACACCGCACTATATAGTGTGCTCTTTGTGGAATTTAATAAACCCATAGCTTTAAGCGTATTAAATTCGATTTAACCTAACGCCTAACTTACATCTAACCACTGCTGTGTCATAAAATAGTCTCTCGTCCTCCAACCCGTCCTTGCCACATCATTTGGCGTTTAGTTTTTTTTTTTGCTCTTTGCGGAAACATGTTGAACACGAGATATCATTTTGTAGCCATCTGCTTAATGTTGGAGCATGAATTTATGAGTTGTAACGTAGTAACGATTTGGATATGTTGCAACAGAAGATGTTCTGCCAAAAACTACATTTCGTACAAATCTTCCATTTGAAACAGGTCAAAAGTTTAGGTGGAAGGATTTGTTTCTTATGTTGTAAGAGATTTGCTGCTTGCCACACTCTTGGCTCGTCGCTTGCCTGCCCGGCAGGCATTAAAATACCAGGAGTCTTTTTTGTATGTCAGTAGCTAGCTATGTTATGTCTTAAAGGTTAAAGTTTGCCTGGGAAAATTTTGCCATAATTTTGCCATTCAAACAACGAATGGCTTCTTTCTGCCTTTCAGCAAAATGTGTTGTTACATTACATTTTATGTTATTTGCAATTTATTTAAATAATTTTCACAAATTTTCCCTATTTTAATTCTAATTTCAGTTTTAACTCTGTGCTTGTGTATATCACTTTGTGTGTGCGAGTGTATGCAAGCTAGAGTGTGTATGTGAAAGTGCGCGTGTTTGTGTCATCTCATCTGAAGTCATCTCATACAAAACCGTAATACCCGCACCGCACCCCACCGCACCCAACGTTTCGAACATGAACATGCAGACTGTCCAGTACATGGGTCCCGTACAGCAACAGCCCACGCCACCGCCACCACCTTTCCGCTATAATGGACCTGCCATGCAACAGCATCACCATCCACATCCGCATCCACATCAGCAACATCCACAACAACATCAACAGCAGCAGCAGCAGCAGTCACCTTGGTTTGTTAGCAATGGCAGTGTAGGTGGTGGTGGTGGTGTTGGTACTGGTACTGGTGTCAGTGTTGGTATTGGTGGTGGCAATGAGATTGCTACTGCCACCGGTGGCTCAACTGCAAATGCTGCTGGTTTTATGCCAAATACAAATCCAATTTGTAGCACTACACCAATTAAAGGAAATGTAAGTGAATTAAATAGTTGTTGTTACCCTTCTCCCCTGCCCCTCAGCCCATAACCTTAAACTGTCTTCTCTCCAGTTTTTGTGCCATGGCATAATGCAACAGCAAGAACAAAACTGAAATAACAATACAAAATTAATTACCTTTTAGACTTAAGTATATACCAAATACAACAACAACTATAACTATAGCAACTGTAAATTAGAAATAGCATTTAAAGATAAAACACGTTTAAACTGCTTCTAAGGTTTTAGGCCAACACAAAGAACGAAGGCCTAGAATGATAGAAGTGTTTGAGATATTCTTGGCTTCACATGGTTAAGAGTTTTCATATGTTGAGAGGGGGTTGGATGGGTTATATGTGGGTTTCAGTGTGGGAGTTTAACTTTTATTGCAACTTGCAAAGATTTGTAAGGGCCTTCAAACATAAATACTTTGTAACAACATATTTTCAGCATCCAATAACCTTCAATAGCTATTTGACAAAATACTCATACATAACTTTTTCTTACATTTAAAGCCACCAGCTATCTCTTTGTAATGCCAACATATTAAATTCCTACATCACTATTAGTGCACCAAAACGATAATGCCTTTATTAAGCACATTCATTTTATGAAGAACTTTAAAAACTAAAAATTAATTAAGACCAAATGTTAAATGAGAACTTTTGTTTCCTCTAACACTGGCACACTTCCTTCGCTGTGCCCCCAAGGGATAATAGTTTAAGCTATAAAATGTGTGTGTGTGCGTGTTTTTTTTTCTTAATTGTTGTTGTTGGTTTTTGCTGAAAACCATAAAAACTAAACTCTTCCAATATTATCATCATCATCTTATGTGGGAGGAGGATGACTTGAATACTGACTGCAACACGCAAAGTGCACTGCCACTTTGTGCACATATAAGTGCACACACAAACACACACACACAAATGCCCCAAAAACGGACTTAAACAACAAAAACAGCAGCAGCCAAAATTGCAACAGACATTTAATATTGGAGAGTACGTGTCTATATGTTGGCGAGAATGCAACTTAAAGAAAAGTTTTGCAAGCCATGCAAGAGATTATTTGCAAATACTAGTCGCTGGCACAAACATACATATGAACGATTATGTATAAATGAAAAATTGTCTACTCGTGTTGGCGTATAAGTGTGTGGTTGTGTGTGTGGCTGTGTGATTGTGTGTGTGAATTTTAACATTTGCCCTTTTATGGCTCAGATTTAATTTATTGCCAGTATCTGTGGCAACAACAACAAAAACAACTTCAACTATCACAAAAAGGCAGCAACGGATGCATGGCCTAAGGCTACGAAATAAAAATATCCATCCAAAGCTGCGTTTTAGCTGCGCTCAAAGAACCAAATATAAAACTGCCAAAAAGGATGCGTTCGAAATGGGCCGACTACTGAGAAAACCGAGGCGGAAGCACAAACATGTTTTACACATACACAGTTTATGCGAGCGCATATTATATGATATATGTTTGTAGTATGTATGTTATGTATATGAAAGTATGTAAATGTTTCATCACATTATTATTATTATTCAGTTTTTGGCTTATGAAAATCTCAAGATTTTTATATTGGTTACTGACCCACAGCAACTTGGTTGTTGGCGTTGGGGGGATGGTATGAAAAATTGAGATATGGCGCAGAACTGGTCCACGACCGACCAAATAGTCACACTACGACAAATCATAGAGAATATCAAAGAATTGCAAATCAACATAATATAAAGGGGGTTTTATCTTATCATCCGCCTCCAGGGTCTTCGCAAGGACCCTCAAAACCGTTACGAAATAAAAGTGTGGATTTTCCTTGACAAAGGCAAGATATTATATATTTATTTCCTTATTTTATAATCCACAAAATTTTCATAGAACTAAAACACTCGGGATCCTTAAGCTAAGTGCTATCACTGGTCTGATATCCTTAAGATGTTTGATTGCGGGTAATGATGTTTGGGGATTATGCTTGGTCGGTGGCCTCGTGTCGTTGATGGTGTCTAGTGTAATGTGTGGCGGTGCCTGTAGTTGTTGTCCTTTGTACGGAGGAGGACGAGCGGCGGTAAGTCGGTGATTGGAAACAGGACGCGTTTCGGTAATTCGTCGGACGTCGAAGATTCACAGGTAAACTAGGTAGAGCCTTATGGTGAGATTTGCTAAGATCCTGGAACAGAAGAATAAGAACAACTATTAATAAGCCCTGGCCTTAAAACTACGAGAACACGTTGTACAGACTAAGTGTCCGTTGTACAGACTTAGAGGACTGATAGTACAGGGTTCTAGCCCAATTGTACAGATTTGTAGGTCCGATTGTACAGGACTATTGCCCGATTGTACAGACCCAAGGTCCGATTGTACAGGCCTATAGACCGGTTGTACAGACTTATTATCAGTTTAACAAGATACTTGTCTTCATACAATCCCAAAGGATCAAGGTGATCAGATAACATTCCTTGACTTGGCAATAAACTTCATCTTGTAGGAGTCATCGACGATCGTTGAGAAAAAACGTCGTCTCCTTATATTATAGGTGACATGAATTAAATGTGAATTATGAATTAGTAGATTGCACTGAACGTCGCCTTTTAAAAGAATCTTTGTGCTGCTGACCGATGATGCTGTGGTGTGGTCATGTTCTTTTCTGCATTTCATTTGACATTTCTCAATATCAGACTAACTCAATTTGAACCATGGAAAGATATACAATCGAGCAACTTGTTAAAGTTATTCAGGCTATTTATGAAAATGGGCGTTCAAATAAAAATTCATATAGTTCACTTCAGGATTTTTTCGGTCAATTGAATCGTCCAAATGTGCCTACAATCGGAAAAATCGTTTAAAAATTTGAGCAAACAGGATCTGTAGGAGATGTGAAAACACCAGTGCATGCATGAGCCGTCCACCTCAACTCGTCGTCGTGACCAACAATTGCACCTCACACGCTCGTCGTTGATGAACATTATGGATAAAGAATCGCATTTACACTCTTACAAGGTGCAATTGACTCAATAACTAAAGCCTCTTGGTTGCAAGAAATGCCAACAGTGGATGATAAATTTTCGAAGGAAATCATCTTCAGTGATGAGGCACATTTTCACCCCATAGGATTCGTCAATAAGCAGAATTGCCGCATTTTGGCGAATGTAATCCAAGAGTGATTGTCGAAACTGTTTGGTGCGGTTTATGGGCTGGCGGCATCATCGGGCCGTATTTTTTCCAAAATGAGGCCCGTCAGGCAGTTACTGTGAATTGTGTTCGCTATCGTGAGATGATAACGAACTTTGTATAGCCCGGATTGGAAGAAATGGATGTGGACGATATGTGGTTTCAACAGGACGGTGCCACTTGCCACACAGCTAACGAAACAATAGCTCTTTTACCCCACAAATTCAATGGCTGTGTCATCTCACATGGTGGCGATGTCTATTGGCCGCCAATATCATGTGATTTGACACTGTTGGACTTCTTTCTTTGGGGTTTTTTGAAAGAAAAGTTGTTCGTCGATAAGACAGCAACAATTCATAAGCTAAAGGATGAGATAATCTCACACATTACGGCATAGAACCCCAATTAAGCCTTAGCGTAATCGAAAATTTGGATCATCGGAGTGTCAAAATACTAATATATTATTTGAAGTTTCGAGCTAGGGATTTACTCAGCTCCGGTAGTACTACCGAATCTTTATAGCCACGTTCGGGAGTTTTTTTTTACTGTGCTGTTAAATGCTGAATATGGTTGAGTTTGGTATTCCTGCGAAGCTGATGCGACTTTGTGGGATGACACTTACCGAAACGAAGTCTTCAGTAAAAATTGGCATTAAGCTGATAGAGCCATTCTGTATCAAGGCGATAGTCTGTAGCGCTATCTCTTGAACATCATAATGGAGATGATCCTGCGGAAGGCTGCAGTTAACATGAATGGTACCATCTTTAACAGATGTCATATGGTGCTAGATATCATGGGTCGAGAACTGCGGGATGTTGTGGCTGCATTGAGAAGCTGTCAGCAGAATTAGGCCTGGTGATAAATAAGGACAAAGCCAAGTTATTCGCTGCTCCGAACAAAGAGTCTACTTGTGTAACAACTATTACTTTGATGTGGTAGATGTTGTTGTTGTTGTAACTGCTGGAGAAGTTGGCTGGGGTCATAATTCTTTATACCGATTTTCAATTTATCGGCACTCGATCGGGCGTGTAATCGGATTATCATACGATCATCTTTGGCAATTCTGTTTCATTCCTTTCTATATAACAAGTTTCGTGTCAAGGGATTGTTAGATGTTGTTGTTTCTCCAAAGATGGCGCCAGCTGGTTTTGTTGATTTATTTTGCAATGTTTATAAATCAGTTCCTTTTTTCCTTGCTCCTTACGCAATCTGGGTTTTGTAATAGAAGCATCTATAATAAGTCTTGCTGGGTGGAGAAATCGAAAGTATTTGACAAGTAATATTTCGCTGATGTTGGTTTTTCCACTGAGCACTTGAAGTGTTAGATGATTTTGTCTACTAGGATTTCCCCGTAAACTGAAATAATGATGTCAGGATTGAAATCAAAATATCGGAAACTACCGTTACTATGTTTCTTTTTAAAGAATCTTTATATCTTTAAAAATAAACTTTGCCTTCCGGGTTCGCATTCTGCCACTCCAATTTTTCAAGACCTTGTCAACGGTTTCGAGAGGTAGCTCACGGATTGGTTGGTTGATATTGGAATTATTTCTGGATTGTTGGCATAACATCGGTCGGTAATTAAAAAATCGTATTTCCAATTTTCATTGTTTTTCTTTTAGTATCTTGCAAGCATAACGATACAACCCTATCGAACGAATGCTCGAGCGAGACTAAATGATATTGATATTGAGCGAATGCATGTGGGGCTTACTCGTTCATGGGCTATAACATGCCAACCTCCAATCTAAATGGTGCATCGTGTGTTCGTTGTATGGGCTGAGTATCATCTGGCAGTTGAATCAGATTTTTATCGTCAAATCATTTTCAGCGATTATGCTTATTTCTGGTTGAACCGATATGCAAACAAGAAGAATTGTTGTTTTTGTCGGAAAAATCACAGTCTTACAATTACAAGATGGTGCAAAATTCCATACTGAATGTAAAACTATCACATTGTTTAGCCAAACGTTTAGTGATGGAATCTGCTTAAGAAATGGACCTGTGAATTGGCCACTTCGTTCGTGTAACTTGATGCCTTTGGACTTCTCATTGTAGGGTAGGTCAAATTTCTGGTCTATGCTGATAAACCACCATTGACGAAATAAGACTGGGTATGATTGAAATAGTGATGCAAATTTGGACCGACAGGATGACGTTCATAGTAATGGAGGCCGTGTGCCAGAATTTATTTTTAAACATTAAATGCCATAAAATTTGTTTACTGGCAAAACCAAAATTTTGGTCATTCCATTGAATTTATTTTGTTTTATTTCCAAAAAAAATCTTTCTATGCCTCTTAGAAAACACCTCTTCATTCTCATCATTATAATAAATACCTCGACGACTGCTGTTCATACGCTTACTCGCATCCACCAGCAACTGTAGGCGTTTATTGAATTCATACATCAAGTCGCAAGCACAAACATTGTCCGACATGTAGGATGTTCAGTTCCTTTCCATATTATGGGGTCATATCGTAGTATCATATGGTATGATTAATTTTCTTTGTACAATTCTTTTTTTCTTTGCATATATTTGATATGAAATATCATTCCATATTTTTGGACAGCTAACATTAAATTTAAACAAATGTGCTATCAATGCAATTTGTAAAGAGGACAAAGTTAAAAATAATATCAATTACTTAAAGCAGCTTGTAAGCAATCGTATATCTAACACTTACCTCCTATGATATGGATCACACCAATATTTATCATTACATATCTAGTTATATGAACACTCCCACAAATTATCAAAATATTTTAGTATTTGTATTAACCACTCCAGTCGAAGGTGAATAAATGTCATTTGCATCATGCCATAGCCCAATGGAAGCAGATCAATCTCATATGTAGGATATATAGGTTTTAAAACTTTGAATCGACTTCCTGTAGAATAGTGGAATTGGATGTGTCAAATAAATGTTTGTGGGTAAAATGGGCTTAAAGCTAAACATTTTTCATAGAAAATATCCTTAAGGGCTAAGTGTCAGGTGTTCCAGCTGCTAAAGTCTCCTACTTAACTTCTTATAGCATTTGTTTCCTTTCAACTTTATATAATTCCTTTCCAAAGGCATTTTTGCTTGTATACAAATTTCAATAGCATTGTACAAAGTATTTTTAATTCCATTTTCATTTTATCCCTAATTGTTGCATAATGATCAGGATGTGCATCAAATATTAATTATTCAGGCAAATGTATGTAAAAATATCATGAGTTGCAATATGTACAAATACTGATATATACTTGTTGTGTGCTGGTGTATATGTTTGCTTGCATTAAGGTGATTGTTTCAAAGGGCAGTGTTGCCATCTATCTTAAAAAGGAAAAAAATAGTCAGGCGGGTTGGACCGAATGCGCTAACTTGGACACGTTGTACGAAAGGATGAAAATGTGACCGGCTTCGTCAATAAACTCGATGCACGGCGCTGGAGGGGGCGACCAAAACTTTGTTGGATGGACCAGATGAAAGAGCTGTTATCTACACTTGATGTGACTAGCCATCTACGGAGCGCAAAAGACCGAAGCGCTTGGTATTCTTTTCTACGTGCGGCTACTGATAGATGAATTTCTGTTGCTGCTGTCAATTAGGAAGAAGAATGCAAAATATTTGAGAAACTTTTTTTTTAATTACTATACAAAAAAGTCTTATTTTTTTTTCTTCGCCACTCGACAACCCTTTGACGCTATGCAGTTTATAATGTATATACACTCTATGAATTATGTGAAATAATGCCTACATATCTGATATATTGTTTGCATAATGACATTTACAATGTTACACAATAAATCATAATTGTATTAAAAATCCTTTACATACGAGGATAATTTAATTTTTGGGGTAAACATTTGTATATCTGCTGCATATGTGTGTAGATTTACATATTATAAAATAACCAACATTTCAGTAAATTGTGTTGCATGCAACAGACAATAATTTCATAAAAGTAAAAGAATAACTGCAGGTTACTAAATTTATATAATTGTGAAATACTCTAGGGATTCACCAAAGGGAAAATGTAAAGTTTTGTATTTTTTGTTCTAAAAAAAAATATGAATGGTATCTAGTGTTAGGAATGCACCTGTGTATACTCATGACAAAATGGCCAACAGGGAACTATATGTGGTTATTGTTCATCGACGAAGAGAAGCAGTTACACAAAGGCTTAAGAATAAATAAAATAACACAATACAACATTTTTCAGGTCATTGATTTTGGGACTCAATTCTGAGAACTGCACGTGATAGTAGCCCCAAAAAGAACAAGTTGTGCATCATTCGTTTTGTCAAGTAACATGCCATAATAATTTAATATCGATTTGTAGTTAGTAAGTATCGTATAGGGGTATCTGTCACGATTTAGGCTCTTTTGTTTGACATAACTAGAGAACCACTAGTCCGATTTAGCTGAAACAAATTAAAAAAAATTAAGAATTATAATTCCTTCAATCTGTTCATATTACGTTTCCCTACATAAGCAACAGTTTCACTTTTCCATTTATCAAATGATTTTGAACTGGGTTTATTTTGAAGCAGTTACAATAAAACTGTTATACTTCGTGGCGTATGATTTACATGGAATACTAATTATCATACGCCACCATATACTATTTATGTTATGTCAAACAAAAGAGCCAAAAACGTGACAAATTCCCCTATACGATACTTACTAACTTCTAATCGATATTAAATTATTATGGCATGTAACTTAGCAAAACGAATGATGCACAACTTCTTCTTTTTGGGGCTAGTTTCACGTGCAGTTCTCGAAATTGAGTCCAAAAAACATGTATTGTAGCGTGTGATGGATACAATGTATATATGTATATTGAGGTAGGACACAGGGAGAGAGTGATCAATTATAGTTCGTTATGTTGTCATTCTTAATGCGGATGCATCTTAAGAAGGTAGCTAAAAACACTTCTTTAATATGAAAGCTCGTTAAGGCATGACAAATAGTTGTAACGTAAAATATACTGTCACTGTCACTAAGACCGGCCGTGGCATGATGGTTAGAAAACGCGACTACTAAAAAAAAAAAAAAAAATAAAAAAAATTAAATTTTTCTTTAATTGCCGGCTCCCTCGGTGTTGTCGTCAGCAACTTCTCAGTATAAGTGTCGACTTAATCGGCATGTCTAGTAAAAGCTTCTTAAATAGTGACGTTCGCATTCGTCGATAAACAAGTAGGTGCCGTTAGTTGTAAATCTAAAAATATAAAGCGTGTTAATTCACAACAACGCGAGAAGCTATCCCATACCTCATTCATGTGGTGTAAAGGAAAATTAAGTAAGTAAGTAAGTAAGTCACTAAGAGTGATTCATTTAAAAGTCGAAAGAACAAAAAAAAAACAATTTTTTCACAGAACTTTGATTTTGGTAAAACAGCTGAATAACTTAAAAACCATGTGCGGCAAGAGTCTTTGAATCTCAGAAATAAGTTGCCAAACAAAACTAAATAAAAATAAGATGACTGTTTAACAGAGTCACGCGTGATATGACAAGAAAAAAGGACAAATAAATGAAACCTTTAAATGAATCGTACTTTTTAATAAGTTTGTCAGGTAGTAAGTTAACACAAATGATACTATGAAATCAATGAAATACCAGAAAACTAGGAACTAGTTTTTTTTATAAAAACATGCGTTTGTTATAACCAGGGCAACATGAAATATGCCCCAAAAATCACGTTTTATGCGCTTAAAATATGCCCTAAAAATTGCAAAATATGCTCTTAAAATCATAAAATATGCCATTAAAATCAACAAAAATATGCTTTAAAAAATTAAAGTCACACAATTTGTTTTCATATGAATTATAAATATGTTTATTTAAAGTCAAAAAACAGCTTAAAAATTAAAAAAAATAACTTTTTAGACAAAACAATATTCTTTTAAATTTAGTCTGTAAGTAAGTAAATTAAAATAAAAAATATCTTTACCTATATATTACTTTATGATATATTTCTATTTTAGTATTATTTACGATGCAATTTTACACAAAAATTCTGTTAACATTAAAAATAAAAAACAATCTTAAACTTTTGCCGTTTTAGCTTTTGGCATTATGTCCAGGATCGAAATCGGTGGTGGTTGAATAAAATTTCTTTGATATGTTCTGTTTATTTATTGAAAAAAAAAACACTTTCACGCGCTATTTTTAAATGTTTAACATTCCACAGTTGTATAAAACAGTAAACATGTAGCATATTTTGCTGTTACATTTGAAAAAAGCTAAGTTGCAAAGACCTCCTTGTTCATACAAACGAAAAATTAATGTGAAAAATATATAAAATGCTTAAAAAGGGATATTTTATAAAAAAAAATGCCCCAAAAAATATGAAATATGCTTAAAAAAGGTTGCTTTCTTTAAATATCCTTTCAAAACCACAAAATGCCGCAGTATGATTTTATATGTAAAATATGCAAAAATATGCTCTAACAAATAGGTCTTAAAACACTTGTAGAACCATGAAACATGTAAATACTTTACCCATTTGTTAATATCTCTTTCTAAAAAAAACATGCATTTGCATATTTTATTTATAACTATAAATTAGCTACTTATTATAGCAAATGAACCCAACATCATATATTAAGGTAGTATAAGATTAACTTCGACTTTCTATCAACACTTTCCCCGCCCACCACCATAATCTCACACATCTAAATAATTTCCCATAACGCATTTCACATATTACCACACTTATTTTACCATTTAATTATATATTATAATCCCTAAGGTCTCATGAGAATTTCCGGAAAACCATAACTAATTTCGCCCAAAATTTCTCTCTCTCTCTCTTCCCTCCTTCACACACCAAAGGCGAGATGATATAACAAATTAAGGTTGTGATTTCTTGATTAAGCTTATTATTTGCCATAATGATTGCTTAGTACTGGAAACCACTGTGAAATTTTGGGACGTTTAGTCATGGTGAAATATTATGATATTAAATCCTATTAATACATAGCCAAAAGGGAATGAGTTTCAAAAGTCTCACCATATCATTAACATTATTACCATGTTGTATATTTAACATAATATGCTAAAGTGTGTGAGAATCTTCTAAAGGGCAACTACAGGATAACAGCCACATATAAAATGGCCGGCCACATCGACTATTTGGGCTATAGTCTAAGGCTGTACAGGGACTCGTAAGAACTTAGAGAGAGATTTTTGTTGTTGTCGGTTGCTCACTTTGTTGAAAGGGCTTTATGTATATATGTGCTTAATGTTTGTATATTGGCAATGGCAACATGAAATAAAATATAATTGTATTTAATTGTTATTAATTATAGAAATGTATCATGATATGTTTGAGTATAGTTTCGCTTTTAAGCGATATATTAAGATGCATTGTTGTGTTGTTGTAGCCATTTAAAACTGAGTGTAGTGTTCCTTAAGGATTGTAGCTGTAAAATAAGGATTTTAACTGGAATAAACAGCATACAGTGAAATGTTGAGTATCTGTATAACTTCCTCATTGGTATTGGGTATACAGGGTCATAAATATGCTCATTGAAAACCGTTTACATGAAATGAACATCATATTTCAATAATTTACCTTTCCTTTATGTTCATTCCAATAATGGTATATTACTTAATTATAATAAATGGCTATATTTAAAATCAAATAGGTTTAAAGTCAACCTTTTTTTGAATTTTTCAAAAAAATGTAAATATAAAATTAAAAACTTAAGATATATTTTAGTCTCAGAATCTCTATTATGACTTAAAAGAACACTCTCAAGAATTAACTTCTTAAAGATTATTAGTAGAACACGACATTTGGGATACGTTTTTGTTTAATTTTTGGCATAGTGGTTAGAACACGTGACTACCATGCGGGAGATCACAGGTTCAACTCCTGGCTCTAGTCATCTTTAAAGAAAAATTTTCTATCATTGTCGGCTCCCCTCGAATGTTGTTGACAGCAACTTCGCAGTATTAGTGTCAAACAGTGACGTTCGCATTTGTCGACAAACAAGTAGGTGCCGTTAGTTGTGAATCTAAAAATAAAAAGCGTGTTAATTCAAAACAACGCGAGAAGCTATCCCATACCTCATTTATGGGTTATTTCCCAATCGACTGGGAAATAAGGCCAAATGGCTTTATTACCTATGGCCTTATTGCACGGCGCCAATTTCATGGCATTTCATATTTAAAATCAATTTCTGTCAATTTACACAGTGCAACACATGATTTTGGAACTCAATTCTGAAAACTGCAAGTGAAAGTTGCGCCAAAAAGCAGAAGTTCTGCATCATTCGTTTTGTCAAGTTACATGCCATAATAACTTAATATCGATTTGAAGTTAGTTAGTATCGTATAGCGGAATGTTTCACGGTTTAGTCTCTTTTGTTTGACATAACTTAAATATTATATGGTGGCGTATGATTATCAGTAATGTAATGTTCCACGTAAATCATACGCCACGGAGTTTAATTGTAACTGCTACAAAATAAACCCAGTTCAAAATCATTTGATGAATGGAAAAGTGAAACTGTTGCGTATGTAGGGAAACGTTATATGGACAGATTAAAAGAATTGTGGTACTTAATTTTTTCAAATTTGTTTCAGCTAAATCGGACTAGTGGTTCTCGAGTTATGTCAAACAAAACAGACAAATTCCCCTTTATGATCCCTACTAACTTCTAATCAATATTAAATTATTATGTCATGTAAGTTGACAAAACGAATGATGCAGAACTTCTTCTTTTTAAGGCTACTTTCACGTGCAGTTCTCTGAATTGAGAATGAGTTGTGAATGCCATCCTGTCGCTTAAATTTTGCACTATATTTTCGAACATACCCGATCTTACATCTTCAATAGAGCATATATTTTGCATAATATGTCCGATAGGGGGCGTTATCAATCGAAAGCATATGGCTTTATATTTGTGTCTTAAAAATACACAGCCAAACTAATTATTCTATTGCATTCAACCTATACTTATTCTTCACTCACTCAACAATCTTGGATAGACATGATAATAGGCCGCCTTCCAAACCCATTGCTGTCCGCTCCTGAGTTCCTACACAAAACCATTGCCTACATGCAAGATATTTGTGTATAAATATGTGTACATACACACAAATATATGCACTTGCATACGCAACTCGCAATGTGGTATCAATGGATTTATCTACTTACTTACCTACCTATTTCCTTACTGATGGGGCTACGAACACCATCTATGATGATTGTAGGGAAACTGAGAATACCTAGGAATGCCCCAAAATGGAAACCACAAATTATCTGTTATTTGTAACATTAACTGCAAATACCAAAAGATTCTTAATGTCCACATCTGGCAGGAAATGCGGTAGGCGGATATACGACGACTACCTTGGTCGTCTGTCTGTCTGTATTTCATTGCGAATGACTTTTGTTTGTTAGAGTCTGAGAGAATTATATATAGACTACAAATATAAATACGTAATTCATATTACATACAATGCAATGCATTTACTAATTACAAAGCTACCTTCAAGGATATGGACACACACACACACACACCAAATGGCTTAAGGATACGATTATGTCTTAGGTAATGCTATTACCTAAGAAATTAAATTTAAAAGCAATTCCACAAATATGTCAAATGCTTTAATAATTCAATTAAAAGTATTACGAAATTTCAAAGAAGAATTATGGTATATTTTACACAACATTTATTTGAATTTATTATCTGTAGGGATTTTCGATTAACGTTCAAGCGCTATGGTGATGAGTGGGTGTGTGTGTGTGTATGTGTGTCACTGATTTATAAACAAATTCAAATATCGTCCTTGCCTAGAGTTGCTCTTCATGTTGTCAGTGTATGTCTGTTTTTTGTGTGTGTGTGTGTCGCCAAATGACAAAGGCGTACTATTTCGTTTAGAAAAGGTTGCCGCTGCCATGTCATGCCATGTGGTATCAATCAATTGCACTCGTTTCGAGTCACTCGCTCAACACTCACTCAATCAGTTTCATCATTGATTCATTCATTCAAACGTATTCGTCTATTGGTACTTTCACCCACACATACACATTCACATATACATATATATCAAATGGGAGCACCCGTCACTGGAGCTATTCAATGGACTGCTCAAAAGCTGCATATACAAATGTTAAGGACAATCAAAGGGAAATTTGTTAAAGACACCAACCATCATACGAACGAACGAACGAACGAATGCCATGTTATTCATCAGCCATCATTTACGCAATTTGATTTTTCAATTTTAGTATCATAAAAAGAATTTTAACAGTCGCAGAGATATAAATAGCAAAATTACGAGACAGCAGAGGGGGGAAATTTAGACTTAACTACTTGCCCTAGTTCGCGATTTAAATTTACCAAGAAAACCAGGCAGAACTGTAAGGAACTCGTTTGAAATGATGGAATTTGCTACATCGTGTTATCGAAGTAAGCGACTTCTACTTTTATAGGTTTTTTTCTTCTCAATGTGGGATCTTGGTGTATTGTAGTAATATAAATTCTGTTATGAACATTTTGGTTATGGAATTTGATCCTTCTTATTAGCATTTATTCATTGACTTATCCTCCAAGCGTTTAAAGTTCTACTCCAGGGGCGAAACCTAAACCAAAGGCACGTCGGCACAGAGTATGGGGTATCCTGATCAAGGCCTGAGCCAGAATGGGCGACTATAACACTATGACACAAAATCAAACTTTTTGAAAAACACCCGAACGTGACTATATAGGTTCGATAGTACAACCGGAGCTGAGTAAAACCCTATCTCAGTTTGGCTGGATTGGCTACCAAATTTTTTTTTTGGCCCCCCAAACTTTTTGAAATCCCTTGGATCCCTTGAAAAAAGGTGACATCAATTGTCGGCCTACAGTTTCTACAGTTTTTAATCTAGCTCTTTCTCTTCTTAAGCAAAGTTGTAGCTAATAGTTCGCTTAAGAAATTATTATAATAAAATTTCCCAATAAAATTAGACTTCCCTCGTTTATTTTCAAAAAACTTCGATAAAAATTTAAATTTTTTCACCTTTTTTAATATAAGTCGAAGGGAATCCAGATTTTTTGCATACTCTATTCAGTGAAATTGTAGTTTAGGTAACACCGAATAACTTCTCTGAACAAACCTATGCAATCTGAACAAGTCTAGGGACATTAAATAGCTCTCAAAACACACTATCTACTTTAAACAAATCAGAGTTTTAGGAGTTTTGGGCCATTGTGCAATGTTTTTACTTGCTATCTTTACCAAAAACGTACTTATTGTATAACTGAATAACTTCTATAAACAAACAATATGATCGGAATACTTCACCCCTTTAATTGTTCACAAAGAGCATTAGGGTGTTCCTTATATGGCATTTTTTCGAATTTCGTTAAAAATATGTATTAATCGCGATGTTGGTCATCTGTCTTCACCTTATGTTTCTTTTTGCCAATTTTAGGAATATATTGTGAGAAATTTTGTATCAAGATTTGGACATTAGGGTGTGCCGCAATGAGGTTTAAGTATGAATTTGTTCTCAAATCAGTTTAATGCCGCTGAGTATTTTTCTTTTGTATACAGACTAAGGTGTATTTAGCCGTTCAATAGCTGAAGTGAAGACCTAAAATAGTATGTGTTTGCTTTTACCATATCTCTTATAGACGCCGAGATATTTGATGTAGAAGGTGGGGTATTTTTGAAAAAATTATTAAAAATGTTGAAATTGGATTTCGATGTAGTTTATTATCGGCAATTGTATATTTCAACTTTTTGAAGTTAATCAAGTTAACATCTATATGTTTAATAAGTATATGTGTATATTAAAAATATCTCTATCATTTCTCGAGATGTCAGGCGTTAAAAAAACGAATTTTTGACGGTAAGCATAGCAATGTCTAATGAACTTTTGTTCCATCTGATACCCATTGTGGATACTTACCAATAACGATATATAAATGATAAAAATAAAAAATCCCCTGAAAGGAGCATTGAATATTAATGGTTTTTGTGACATTTGTAAGCAGACACAATGGATATTCAGTTGCAACAAAAATTCAGTAGTCATTACTATGCTTTTTAAACCCCTGATATCTCGATAATTGATAGAGATATTGATAATATACACATATACTTTTTAAACATATAGATTTTAACTTGATTAACCTTAAAAAGTTGAAATATGTAATTGCCCATAATAATCTACATCAAAATCCAATTTCAAAATTTTTAATAATTTTTTTCAGAAATACCCCAACTTCTACATCAAATATCTCGGCGTCTATAAGAGATATGGTAAAAGCAAACACATACTATTTTAGGTCTTCACTTCAGCTATTGAACGGCTAAATACACCTTAGTCTGTATACAAAAGAAAAATACTCAGCGGCATTAAACTGATTTGAGAACAAATTCATACTTAAACCTCATTGCGGCACACCCTAATGTCCAAATCTTGATACAAAATTTCTCACAATATATTCCTAAAATTGGCAAAAAGAAACATAAGGTGAAGACAGATGACCAACATCGCGATTAATACATATTTTTAACGAAATTCGAAAAAATGCCATATAAGGAACACCCTAATGCTCTTTGTGAACAATTAAAGGGGTGAAGTATTCCGATCATATTGTTTGTTTATAGAAGTTATTCAGTTATACAATAAGTACGTTTTTGGTAAAGATAGCAAGTAAAAACATTGCACAATGGCCCAAAACTCCTAAAACTCTGATTTGTTTAAAGTAGATAGTGTGTTTTGAGAGCTATTTAATGTCCCTAGACTTGTTCAGATTGCATAGGTTTGTTCAGAGAAGTTATTCGGTGTTACCTAAACTACAATTTCACTGAATAGAGTATGCAAAAAATCTGGATTCCCTTCGACTTATATTAAAAAAGGTGAAAAAATTTAAATTTTTATCGAAGTTTTTTGAAAATAAACGAGGGAAGTCTAATTTTATTGGGAAATTTTATTATAATAATTTCTTAAGCGAACTATTAGCTACAACTTTGCTTAAGAAGAGAAAGAGCTAGATTAAAAACTGTAGAAACTGTAGGCCGACAATTGATGTCACCTTTTTTCAAGGGATCCAAGGGATTTCAAAAAGTTTGGGGGGCCAAAAAAAAAATTTGGTAGCCAATCCAGCCAAACTGAGATAGGGTTTTACTCAGCTCCGGTTGTACTATCGAACCTATATAGTCACGTTCGGGTGTTTTTTTCACTGTTGCACTGTGTAATCAAAGCCTGGCAGGAGGAGAAAATTGCGATGTGGTGCCCTGTGCTTGCAACCCGCCATCGACGTTTGATCTATTGCAATGAAAAGAAGAAAATGGACCCACCAAAATGTAGAAAACCACCGCAGACGAATTAAGGACCATGATTTGAGGATATACACCTAGAATGTGCAAATACTAAAGGGTTTTCGAATAAGAGGTAATATTTTGGTATTCAAAGAAAAATTGAATTTTTTGAGATAAATGATCGGATGTTTATTTCATAATAAAGAGGAAGGTAAGCCGTTAATAAAGCCGTTAAACAACATCAGCCAAATGGCCACCACGAGCACACTTACAGGACCATATCCATTTCATAAAATTTTCCATGACCAAATCGCAAAGTGGCTGCCTTATGTCATCGATAGCCTCACGAATTGAATCGACGCTGGTCTGTTGGCGTAGACCTTATCTTTGACGTGGACCCAAAGAAAGAATTCGCAAGGTATTAAATCACAAGATCTCGGTGGCCAATTGTGAGCACCTCTTCGAGAGATAACACGGGCCGGAAACTTTTCCCGTAAAAGATCAACGGTTTCGTTGCTTGCGTGGCACGTAGCGCCGTCTTGTTAAGAGTAAACGTTGTCCAGATCAATACCATCCAACTCCGACCTTAAAAAGTCATAAATCATCTCTCGATAGCGCCAATTTCTGTATTGCGGTCCGACAAGGTGCTTCACGACGACCAAAAATGTTGTAGTTTTGCGAACTGTGACTGCAAGATTTTCACCATATTCGTAGAGGATTTTAAATTTCAATGCGTTGTTGAAGCGCGTATCGTTCCATTTTTAGTAATGGCGTAGTTTCTTCTTATCAAAGAATAAAAGCTTCAAATGAGACAGCGAAATAGCGGAACATTCACAATAATTTTAACCCTTTACATAGACCAGGTGCCTCCATCCAACTGGCGGAAGTCCCTGAAGAATACAAAGCTGACATAACAGCCTTACAGAAAATCCGGTGGACGGGACGGACAGGACTGCTAGCGCATGAAGACGTGCGACATCTACTATAGTAGCCATGCGGACAATCACGTGTTTGGATGTGGCTTTGTGGTTGGCGAGATAATGCGACACATACTCTCACGGTTCAACCCGGTGTGTGAACGAATAGCCACCATAAGAATCAAGACAAAGATTTTCCACATAACACTCACATGTGCCATGCTCCGACAGAGGTGAAAAGTGATGAGAACAAAGAAGAGTTCTACGAGAGAATAGAAAAAGTATATGACAGTAGCCCATGCCATGACATCATAATTGTCCTAGGCGATTTTAATGCTAAAATAGGCGGGGAGACCGCATTTGAGCCTTAAAAAAAAAACTTAATTTCCCTTTGCAAAATTTTGAGCCTACCATCGGAAAATTCAGTGTGCACGCCGAAACGGCAACATGGTTATCTCTAAATCAACTGACGGGGTATTAAATATATCACGTGGTAGTCGATGGAAGGCATGCATCGAGTGTTTTGGACATCGGTAAACTGCGGACCACAGAGGTAGCGGACGCCTACTCCAACCACCTAACTCAACAAGCGTGGCATTCGATAGCTCAGTGGAAGCGACGTAGACTAGCACTCCGAGGGTGTCGGGTTCGATTCCCTGCCGGTGCCGAGTTCTCCAACCAACAAAGCTCATCCTAGATGGTCCCAATACAGAATTCCAGATTGCACAAGGAGCAAGGAAAAAGGAAAATTATTTATCAACATCGCATATAAATCAACAAACCAGCTGGCACCATCTTTGGTGGAATTTGGCGGTTAAAACTCACAACAACCTTGTTATCTACAAAGGAACGAAACAGTGATCGTATGATAATCGGATTATATGCCCGATCGAGTGCCGATAAATTAAAAATCGGTATAACGAATTATCACCCCAGCTACTTCCACCAGCTGTTACTCCAACCCCTGACTCCATAGAACGGACTGCGAGATGCGTACTTAGGTACTCAAAGCCATTTAAAGAAGATGTCTGGTACGATGAAGAATGTCGCAATGCCACAAGAGAGACGAATGCTGCAGACAGGACGAAACTGCAGTCAATGGCGAGCTGTTTGTGAACGGCACAGGGAGAAGAGACGAGAGGCAACTCGTCTTTTTAGACGGAAAGGGATGTCTAAGATGGTAACAGTCTTGTTTACTGCAGCCTTTCGCATGTTCATCTCCATTGTGATGTTAAAGAGATCGCAAGATAGACTATTGCCTTGTCTAAAGCCTCGCTTGGCAGAAAATGGCTCAGCCAATTCGTCGTATTGGATTGTCGACTGCAGCTTTGTAATAGATGAACAAATGGTAGGTGTAGACCCGCATTTCTTGTGTCTTCTTCGTAGTTTTAATATCTGGTCGGTCGTTGATTTACCAGGTCTAAAGCCACACTAATAAGGTCCAATTAGGTACGCCAGAATGGGCTTTAGTCTTTCACATAACACAATCTTCGGGCCGCTCTATTATAGTTCTGCGAAAAGTCTATCGGCTCCCGCAGCTTTATTTCTGTTCTTATCTCATTTTGACGTTGATGATTGGCGTGATTTCGTCACTTAAGCTGCCTTTGGGAACAATCAGAGTACGTAAGTGTTCCCTCCATTTTTCTAGCTTTGCGTATCCGTGACCAAATATTCATCTATGTCCCTACAGGATCAATGGTGCAAAGTCTTTGCTTATTTCCTTTTGGTATGACTTTCTGGCTTCACTTATCTTACTGTACTTTTTGATATCCTGGCTCTCTCCTTATCTTCCATGGAGGCTTTTTTCCGCCTGAAAAGGCGTTTTGTCTTCCTCATCTTCTCATTATATCATTCCGTCACAGCCCGCATTACCATTGGCTGCAGTTTTTTATTGTATGTAGCATTCATTTCCTCATACAATATGCGACATTCATTATCTTACCAGATCTAGTCTGAGTGTTGTCTTTCATAACCCTATACGATTGTTGCGGCAGTGGTCATACAATTCGCAATATGCTGCCACTGTGTGTTGGGAACATCAGAACGAGGGAGATGTGTTTTTATAGTAATTGAGAGAGTTGATTGAAGTAGACATTGGCTATTTCGGTAATATGCGGCTTTGTGATGTCTAGCTCCCTATGCGTTTGCTTACACACCACTTAATCGAGTGCGTACCTGGGGAGCAACTAGGTGATGATCCGAGTCAATATTTGCACCGCGCCACACGTCCATAACGTTGAGACATGCCTTCAATCGATTACAACGTGATCAATATTATTTCTTGATCAGAGGATATCCAGGTTGGCGGATGGAAGTCTATATGCGGGTATCTTGTTCCACTCACTTTCATGTTTCTTGTCGACGTGAAGCCGACTAGTATGAATATATTATCTGAGGCGTTGCTATTTAGATCTCCAAGAACAACTTTAAAGTCATGGACAGGGCAGTAACCATATATCTCCTCCAGGCGCTCTTTGTCTTCCGTCGGGGCATTAAGGTGGGTCGCACTTCATACAAATAAAAAAAGTTTTGCCGGTCACCCCCTAGAATGAAATATAATTAAAAAGGAATTCAAAAAAAATTTTTTTTTTTTTGCCACGCCCCTTGACTCCGCGCATTGGGTTTTTTGTTTCCTGTGTCTCCATTTATAGTCCGATCGTAATGTGTGACATATCAATGTTTTTGGACTGACAACAGCTACATTTTTTTCTCTGATCACTTTTGACTCCGACGTAAAGTTCTAGAAGTTTCTACCGGAATCTCGGTTTTTACCCCCCTAAGTCAAATTTTTTTTGCAACGATAAAAAAGTTTTTTAAATTCCATGATATTTTCTCTTTTACCGCATATATTTTTATTCATAAACAAAAAAGTTACAGAGGTTTAAAAAACAAAATACGACCACGCCAACATTTGCAAACAATGAGTTTTGGCCTTTAGCGACATAAAATTGATTTTTTTAAACCTCAGTAACTTTTTTGTTTATGAATAAAAATATATACTGTAAAAGAGAAAATATCATGGAACTTAAAAAACTTTTTTATCGTTACAAAAAAAATTTGACTTAGGGGGGTAAAAACCGAGATTCCGGTAGAAACTACTAGAATTTGACGTCGGAGTCAAATGTGATCAGAGAAGAAAATGTAGCTGTTGTCAGTCCAAGAACATTGCTATGTCACACATTACGATCGGACTATAAATGGAGACACAGGAAACAAAAAACCCAATGCGCGGGGTCAAGGGGCGTGGCAAAAAAAAATAAAAAATTTTTTTGAATTCGTTTTTAAATTATCTTTCATTCTAGGGGGTGACAGGCACAACTTTTTTTATCGACCCACCCTACGGGGCATGCACACAAATCAACATAATGTTAAAATATTTCGCCTTGATGCGAATAGTGGCTGTTCGGTGACTTACAGGATTAAACCGCAAGACCAGATGTCGAAGTATCTAGCCGACTATGAATCCACATTCAATTTCGTGTCTTTCTGCTTGGCAGCTAAAAAAGATGTCACAGTTTTTTCGTCGTATAAATCCCTGTCGTCCATTCCATTGCATTTCCGGTATGGCTTTGTTGTCAGCTGTGTATTTGTCGAGGACATCTGAAAATTGGATAGAGGCACCATCTCTGACAGAGCCCTCTCTCGACGAACAAAAATCTAGCTATACTAGATACTGGTTCTACCTATCATGATGTATGGTTAAAAATTTTGGGTAATGACACAAGCGGATGAATCGGTTTCGGCAGTATTAGAGAGAAAAATACTTCCTAAAAAATATAGGGGCCCATCAGTGTTGACGGTGAGTATCGACGTCGTATGAATCTTGAGCTATACGAGCTGTACACTGACATTGAAGTGGTCAGACGCATTAAGGTGCAGCGGTTGCGTTGGCTAGTTCATGTTGTACGCACAGACGAAAATGCTTCAGCTGGAAAAAATCATTCAACTCGATGAACGAAGCAGAAGAGGGCGACCAATACTCCGTTGGAAAGGCCAGGTTTCTGGGAACCTTTAAAGAACTTGAAGTGACTAGCTACAGAAGAAGAGCAGAAGGTCGAAGTGGGTGTAATATTTTTCTACATGTGGCATATAAACCCATAGGATTACAAAGAAGTACCAGCTAAGTAAGATATAACCATGTCTGTAGAGAGATCGGACATTCTAGGTAAATATCCTTAAATTATGGTCCTTGGTCGTCAATATTTGGGGTGGTTTTTTCTTTTCTTCGTGATTTCATATATAAAAAATGTTTTGTTTGAGGAAAAAGGCTTACTAGGCCACTGCGCCTGATTCTAGTTTCTTGGGGCTGTTAAAGTCACTAAGATACCCGTTTAGTTAAGATTCAGTAACTTCTGTAACCTACTGCCTAAAACGCATCGATGGTTGCATGCCATTTAGGTAGGCAACCTCCAAAGAGAGTTTCTGGTTATTCCCAAGTGAATAACGATCCGAAAACTCAAATTAGAAAATCCCACATACATGTTAAAATGATGGATTTCGAATGGACGGTACAGTCAACAGGATTTTTTATGCTCTTGCATTTTTTTCTATTATAAGATTAAGTGTAAGTGTATCCTTGTAATGTTTCACCATATGTGTTACTATTTTTTTTTTAGATTACATATTTAGATATGACTATTGTCTGTTTGTAATTATAATTTTGTTCTCTGCTTCTCTGCTAATTTTACCAACACCACTGTCTCTATTCCATCGCCTTTAGTCTCTGCGTAGTAACCAAACGCCTCCATGATTTCCTTTGTGCTGCTGATGCTTCTGCATTTGTTTGTGATGAATTTCTGGACTATATCTTTTTGAGTGTCATCAATTATTGATTATGTTCCCTCTATTTGCATTTTGCGTAGGAGGACACTATAATTTTTGTTGTCTTTTTTGTCTCCATCTCCCCTCATTCTCTCTCTCTCTCTATCCCTACTGCTATCAGAAAATTTTACATAAAAGATTTTTATGGTAAATATTTCTTAGTTTTACTATCATTCTCCTGCATTCTCACAACACACAAAAGAGGTCATCTGTCACAGCAACCAGAGGGTAGGGCAAAAGAAAGAGAAAAAAAAACTGTTGTCATTATAAACAATCATTTTACTTTTTACCATTAGATATTGATGAACTTTTGAACGACAAGTAATTTACTGCACATAAAACTGAGTAATTGATGCAAAAATTGTGAGGGTGTGGGTGAGTCAAAGGCGGCTGATATTAAAGAGGGGGAATGATGTTAGAGGGTTGAAAGTTAACTTCGGTAATGAAATACCTTCAGTATTTATAAAGAAGATATATATGTCCTTTAGCGAGTTGGCTTTAGAAAACTGAGACGAACCAAAATGTAATTTGCAAAATATGGAAATATATTATCAACATAAATAAAAGGACCGTCCTCATTTTTAAATCTGTTATTTTTTTTAATAAATTTTAATTCTTTAAGATGCATTGAAACAGTTTGTGTGTGTTTTGTAGAGATATATTATTCGTCATTCTCTTTTAAATATAGAAATATTACGAAATCAAGAATGTAAGAGGCCCATTTTTCAATTCAATTATTTTTAACGTATGGAAATAGGAAATTCATTTACTTAAGATACATTTTAACATTTTGGTGTGTTTTGAAAAGATTGATTATTTGTCATTCATTTCAACAGTATTGTTCTTGTTCCTTTAACTATATCCTTTCTCCCATGCAGTAGATATGTGTATTAAATTTGAGAATGAAAATCAATCAATTAATTTTAGGTCTTTTTAAAAAATATAATTTTACCGATAAACCATTACCATTCTATTGTGGTTGCTATCAACACCCACTTTGTGAGCTATCCCCACTAGAGTGTCCTTTATGCGTCCACTATGGCAATATATGATTTACTGTCAATCAATTCCACATGTAGAGTCTACAAACAATTAGATTTTTCGAAAACCGGATTTTCTGGTTACCACATTTGTGAGGAATGCGGAAATTTCTAATTTGAGTCTTCTGATTGTTATTCATTTGGAAAAAACCAGAAGCTCTCTGCGCAGGTTCCCAAGCAGCTCTCAACGTCCGAGAGATCACGTATTCCCCGGGCAATGCCACTGAGCAATGTTGAGTAACCTTAACGGTATGCTGCCACCGATGCGTCTTAGGAAGTAGGTAACACAAATTACTGAAGCTCAACACAGAGGCTCTCTTAGTAGCCGCAAGAAACTAGGATCGGACGCAGTGGCCTAATAAGCCACTCTCCTTAAGATAAACAATTATTATGAAAAGACGACGAAAAGACGGCCCACGCAAACATTGCAAGAACCATGATTTAAGAATGTAATGTCCGAATTTTATACAGGGATGGTGCCCCGATCCAACTGACGGATGTCCTCTACAAATACAAGGCTGACATCACCGCCATACAGGAAATGAGATGGCTGGAGCAGGGATGCACACGACGAAAGAACTGTGACATCTTTTACAGCTGCCATGCAAAAAGACACGAATTTGGATGTGGTTTCATAGCCGGTTATATACTTCGACACCCGGTCTAGCGGTTTAACCCTGTAAGTGACCGAATAGCCACTATTCGCATCCGGGCGAAATATTTTTACATTACGCTGATTTGTGTACACGCCCCCACGAAAGACAAATAGGATGACATTAAAGATGCATTCTATGAGCGCCTGGAGGAGATATATGACCGCTGCCCTGCACATGACATTAAAATTGTTCTGGGAGATTTAAGTGATAAAGTAGAAAAGGAAGATGTTCTTGGCTCAGCAGTCGGAAAATTCAGTCTACACAAAAACACCTCCGATAACGAATTCAGACTGGTTAGTTTCGCGTCGGCAAGAAACATGGTTGTGAGTGGAACCAGATTCCCACATTAAGATATACACAAGGCGACCTATTTATCTGCCGATCAAAATACAAGACATAAGGTTGATCACGTGGTACGTGACGGAAGGCATGTCTCAAGCGGCAACATCCATATATGTGATGCGCGGTGCAAATATTGACTCGGATCACCACCTTGTAGCAGCCAAGGAACGCACACGATTAAGTTGAGCTACAAACCCCCGTATCCAAACGCAAAGCAAGCTGGATATCACAAAGCTGCATACCACCGAGATAGCCAAATGCCTACTCCAACCTACTTCCTCAGTTTCTTAAAAAACTCCCCTAGTTATTATATTCCCGACACAACTTACTTACTTACTTAGCTGGCACTTCTTTGCAATCCCACTGGATTTTATACCGCACGTATAAAAATATTATAAGCGCCTCGATCTTCTGCTCTCCTTCTTCAGTTAGCTGGTGAACCTGATTGGACCTTATCAGTGTGGCACTAGATCACCACGACCAACTACGACCTACCAGATATTCACACTACGACAAATCCTGGAGAAGACCCAAGAAATGCAGATCGACACCTACCATCTGTTTATCGACTACAAAGCTTCATTCTACTGTCCGATACGACAGAAATTGTTAGATGCTATGGCTGAGTTTGGTATCTGACTGACTGACTGACTGAAATTGGCAAAACTCGGACTCCTTAGACAAGGCTGTCCTGCAATCTCTTAAACATCGTAATGGAGATAATCATGCGGAAGGCTGCAGTAAACACGACTGGCACCATCTTTAACAAAAGTAACGCCGATGATATAGATAACATTGACCATGGACTGCGGGATGTTACTGCGGCCTTTTCGAGCATTGAAAAGCAGTCGGCGGAAGTGGGTCTGGTGATAAATGATGACAAAACCAAATTATTTGTTTCAACGAACAAACTTCCACTCCAATGTTGACAACTAGGGACGAGTATTGATCGCACATCGAGACTACTATGCGCTAAGCTAGCTATTCAATGACAAAGCCCTCACTCGAAGAACAAAGATCCAACTGTACCAGACACTGATCCTACTTGTCTTGCTCTACATGGCAGAATCCTGGGTAATGACACAAGCGGATCAATCAATCAATCAATCAATCGAGAGAAAAAAAAACTACGCAAAAATACCGTCGTCGAATGAGCCATGAGCTGTACAACGACATCGACATAGTAAAAACCGTTGAAATTGACAGGATGCGCTGGTTTGGACACATTGTACGAATGAATGACAATGTTTCAGCTCGAAAAGTCTTCGGCAATAAACTCGACGGGAGGCGCAGGAGGCGGCGCACCTTGGCACCGCCCCATACATTTCTTGGAAAAAAAATAGAAGGAGTGGTCGTACAGCAATGAAATATTACAGAAACACTTCTCTGAGCTAAATTAAGAAATTTTGAAAAAATCTTGGAAAACCGCCTACTGCCACACCCACCTCCCAGAGAACTGCACTTGCCAAAATTTGCATTTTTGGATCTAGGGACTCGAAATTCGGGACACATCTTAATTGAGTTCTCCTTATGAAAAAAAATTAAACATATTGGGGACGCCTACTTTAGATTTTACGCCCATTGAAAGTTGTAGATTTTAGGTGTTTTTTCTTCCCTGTCTAGAATCATATGAAAATTTTATATAAGTTAAAAAATGTTAATTTTTATTCAAAAGTTAAACATGTGTTGTCCCATACAAAAGAAGAGAATATCCCCAACAACCCTCCGCGAAAGATATTAGCCTTCAAACACACCGAAAATAGCGCACAAATGCATGCATTAAAATCGATGTTACTAAAAGGGACGGTATTTGGCGGTTATTTTTTTTTTCCTCAATTGAAAGTACAGCCTCGGACCTTTCATTTTTTTATAGTAAGAGGGCTAAGCAAGGCAAAGCACATAAAGTTTTTTTCCATTAAAAAGTGAAAAGTTGATATTTTTTAGTATAATTTTTGATAAATTGTAATAATTAGTTTACTTGTCCAATTTCAATAATATTTTTTTGTATTAAAGTGTTAGTGCTATATTTTCACTAAAAAATAAAACAAAAGCCATAGCTATAAACTAACACACACAAAAAGTTCTTTATTTGAACAATAATTTTAATCTAATTTCATTGAATAAATTTTCGTTGACTTCTGCTAGTATTTTTAACTACAAAATTTCACTTTTCATAAAAAACCTTGTTGAATTTTTTTATTCAATACTTCTTTACAAAACCATATCATTAAAATTTTAATATTGGAAAGTTGAAAACCCCTATTTTTTCCGCCGAAATGCTCCTGTGCGGCGGCCGAAATTCGTTGGTTGGACCAGGCGAAAGAGCTATTATCTAAACGTGGAGTGACGAACTATCTGCGGAGCGTAAAAGACCGAAGCGCGTTTTTCTACATGCGGCTACTGATGGATGAATTTCTGTTGTTGCTGAAGTTAAAGAAGAAGAAGAAGTATGACAACCTGAAAATCAGACTTTTCACGGAAACTAGCGTGTATCATATTCAAAGTTTCTCCCGTTGAACCGTCATGAGCTTGAGTCATGACCAAAGTGCGACCATTGTGACTCCCTTAGTCTTACTACCGTATCTGTGTCAGTCTGGATACTTCATAAATATATTCAGGGGTAGCAAATGCAAGAGATCCATCACAGCAACCGGTTTTACGGTTCCGAAATTTCTATTTTAAATAGTCCTCATCACCGTCACTATCGCCCTTAGATCCTTTGTGACGATTCATAGACATGAAAACTGATACTGGCGTTAACACTGGCAGTGATGATGAAATGCAAACACCAATCAGTAGCATCAATATTGATATGTTTTTTTTAAAAAACAACAACAACACCAGACATATTCATGAAATTTCATACTTTGTGTGAAATATAACACGATTCATTTATATCGATATGGTGTGAACGATTTCAATTTGTGTTTGTTGGTTGCTTGCTGCTTTGTTGCAACAACCAGACACTTAACAAAATATTTGAAAAAGAGGTACAACCGAGGGAAACTTTATAGTATGTGATGTGAACACAATTTTGTTGAATTGGTTGTATGAAATTATATTTTAACATATTTGTAGTGGGTCGGTCGGTCGTTCGTCACGGTGGCCAACAGAACTGTGGTTGCAGTGTTTTGCAGAAGTAAATGTTCACTTTTTGGACAAATATGTGTGTTGTTTACATTTACACATACAGCTATTCCAGTATAACGACACAAATAGTAAAATAAAAGTAATTTAAGGTCGAGTCATAAGCGTCTCTAAAATGTGGGGTGCATTTTTGTTGTTGGCTGCTTAACGACAAGAACGTAATTAAGCGTATATTAAACAGACACTCTGCTTGAGGAACTCTGATCGAATAACCTTGTTGTAGAGCTTGTTATCCTTAAGTATTACTAATTATTCTTGTATCCTTGCTGTAGGAACAGATATCCTTACGTTGCCGTAGTTATTAGCCAACCTGCATAAACTACTCTGTTCGATCATCATTACCATCGAAACTCCAGCACCAGCCATAGTTCGCCGCTAAAACGCGCCGTTCAGAGCCATACAGCGAAACTTCAGCACCAGTCATCACCTACATCAGCAGCAGCGTTTCGTTCCGTGCAAAGTCATCACTTCGCCACAAATAAAGAATTAAAAGAAGAAAAATTTACATAATTGCTCTCTTTGCAATAAGTCCATGTTTGCGCATTTGGTCTATTTGGACGTGCTTGACTACGTCGTTGTCGTTCTACTGCTCATGGTACTAGCCGTTTATGATGATGGGTTCAAATGAATTGCAAATTATTTTTCTCTGGAGGACTTCCAGAATATATTGATGTTCCAGTTATGGAGTTGGGTGTCCCTTGATACCATACGAGATTCAGATTCAGGTAGCACCAAATCTAATACAGGGGTGAAACTACTGTTTCAGGAACAGAGTAGTAGTATATGAAAAACCATAATTGGTGCATATCTCCTATTGCTTCTAATCAAGGAGCCCATATAGATCAATGTCTGTGTTATTGTCCCCGAGTAAACCGAATGGTTAAAATAATGATGATAGGCGTATGGTGTGTTTCGGCACCTAGCAGAAGGTAGCGAATGAGACCAGCCGGATGGGTACTCTGCTAGCAAATTGTAATGAAGGATGTTGTTGTTGAAGGATGTTGTTCTGCGTTATACTGAAGGAGTAATAGTGGCCGCCAGAGTGTTGAATTTCGGCTCCTAGCAGATGGCAATGTGAGCGTATGAAGCTTTGTAATCGATACGGAGATGGTATGTGTCGATCTGCATTTCTTGGGTCTTTTCCAGTATTTGTCGTAGTGGGAATATGTGGATTTTCTGACCACACTGATAAGGTCCAATCAGATTCGCTAAAATGGGCATAAGCTTTTAACATAACACACTCAACAGGACCATGCAATTGCCGTGCTGATCTCGCTTTGCCTAAGTGGTGGACAATCTACTCTGTCGTCGCTGATTGGCATGGTTCGCCACTTATGCTGCCCTCGGAAGCAAGCAGATTACGATAGTGTACCCTCCATATTTGCAACACACACTGCGTTGCCGTGACTAGATTTCCATCTGTGTCCTTACAGGTGGGACTCTCTGTTCCCAAACCTTTTGCTTTTTACCTTTTGGTCTTCACCTCTATTCCTGTACTTTTCGATATCCTAGCTCCATCTTTTCTTCCTTAGACTCTTTTTGCGCCTGAAGAGGCTTTTCGTCTCCGTCCTCATCTCATTACATGGTTTCGTCACCGCACGCTTTGTCATTAACTGCAGTTTTAGCCTGTATGCAGCATCCGTTTCCTCAGACATTGCGCGACATTCATCATTGTACTAGGGATTGTCTGAGAGTGGTTTTTCATAACCCATAACGGTTATTGCGGCAGTGGTCATAGAATTCGCAGTATGCTGCCATTGGGTGTCGGGAGCATCAAAACTAGGATGGTTTATTTGAAGTAATTGAGAGAGTTGGTTGGAATAGGCATTGGATATCTCGGTGGTATGCAGCCTTGTAATGTCTAGCTTCTTTTGCGTTTGGTTACCAGCGTTTTTAACAATTTTAATCGTGTGCGTACCTAAGCTGCAGCTAGGTGGTGAATATTATTATTATTAGTCTTAAAAACAACTTGACAACATGTATATTTATATCTAAGTCAGAAGTCAGGCCGAAATGATAAGAGATTTCCATTCACTTCGATCTTGTTCACACCGTCTCCAGGGAGTCCTACCAAGCAGCGTCAGTGATTCCTCGTAGTCGCGGTCTCCCTCTTTTGAACCGTCCTTAGAGGTCTTGATAGAATACCTTTCTCGCTGGAGTTTCCTCATCCATCCTCACGATATTGTCTAGCCAGCGTAATCAAACCACCTCTTGTCGTATCGTATGGCGCAGATAGGTCCTTGCCAGCTAGGTGGTGATCCGAGTCTATATTTACACCGCGCGTCATACGCACGACCGCAAAGCTTAAGACATGTCATCTATCGATTACCTCGTGATCAATCTGGTTTCTGGTCTTTTGATCAGGGGATATTGAGGTTGCTTTATGCATATCTTTATGCCGGTATATGGTTCCACTCAATATCGTAGATTGAACTTTCCAACTGCTGTGTAAAGAGAATCTTCTGTTCCTATTGTGGCATTAGGAATGATCGCTCATAGAATGCATTTTCAATATCCTCGTCGGGGAGTGTACACAAGACAGCATGATGTAAAAATATTCCGCTTTGATGCGAATATTGGCTATTCGGCCACTTGTAGGGCCTCTAGCGATATCAGGTGTCGAAGTCTCTTGCCAACTATTAATCCACATCCAAATTCTTGTCTTTCTGCATGGCTAGCGTAAAAGATGTCAAAGTTCTTTCGTCCTGTGCATCTCTGTCCCATCCATCGCATTTCCTGTATGGCGGTGATGATTGCCTTGTATTTGTCAAGGACCTTCGTCAATTGTATATAATCATAGATAGAGACATTAAAACTTTTCCGACGATCGTCAACTTTTGTAGCGGTTCTTTTTCTTTGTTTTCCCCCCTTATTATGTATGTCGTAGTCACGTCGAATCTATTTCGTTTTGAAATTTGGCATCGCTGATGTCGTTTGTGAGACTGAAATACGACTTGTCCTTGCTCCTTTTATGTCATTTTTCATCAGATGATAAAAAATTCAAAAACACTAAACATTTCTATTAATTATTACTAATTTTATTCAATTTAAAAAAACAATCGTACGTTGTCGAAAGTCGACTGCGACATACGTATAGGAGGAATAGTTTTATGTATTTAAAGAGAGTGTCTTATAAGTATTTCATTAGACCGGTCGTAGCATAAAGGTTAGAACACGCGACTACCATGCGGGAGATCCTTGGTTCGATTCCCATCTGCAGTAATCTAATTTTTTTTTTCATTACCGACCACCTCGATGTT
Source organism: Muscina levida (assembly GCA_964034835.1). NCBI lineage: Eukaryota > Metazoa > Arthropoda > Insecta > Diptera > Muscidae > Muscina > Muscina levida. The sequence continues at coordinate 26,481,971 of OZ035883.1, read as the reverse complement.
GTTGACAGCAACGCCGCAGTATTGTGCCTAGTCAATCGGCATTTCTAGTAAAAGCTACTCAAACAGTGATGTTCGCATTCGTCGATAAACAAGTAGGTGCCATTTGTTGTGAATATAAAAATAGAAAGCGTGTTAATTCACAACAACGAGAGAAGCATACCATACCTCATTAATGGGGTGTTAAAGGAAAAAAAGTTTAAGTTAAGTAAGTCTTATAAGGCAACCGCGCCCAATCCATGTGCCTTGGGGCTGCCAACACTACTAAGAGAGTCGTTGTGTTGAGTCTCTGTAACCTCTGTGACTTTCCACCTACGTTTCCTACCACCGAACGGATATTCAGTGGAAAACGTATTCTATCGGACATTGTAAGCTGCTTGCGGACCCCTCCAGAGAGATTCTAGTTTATCCCTAGTGAATAAAGTTTAGAAAACCCTAATTGCCCAAATTAGATATATATCAAATTATTTGAATCTCCACAGCTGCATGCATGTTATGCCTACCGCTAGTAGCGTTCTCTGCTACATATATGTTTATTATTTAGTGCAACCATCTGGTTCCCTATTATAAGGCCATTTAATGCTGAAGGTATAAAAATAAATGTTTTAAATCTTATTTTATGTGGCGTTTGTGCTTTTTTTCACACACACTCTCTCTCTCTCTTTCTCTCTCGCTCTATTGCTATGGTTATTAATAAAAATTGTATCCTTACATTAAAATAAGACCTTCTTTGTTAGGTTTTCATTATTATTATTCGCTTTTTTGTCGCTTTGTTTGAATGTTTGTGCCGCCATTACGTGTCGAACGAATCTCAAAGTCTGCCAAGAAACTGCCACTTGGTTGTAAACGCGAGGGGGCATTAATGGATGTTGTAGTAGTAGGAGGAGGGCCGGGGGAAACATAAAAGACGGCTGGATGTTAGATGTGGAAATGATGCCAACTTAATCGAAATTCCAAGTCGTCGCGTGTTGACATTTTTTGTTTTTTGCTTTTAAATCGATGGATTTTTGTTGCTTCTTTAGCTGATACGTTCAGTTGCGCTTGTTTTTTATGTTTTGTTTTGGCTCGAAAAATGCAAATTCTGAAAAAAAATGTAATGCTTTCACAGCTACACTCACAGTCGTCAACCAAAAAGGACTAAAGTCAAAGCTAACGGCTCACATCAACACACACACACACCGTCAACACACAATATTGTACGCCAACAAATCACGTTCATGTGAGTTAGTAAGTGAGTGAGTGAGTGTGTGTGCGAGCATGTGGTCTTGGATTGAGTCCTGTACCATCTTCATAGTCATCCTATTGGTGTTAGTGTGACGTATGTTTGCTAGTGTTAGAGCAAAATAGAAAAGAAAAATAACAAATAAAATAGTGGTAAAAAAACTCCCCAATATATTTACGAAGACAAGCAAATTCATGCTTATGCGAATGTAAAACTGTTAGTTTAAAAAAAAAGAAATATCTTAGTGCTATACATATAGCCTCGTTGCATCCTCTATATCCGATATCCCAAGGATAACAAAGGGGACAAACAACGGTAGTGCTATACAAATTTAGTCACATCGTTGTGTAACCTTTTCCTCATCCAGAGTCTAAGCTATGTAAGTGTGCCTGTGGGGATGGGTGTTAGTGTGTGTGTGTGTGTGATCATACGAGTGAGCTAGTGCGAACGTAAGTGATGCTGCTGCAACATTAAAACATGTAACAAGTGACGTTGTTATGTTGCAATATCTGCATTTTCTTTAATTTAAAATTAATAACATTTCAAAGGCATCGTTCGTTAGATGATGCTAGTTCCTTCGTGTGCACACAAACACACATAGTGATATTGTTCCTATGTATTGTGAATCCATGTTTAGCTATTGGAGATGTGAAAGGGTTGGACTTTTTTGGGTACTTTTGAAGTAATAACGCTTCGTTTGTGTGAAAAATTAAAAAAGGACCTTGAGAATAGTGATGCTGTAAGTAACGGACAGTGAGAAAGGTTCTTTCAAGACGTTTCATAGATGGACAAGTGCTATGAGAACCCAACGATGTAGGTTGACTACTGCTGGACGTTCGAAATTAGCTACCATATTCCAGAAAAACGTAAACCTTTAAATTACAAACAACTTATCCTCATTTATTTTTTCGAAATTTATTAAATATAGTTCGGAGACTTTTTGAAACAATTGGGAGACCTCTTTCTGAAAAAATTGAGTAGGAATGTCGCCCGTTATCGCGTCTCATTGATTTTGGACTCCCTCCTGAGACCTGCACGTGATAGTAGCCCCAAAAACAAAAAGTTCTGCATCATTCGTTTTGTCTAGTTACACTCCATAATAGTTAAATATCGATTTGAAGTTAGTAAGTATCGTATCGGCCCGAAAGTTTTACCAAAAGGTAAAAAGTAAAGGTTTTGGAACAGGGATCCCCACCTGTAAGGACAGAGACGGAAATCTCGTCACGGACACTCAGAGTGAGCTGCAAATATGGAGGGAACACTTTCAATCTCTTCTCGTTCCCGAAGGCAGCATAAGTGACGAAATCGCACCAATCATTGACGATGGAGTAGACTGTCCACCACCTAGCCAAAACGAGATCAGCACGGCAATTGCGCGGCCTAAAAATAATAAAGCTGCGGGAGCCGATGGACTACCGGCAGAGCTTTTAAAAGTCGGCGGCAATGACCTGGTAACATGCATCTACCAGCTCATAAACACGATTTTGCTCAGGGAGTGCATGCTCGATGATTGGATTCTGAGTGTCATATGTCCCGTGCTTAAGAAAGGTGATCCTAGGGTGTGTATAAACTATCGCGGGATTAGCCTTTTACCCAACGCATACAAGGTCCTGTCTACTGTTTGATGTGAAAGACTAAAACCCATTCTGGCGAACCTGATTGGACCTTATCAGTGTAGGTTTAGACCTGGTAAATCCACGACAGACCAGATATTCACACTACGAAAAATTAAGGTGAAGACCAAAGGAATGCGGATCGATAGTTACCATATGCTTATCGTTTATAAAGCTGCATTGAACAGCCCGATACGACAGAAACTTTTAGAGGCTGAGTTTGCAATCCTTGCGAAGCCGTTACGACTTTGCTGGATAACATTGATCGACACAAAGTATTCAGTGAAAATAGGCAAAACCTGACAGATTTATTTTATACCAAGCGATGCTTCAGACAAGGCGATAGGGTGCCATTCTATATGATTAACATCATACTGGCGATGATCATGTGGAAGGTGGCAGTTCACACGACTGGTACCATCTTTAATAAAAGTCACGTGCTGCTCGCGTATGCTGTTGTTATAGATATCATTGGCCAAGGATTGCGGCATGTTACTGCGGTATTATCAAGCATTGAAAAGCAGTCGGCAGAAGTAGGTCTGGTGATATATGAGGACAAAACCAAGTTATTTGTGTTTCAACGAACAAAGAGTATACACGTTTGGGACGCTGCGCTTTGAGATGGTAGATGATTTAGTCTGCCTTTACTCTGCCATATACATAAAAATTAATGTCAACCTGGAAGAGACAAGAGACGAGTATCAATCGCAAACCCTCTGCTACTATGCGCTGAGCAAGCGATTGTGAGACAAAACTCTCTCGCTCGACGAACACATATCCAACTACTAGAACTGATCCTACCTGTCTTGTTATGCAGCGCAGAATTCCAGCGGAAAATTAAACGAAGTACCGATTTGGTATGACATTGTAAGCGAGCGATCTCAGCACTTGTAATGTCCACTCACAGTGTATGTAATTTTAACTCCGACTGAAATTACACTTACTGACATCGTCACTTATTTACTTGAAATGGCACTTACTGACATCATTGCTTACTTTGTAAGCGAGAGCTCACCGATTAAATGAACTATGACACTCCTATGCTAAATTGAAGGAGGAATATAATCGAGAGAATCATCGCTAATTGCAAGTAAATATAACTGACATCAGCGATTACAGAATGGGTATTTGTACCGCTAGGCCATTGTGAGAGTCTTCGAGTTAAAAATACTAATACTACCCAGCGATAAAAATAGCCATTACTTAATCGCTGACTTCAGCTATATTTAGTATCAATCAGTGATTATTCTCTCGCTTATATTTTTTATTTAAGCAATATTTTTTTTAAAAAAAAGTACCATACTTTGTACTTTCCCATTTCTGCTGTGTATATCTGCGAGAAATATGGTAAAATAAACCATGCATAAATTCACCATGACTGTCTACGGCTGCATGTGCATATGTATGTGTCGATGTTCGTTTGTGTGTGTGCAAGTATAAAACAAATACCAACCATCCATCGACACACAACGTACATCGGGATGAGAGGAGCAGAAGCGACAGGACACTATGCCATGAGAAGACAAACATGATTGCACCCATTGTAAAGTAGATGATGGTATGATCAAATCAAATATTTACAGTCTGTCGTAAGGAATGTGAGATAAACATACATGGCAGTACACACGCACACACATAGTGTATGCGAATATACTGCCAGTATATAACTAATCTATATATATAAAAGGCTTGGGTGACTGACTGATCACTCCCCAGCCCAAACGGCTAAAGTTAGAACCGTGAAATTTAAAATGTAGGTTTCTTTTATGACGTAAGCGCGCACTAAGAAGGGATTTTTGGAAATTCGGACTGAAAGGGGGTAAAATTGGAGTAGCACCGCCCCATACAACTGGAATTTTAAAATGACTGTATCTTTTGAACCATTATAGGTACGGTACGTATATCGGTCGCATAAGCAAAAAAACTTTGTTTTTTAAAAATAATAATATTGATCAAAAAAATGGACAATTGAACTTTCTATGTGTGATACTGTCCATAGGGCCTCTAAAATAGGCTACATGAAAACAAAATTAGACAAAGGGGCGTGGCACCGCCCACATAAACCGAAATTTTAATCGATTATAGCTCAAGAGCTATTAGAGGTATGAAGATAAGATTTGCTACATATGTTACTGATATAAAGAGGATTACGTCTCGCTGGAAAATGGGCGGTACCACGCCCCTCTTGAAAAAGTCGTTAACTGGGCGAAATAAATGAACCGATTGCATTGAAATTTTCACTGTGTAGTACTATCCGTAGGGTCTCTATCTTAGGCTACATGAAAACATACTTAGACAAAGGGGCGTGGCAACGCCCACACAAACCAAAATTGCAAGCGGTCATATTTCGCGAGCCATTAAAGGTATGAAGATGAGATTTGCTACATTTGTAAATGGTACATGGGGGATTACGTCTCGATGGGAAATGGGCCACACCCCTTTTGAAACAATTGTTGTTATGTCGGTCATATTAATAGCTAAGAACGGATTTTTAGAAACTCGTACTTTTATGGATTTAAAATTAAAAGTAAAAGATAAAAGTTGTATCACCACCTAAACCAATCGGCTAATGCTTTAATCGCGAAAATTGATTTGGAAATGCTTACTATCAAATTGGATTGAATTGTATTTTTTTTTTAAAATCCGACGTTTCAGGGTAAAAAAATTGAAAAAGGAATAAAATTGTAACTATAGCCCAGACCAAGCGGCTAATGATGTTATTATGATAAGTTTTATAGACTTGCTCCCTATAGAATTAGAACAAAGCAAAGAGGGTCTTCGAAATTCTTACCTTTTAGGAGTAAAAAGGACTGAAAAGGGATAAAACTGGCAATAAACGACTAAAGGTATAGTCTCAAAAATTGAAGTGAATATTTTAGTTGTGCGATGTGAAGTTATTCTTCGAAATTTATTCTTTAGTTGTAAAAATACCGAAAAAGGGATAAAACTGGTACTATCGCCCAGACCAAATTCCTAAAGGTAGAGCTACGAAAATGTATATAGAATTGCTCCCTGTAGAATTAGAGAGCAGCCAGATGGGACGAATAGGAATAAAAATAGTATCATCACGCAGACCAAAGAGCTAAAGCTATAAACGTATATGGGCATGCGTCCTATAGAATTAGAAGGGATACCAGTTCATTTGAATTGTGCGATACGAATGTGTCTTTTGAAATTCGTACTTTTAGGGATAAAAAGGGACTAAAGTGTTACAAGCACTAAGACCAATGATATAAACCTACAGTCACATAAAAGGGTAGTTCGTTCGTCTTATGAAGTGTTTGAATTTTGCCTGTATTTCTCAAATTCATAAGAATGTTCATTGTCAGTACGGGCGAAGCAAAGCGAGCCGGGAAAGCTAGTATTCATATATAAAGGATTAGTATTTTTAATAAATCTTCCAATATTTGGTGGTGTTTCGCTTCGTTTAACGCATTTATCGCAACGTCTTTAATGTTAACTCATATAAAATCGAATGTGCTATCATATTTATGCAAATTGATTAACTTTTAAGTAAACAAGCGGTGTTTGGCATATAAGACATTCTGCAAGGCAATTTAGGCAGGTAGGTCATCATAGTGTGAGTTGCTGTTTTTTTAATTACATATATTGTAATAGAATTTATTCGACAGATTGGTATGGAAATATTATATTAAAAAATTGGAAAAGTGTTATTTTAACCCTAGACGGGTAATCTTCGTCGATTCGACGAACACTGTTGCTTTTTTTTTCAAATATCTCCCTTATTTTTCACATTATTCTATTGCTGTTTGCAATAGCGTTAGTTTGTGATGTTTATTTCAAGCTATGCTGGCATATGACAGCATTAGTTAAGCGTAATTGTTATATTTTTGCAATAAACAAAAACTCGCGTCGTCGAAACCACGAAGGTTACCTTTTGTGTGACTTTTTGCTCTTGTAAAAAAGTCCCCAAATCAAAAAATATTTTGATTTTTTAAATTAAAATATTTAAAATATCGGAATTACCAGATGATTTAATTGAAAATTTTGAAAATGCTCCTGAAGACTCCAATTGCGATTCAATTATCAAAGAGCAAATTGAAAAATATGGCGAGGAAGATGTATTTTTGCATGAGGAGGAGTGCGACTGCAATGACGATATTACACCAGATTCAGGTGATGAAAATAATAGTGAGCCACTCAATTTGTTCCGAAATTACTAATAATGTGTAAAAAAAACAATTCGTGGGAAACAAATAAAATTTTTGGTCCACTAAAAATAAAATGATTTAAGGCGTGGAATAAATATATTGCATCAAAGGTAAGAACCGACTAGTGAAGCAATTGGCCGAACCAACCTCTTATCGTACTTTTAACAATTCGAATGCGATGATATTTCGGACGAAATTTTAAATTAGAAGAATGTTGAAATTGAAAATCCCGTTCAACGACACGAGTTTTTGAATAAATAAATTTTGACCTTTTTGAGCCTCTTTAATCAATAATAGAAAAAAAAATTACTGAAAACAACTATTTATGAAATTGTCGAATGTTGGAAACGAAAAAGAAAAACAAAAAACGCTAATTTTGTAAAAATTGTTCTTGCGAAAAAAGAAAAATGTAAAAAAATTTTTTTTATACCTGTATGTGGGAAGCACAAATTCAAACTTGTGCCTACTGTACAAAGAAATAATTTTTCGAAGTGTTTTTTGTTTTAATTGATAAAATTAAGTGTATTGTAAATTTTTTTGCACAAGTTGAGAAGCCATGTCTATTTTATTTTATACTAAAGAACTATTTAAATACTAGTACCTACTTGAGACCAAAAAAAAATGGGCTGAAAAGAGACATGCTCGAAAATAAACCAAATAGCTTTAAAAATATACAGTTTTTGTGTTTTCTTCTTCGATAGAGTCTATAATTTATTAAAAAAAATGTTTCGGACTGGTACGCTAGATTTTTTGCTAAGAATTTTCAAGTGAAATAGGACTTCGTCGATTCGACGAAGATTACCCTTAGTGTGTGTAAAATATGATTATCCTTCTAGGGTTAAGAACCCAAGAGGTTTTTAAGCTATTGCTTAGAGAAATGATAGTTGTTTTCAATAACCCCCAGTTGTCAAAAAGCACAAAATAAAAACCAATGTTTAAACATAAGTTTTGATATGTCACTTTATTTTGTCAGTTGGGTTTGATTTCAGGCCGGGTTTATATCTGTTCATAACTTGTCATTGTTTTTAATTACTTAACTAAACTTAACTAACTAAACTAATTTCCCGTTGCACCCCATAAATGAGGTATGGGATAGCTTCTCGCGTTGTTGCGAATTAACACGCTTTCTACTCACAACAAACGGCATCTACTTCTTTATCGACGAATGCGAACGTCACTGTTTGAGAAGCTTCTACTAGACATGCCGATTGACTCGAAACTTTTACTGCGAAGTTGCTGTCGACAACATCGACGGGGCCGGCAATGAAAGAAAAATGTAAATGGCTGGAGGGGGGAATCGAAACCGGGCTCTCCCTCATGGTAGTCGCGTGTTCTAACCACTATGCCACGGCCGGTTTTTAATAACTTGCTTATTTAATATTCACTGAGTAGGTTTAGGTTTGGGACCGGCCGTGTCATAGTGGTTAGAACACGCGACTACCATGCGGGAGATCGCAGGTTCAAACCTGGCTCCAGTCATCTTAAAAAGAAAAAAAAAATAAAGAAAATTTTCTTTCATTGTCGGCTCCCCTCGAATGTTGTTGACAGCAACTTCGCAGTATTAAGCGTCGATTCAATCGTCGTGTCTAGTAAGAGCTTCTCAAACAGTGACGTTCGCATTCGTCGATAAACAAGTAGGTGCCGTTAGTTGTGAATCTAAAAATAGAAAGCGTGTTAATTCACAACAACGCGAGAAGCTGTCCAATACCTCATTCATGGGGTGCAAAGGGAAATTAAGTTTTTTTTTAAGAGTAGGTTTAGCACCACGCGCTTTACAATACAGGCACTACAAAAATTGTATTTATAATGTAAAAATAATAATTTCATCACATTATACCGACAGTTTTCACTAAAATTACTTGTTTTTCTATCTGTGGCACAGCAACCAAACTGCCCTAGAAACCTACCCTGTCTCTCTAAGAAACAACATGCAAAATTTTGACATTTTCTGAAGAACGGTTTAGGAGACTATACATTACACACAGACACGTAGAGAACTGTATACATTAGAGTGAGTCAATGTGTATGGAGTACAACAAGCGGTTATCAAAATCGTAATCTACGATGAATTCTAAGAAAATTTGCCCAAGAACCAATATAATCAAAATCGTGCCTCCGGTTTTTAACGAGGAATCGTATTAGGGAAAAAATCAACAACAAGCCCCTCAACTGCCTCGAAATCGCCTCTGAAAGGTTCAAATGTTTTATTGACCCCAGTCATTTTCCCCTCCTTAAATTTTCCCAAACATACCTACTCCATATCTTCACCCACTAAGGGGGCTATCATGCAGACATTTTTTTCATAAAATTTGCTCTAACAAAAAAAATTAATTGCAAAATAATTGGGGTCGGTCACACATTTGCACCCTCTGGGGGCGATTCCAGGGCTTGTTGTGGATTTTTTCGCTAATACGAAAAGTTTCTCGTTAAAAAACCGGGGACACGATCTTAAATTTAGACCCATAGTTTCTTGGTAAAATTTCTTGGAATTCATCGTTGATTACGAATTTCATAACCGCTTGGTCGTGAAAAAATGTACCCACTTTAGTATACATTTTGCTAAAATAACGACTTCGTGATTTCCCAGAAATTTCCACCCTCATCATTTGAGAACTAGTCATGTACCATTCATTACTCCATTTTAGCAAACATTCCCCTTTCCCTGTCCTATACCACTCTACCAACCACCTAACTCTGCAAACATTACAAAACAATTTAAAGTTTAACTCTTTCAAAAATACATATTGCTAAAATGTTTTGTCAACAAATATGATTTGTAGGTAAACAATTTATTTCAACGTTTGCCCAAAAATTGATTTATTTACACTTTACCAACCAAATTTCATACGCAAATTCATGTCGGTACATACATATGTCGTCGGTGTAAACATTTGTTTCACATTTAAATGTCTGACTCTGTAGGTGTATGTGTGTGTGTGTAGGTGTCGTTGCATCTTGCACACTCATACACATCCACACCCACACAACCAACAACCTTAACATATTTTGACTAGAAAGGATACTGAGTTTTTTTTTTGTTTTTTGATATTTATTTATGACAACTGAAATTTAAAATGTTTTGCACAATTTATATGTAAACCTTGGCAGGAGACTGACAATCAACATAGCCATAGACTGAGGATCTCTAATGTCAGTCACTTTGACCGAGAGGGAGAGAGGGTGAGTGTTTAGCAAATGGCAAGGCGGGGGAGGGAGAGAGTAAGATAGACGATGTTATTGTGTACACACAATTTTGATGTACATTCTACGTTCAATTGACGTTGGAATTTTTATGTCATCACAAAACGAATTTGCATTTGTTAAATATTCAACTGTATGAGTGTTAAATTATTCCATAACTTAGAAGTTGGTGTATAGCGATTTTCATAGTTAACTTTTGTAATTCTGTTCGATGATATTTAGGATGGACAGAAGTAGATGAGTTTGTAAGGAAATGTCTGGTGCAAAAACTTTATCATGTATTGATTTTTAATAATAATTTTAATATAATTTGCAATAATTGGATAATATGCCGAACTTAAATTTGTATGGGCAAATTTATAATAACACAGTACAACTCATGATTTTGGGACTGAATTCTGAGAACTGCACTTGAAAGTAGCCCTAAAAAGACTCATTCGTTTCATCAAGTTACCTGCCTTAATAATTTAATATCGATTTGATGATCCCCTATACGAATTTGTCACGTTTTAGGCTCTTTTGTTTTAAACCCAGTTCAAAATCATTTGATGAATAAAAAAGTGAAACTGTTGCTTATGTAGGGAAACGTTATACAGAATTGAGTCCCAAATCAATAAGCTGAAAATGTTGTACTGTGTATGTTATGTAATTGGATAAATGCCTTAAAAGTCGAATTATTTAATTTACAAACCATACTTTTCTTAGGTAAGAGTGCAAATTTTAAAAAGTTCACAAGTTTCTTCTTCTTCCTATTTGGCAGCAATTCATCCCTCAGTAGCCGTACGTGACAAGATGGTTAGAATTCGTGACTACCATGTCGTAGATCCATGACTCGATTCCTGTCTCAAGTAATCTACATTTGAATCTACATAATGAAACGAAGGCCTTATTTGGTAATCCATGACATGAGTATAACATTGTCAGAGAGCGATCTACGTACTTAGAATGTCATGCGTGTGTAATGTAAAAAATATCGTCCACTCATTATAACTCCGATTACAAGCGTGTTATCAAACTCGCTTCGAAAATCGCTTATAACGTAACTGCAACTAAAAAGATACGAACTGACATCTTTGCGTACCGATTAAACGGCCTATGACACCCCTATGCTTTATTTAAGGAGGAATAAAAGCGAGAGAATCGTAACTGATTGCAAGTTAATATAACTGACATCAGCGATTACATATTGGGTATTTTTTCCGCTGGTATTCTACGTTATGACACTAGCGGATCAATCTCCAGCGGTAAATGAAACGAAATACCTATTTGGTAATCCATCACATCAGTATGACATTGTAAGCGAGTGATCTAAGTACTTAAAATATTATGCATGGTAATCCATCACATCAGTATGACATTGTAAGCGAGTGATCTAAGTACTTAAAATATTATGCATGTGTAATGTAAAAAAATATTGCCCATTCATTATGACTTCGACTACAACGCATTTGAAATAGCACCTACTGACATCGCCACTTACTTCGTAATCAAACGTGTTATTAAGCTCAGGTTCTTTATGATGGACTTTAGTCTGTCACATAACACATTAAACAGGACCTTGTATGCGCTGGGTAAATGGCTGATTCTGCGATAGTTGGTTTACTGACTTGGAACATCTTCCATAAGCGCAGAAAATAGAACACTCAGATTTCTTGCATCGGGCGTGCATTCCGTTATTCAAATCGTGTTCATGAGCTGATGCATGCAAAGCTCTGCCGGCAGTCTATCGGCTCCGGCAACTTTTTTGTTTTTACCGTACCGAAAGAATGGTACGTGATGGGGGTGATATTCGGATTCAGAATGTAGTTTAACATCAGATTCATGCCGCGCGGTGTAATTGCATATAAATGTCTGGCATGGCGGGGGAAAACTTCATAAGGATAATCTCTTAAAGATTCTTAGAAAGTTTAGAGTATTGATGGTATTGGGTCACTGCAATCGGAAATTGACTTAATTGTTAGGGCTACTGCGTCCCGTGAGGCTATTAGACTGTGAGATGCTGTTGCTTAGCACAAATACATGGGCACACTGCTGGAACCAAGGCGAAACAATTTCCTGGAGCTAGTGTATACAGCGGGGAACAGCAACTCAGCCCCTTATAGGCAACATAACGAATGCAGTACATTTCATTTAAGGGACGTGGAATCGACACTTTACTTATTTTTCCTTTGCATCCCATGAATGATGATGCAATGATGATCTCTCTTTTGAAAAGCCTTTACTAGAAATACCACGTGGTTGACAATATCGAAGGGAACGTACCCCATGGGAGAGAGCCGTACATGCATTCTCTTACACATTGAAGGAAAACAAACAAATTTCCCCACAGTTCGGGAGGTGTTGATTGGCTAAGCTTGAACTACCTACCCCACTACTACCTATATATATAGATACTTGAATGACCATACGGTAAGAGAACGCCGATTCACCGAGTAAAAAAATGTATGCACACAAAAGCCAAAGAAAGAGTCAATTCTATAAATTCTAAATTCTATTAGCAATAATAGAAATAGATCTTAAACCGAACAATGAAAACACAGTCATTATTTACACATATAGATCAACAATACAAAACAAGAGCAATACGTAGCGTTTAAAGCTATTTTAAGTTTGTACTTCTGGGTACGGCCGGCCATGGCATGATGGTTAGAACACGCGACTTCTATACGCGAGATCCATGGTTCGATTCTCCATCGCTCCCTCGATGTTGTCGAAAGCAACTCCATACTATAATGTCGAATCAATCGGCATGTCTAGTAAAAGTAAGCAAGTAGGTCTAAAAATAAAAATTTCTGTTTTACAACTCATTCGTGAGGTGTTTCTGATATATCAAGTGGGCGTGGCCCCGCCCATTGGACCCAATATCTTGAGGACTGTATCTTCAATCGCCTTGAATGTTTGTGTGGATGCATTTGGCTGCAAATTATTTAATCAGTGGGCGTGGTACAAAACTTCAAACTTTAAAACGCTGTATCTCGTGATTTATAAGAGGTATAAAGCTGATAATTGGAATGTATTGTGTTGGTACTGTATGAATTACAGGCAGGTTGGAAGTGGGTTATGCCACGCCCCATTATAAAGAAAATTTCACAATATAGTAGCAGATGGCGTCTTTGAGTCTAGTTTTTTGGATTCTAACCGATCAATGCATTACCAGGCACCTGACGAGCAAATGCGACGGTAATACGGTATATGTCTGAATTACTATCGAACATTAGTAAGATTCCTCGACGAAAGAACATTTTCCTTGTAGTTATCTTGCTTAAGCCCGTATAAGACAGAGTTACTTTGGTTTAGACGACTACCATGGTAGGCTGAGCCATGGAAAAAGGCTACCAATCATTTTGTGAGCCGTTTTCACGATCTGCTTTCTATTCTTATTTTCTTTTACTTTTTCATCGATAAATCTCATAGGGTCAACAGATCACCGAGTGTATAAGTGCCGGACTTACCATTGACTCCTGTTTCCAACTGGTTTTTTAAGTAAACCGAATCTTTTGTGCTTAAAGTGTTTTTTAGAAATTTTACTTGTAACAGAATTTATTACAAAATGTTTTTATAATTATTTTTTACTTACGCAAAATTATTAAATAACCTGACCATCATAACTTAGACATTCCTTTAAATTATTTCTCTTTGCCCAGCCAGCCAGTAGTAATAAAATATTTTAAATATTTCATGCACAAAACAACTAAAGAGCAAAAAAACCCATTCTTAAATTAGTAAATAGCTTAGAAAGCAAAAAACAAAAACCAAATGAATCATCAACCTGACGAACGGTAACGAAAATAATGCTGATGATGATGATGATGCACTGGCGTTCATCGTTTACACTGCTTACAAACGCGCGTAATATCAACATCATTGACATCTTTGTCGCCAGTGGCAGTAACGGCAGCAGCAGAAGCAGCAACATCAGTGGCATCATCATCATCATCGTCACCATCACCATGGCCATAAAGGACGGGGAGCAGCTTTTGTCAAATAACAAACAAATTGGTGAAATATGCTTTTCAGCTTTTTTTAAGTGGAAATATTGTAACAGCAAAAATGTTGTGAAGTTTCTACTCCCCGCTCCTACGGTCCTTTAGCCAGCTTACCCCTTCTCTGCTGCGGTCTTTGTTTTCCTTTGTGTCAATGTGTGGCATGCAACGAGCACTGTTAACTGTTGTGCTTTTAATCCGCTTTTATGTAACCTATTTCAGGTAATGCCAGCCAGAGTGTTCTTTCCCATGCCGGTGTTTTCCGTATCCCAGAGTACGTCATGGCGCTGAAGTTGTTAGTCGCTTGATGCCTGTCCCTCCCTCCCGCCGGTACTGTCCCCAGCACAAAGTTTAAGTAGCTCTTAACGTGGTCGTTGTTGCCGCTACTGCTGCTGGTTCCTGGCAAAAGGACGCACCAGCTGCTGGAGCAGGAGTAGCAATGGTAGTACCTACCAACCAGCAGACAAAACTATAAATTTGTAAATTGTGTTGTGAGTGTCACTCAGACTGTGCGGTTTTAACGATGACATATTTTTTGTTTCGAGTTTTTTTTCTGTTACACAATATTTTCTATATTTTTCAAGAGCTTTTGAAAAGGTGGGTGGATGATGGGATGCGGCGCGGCGACTGCTTTCACCGAAAAGGTACAATATTTATGGCAACGATTTTAGTTGATATTTTTTTTTTTACTTTTGTTTTGATCTTTTTCGGTTGCTGATAACAAGGACGCTCTTTGGAATGGTTTCCGGAAACAACATCAAAAATTAACTTAGTTTTAATGACTTGCGTCCTATTTTGCTTGGCGAATTTTTAAGGGCTCACAAATTATTTAAATAAAGGCATAAAGCGCTTGAAATTTACAGGAATGTTTTATAAACGTAGTTGGACCATATTAAATGATAGAATCAATGTGTATAACATTACAAAAAATGATTATGGGACTTAATTCTGAGAACCGCACGTGAAAGTAGCCCCAAAAAGGAGAAGTTCTGCATCATTCGTTTCGTCATGTTGCATGCCCTAATAATTTAATATCGATTTGAAGTTAGTAAGTATCGTATAGGGGAATTTGTCACGTTTTAGGCTCTTTTGTTATATTGTGATATAGTGGCGTATGATTATTATTATTATAGCCTTTAAAACAACTTGACACGTATATATATTTATATCTTAGTGCCTAAGTCAGAGGCCGAAATGATCGATCTTGTGCGCACCGTCTCCAGTCAGTCCTACCAAGCAGCGTCAGTGATTCCTCCACCTGGTCCTTCCAACGTAGTCCCGGTCTCCCTCTTTTGCGCCGTCCTTCGAGGTCTTGTTGGAATACCTTTCGCGCTGGATCCATTCTCACGACATGGCCTAGCCAGCGTAATCGTTGCACTTTGATTCGCTTGACGACACCAATGTCGTGGTATAACTCGTACAGCTCATGGTTCATCCGAATCCTAAACTTGACGTTTACGCAAATGGGTCCATATATTTTGCGGAGTATTTTTTCCTTAAACACCGCCAGATGAGCTGCATCTGCCTGTGTGAGCACACAAGATTCGGAGGTGTACAACAGAACCGGTAGAATTATTACCTGGTACAGCGGGACTTTGGTGGTTCGAGATAAGGTGGTGTTTATGAAGTGCTCGCGTAGTCCAAAGAAACACCTGTTGGCGAGCACTATTCTCAGTTTTATTTCGAGGCTGACACTGTTGTTTTTGTTCATGGCGGATCCTAGGTAGATAAATTCATCCACTACCTCAAGGCAATAGTTTTCAACCTTCACCCTGCGTCCCTAACGGGTGGACACCTTGTTCGATGATACCATTAACTTCGTCTTGTCCTCATTCACTGCCAAACCCATTTTCGCTGACTCCCTTTAAACTGATGAGAAAACAGCTGTTACCTCTCTCATCGTTCGACCGATAATATCGATATCATCAGCATATGCGAGCAGCATGTGGCTCTTATTAAATATGGACCGGCCGTGGCATAGTGGTTAGAACACGCGACTACCATGCGGGAGATCGCAGGTTCAAACCTGGCTCCAGTCATCTTAAAAGAAAAAAATAAATAAAATTTGCTTTCATTGTCGGCTCCCCTCGAATGTTGTTGACAGCAACTTCGCAGTATTAAGCGTCGATTCAATCGTCGTGTCTAGTAAGAGCTTCTCAAACAGTGACGTTCGCATTCGTCGATAAACAAGTAGGTGCCGTTAGATGTGAATCTAAAAATAGAAAGCGTGTTAATTCACAACAACGCGAGAAGCTATCCCATACCTCATTCATGGGGTGCAAAGGGAAATTAAGTAAGTTAGCCAGACATGTTAACCGCTGCTTTCCTTAACACCTTCTCCATCACTATGTTGAATAGCATACATGACAAACCGTCACCCTGTCTAAGACCTCTCGTCGTATCGAATGGTGCATATAGATCTTTGCCAATCCGAACAGAGGATTTGGTATTCGTAAGGGTACACCGGCAGAGACGAAGGTGGTAAGTGTCGGTTTGCTTCTCATGGGTTTCCTCAAGAATCTGCCGTAGTGTAAATATCTGATCCGTCGTGGATTTGCCTGGTCTAAAGCCGCACTGATAAGGTCCAATAAGGTTTTCCACAATTGGCTTTAGACGTTCACACAGTATGTTAGACAGGACCTTATACGCAATCGGTAAGAGGCTAATTCCACGATAGTTTTTACACTCATTACGGTCACCTTTTTTGTAGAATGGACATAGCACACTGAGATTCCAATCCTCTGGCATGCTTTCCTGAAGCCAAATATTCTCTATGAGCTGTTGCATGCTCAAAATAAGCTCATCTCCACCCGCCTTAAACAACTCAGCTGGAAGACCATCAGCCCCAGCGGCCTTGTTGTTCTTAAGGCGGGATATGGCAGTTGTTATCTCAGCTTGGCTCGGAGGTGGACACTCGATGTTATCATCTCGGATTGGTGCACAGTCTTCATCCACCAAGTTTTCACACATCAATAGGCTGCAGAAGTGATCTTTATATATTCTCAGTACGCTCTCGGTGTCAGTAACGAGATGACCAACCTTGTCTTTACAGGAGGGAAGACCTGTTCCATGTACCTTTTCTTTTATCTTCTGATAGAATTTTCGGGCTTCACCTCTGTTCCTGTAATCTTCAATACACACATTATTCCGCTCCTTAAGCTCTCGTTTTTTTCGCCTGAAGAGTCGAGTCGCCTCCCGCCTCTTCTCCCTGAACTTTTCATAAACAGCTTGCGTTGCTATTGACAGCATTTTGTTCCCGGGTGGCATTGCGGCATTGGTCATCGTACCAGGCATTATCGTTAAAGGGCTTTACATACCCCAGTACGGACCGCGCAGACCTTTCCATCGAGTGGGCAATATATTGCCATTGCGCGCTAGTATTTTCGAGTGTTGGAGCATCAAGAAGTAGTTGAGTGAGTTGGTCAGAATAGGCATTGGCTATCTCCGCGGTCTGCAGTTTAGCGATGTCCAGCTTTCTCTGTGCCTGGTGACGCAGGGTTTTCGCTCTGCTTAGCCTAGTACGCACATTCAGTGAGGTGGTGATCCGAGTTGATGTTCGCACCTCTGATCACTCGTACGTCTAAAACACTTGACTCGTGCCTTCCATCGATTACCACGTGATCAATTTGGTTTCTCGTTACTTGATCGGGAGATATCCACGTTGCTTTGCGTATGATTGTCATAAGTAATATTCCACGTAAATCATACGCTACAAAATAAACCCAGATCAAAATCATTTGATGAATGGAAAATTGAAACTGTTGCTTATGTAGGGAAACGTTATATGAACAGATTAAAGGAATTGTAATTCTAAATTTTTAAAAATTGTTATACCAAAAAAAAAGAGCCTAAGACGTGTCAAATTCGATATTAAATTACTATGGCATGTAAATTGACAAAACGAATGATGCAGGACTTCTACTTTCACATGCAATTCTCAGAATTGAGTCCCAAATCAATGAGCTAAAAAATGTTGTACTGTGTAAGCCTATGTGTGAAGAGCAGCAACCGAAAGCCAAAGGAGTATCCTATGTAGTCCCTTCAAAAATTTATATAAATCTTTTAATGGTATTAAAAGGATCCAAGAGCCTAGATTTTGAAGACTTATTTGTTTAATGAACAGGTTTTTGACTTCTTCTTGCTCCAGTTTAATAGTTTTCTTTCCGAATATGAATTTAAACTCTGACCATGTTCGTAACACTTTCCATATTTAAAACCAACATTAATTAAACGCTCACACGCCATCACATTCTTGGACGCTTTCTATTTAAACATTTCACTCACTAATCCAATCTGCGCAAGAAATCACACCAAATTATCGTAACCAGACATTTAGTTTTGTTGTTGTTGCTGTTGCCTTTTACGCCACCTCCTCGCCCTGTGAAAATTCCTTTGAATTTCCAAATAACTCAACGAAGTTTTACTGCTGCTGTTTTAACACCAAATAAACCCCTAAAACTATACTACGTAAATATACAATTTTCGTAAATATTTCGAGGATATGAAATAATTCTAAACAAAGTTTTTCATCCCTAAACTTCCTCGAGAAATGGAAACACAAACACATTTTGAACGGTCGTCGTCGGGGCTTGCATCTCTGCTTGCAACATGCTGGTGAAATACTGTAGAGATTTGGAAAAAAGTTTTTCTTTAAACCATGAGCGCGTGTTGTTTTGAGCTAGCTGGAAGCAAACAAATCAAGCGATATTCTAAGGCTGCATGGCTTGTAAAGCAATAAGCCAGAGGTGTTGGCAAGAAGAGAGGCCATAAGGGTATTAGTACTGAGTTGAACTTGAAATGGTGTTTTGAGAAGAACAAGGAGAACAAAGTGACTGACGAATGTATAGAAAAAGTGTGTATTATATTTGTGGGTCTTATTATTATTGAATTTTATACTCGTAAGTTAATTATCTTCGAATGTGAAGGGTATCCGATAAAACTAGTTATTTGCATTACAACTATATTATATTAGACTTAAAAACTTAACCTCATTTCCCTTAACACCCCATGAATGAGGTATGGGATAGCTTCTCGCGTTGTTGTGAATAAACACGTTCTCTATTTTTAGATTCTCAATTAACGGCACCTACTCGTTTATCGACGAATGCGAACGTCACTGTTTGAGAAGCTTTCACTAGATATGCCGATTGACTCGGCACTACACTGCGACGCACAGTGTCGTGTTTTCATATAAACGGCGGCCAAAAATTGAAGGAGTTATCGTAGAGGAATGAAAATTGGTACACAGTACTATTATAAGTAGGAAAGGAAAAAAACGAAGTTTTGCGAAAATCAGCCCAAGGACTCGCCCACCTCCCATATATCCTGAAATGATAAAAAGTTATATTTTCCAAAATTGTTGTTGGAATTGAACCAAATTTGACTCGATTTGTCTCTAGTATATAGCTGATAACTGTGGTGAGTTATATGAAATTATCTCAAAGGACACGCCCACCTCCCATATATCCTGAAATGATAAAAAGTTATATTTTCCAAAATTGTTGTTGGAATTGAACCAAATTTGACTCGATTTGTCTCTAATATATAGCTGATAACTGTGGTGAGTTATATGAAATTATCTCAAAGGACACGCCCACCTCCCATATGTCCTGAAATAAAAAAACTTATATATTCGAAAATTGTTCTTGCAATTGAAAAAAACGGCTCGATTTGTCCTTGATGTATTTTTGATTCGTATATTTAATTTCATTTAATTATCTTACAAAACACGTCTGCATCCCATATGTCCTTGATACCAAATAAGAAAATCATTCTCTATATATATTATAAATATTTTTTTTTTCATTTGATAATTACTATTATTATATTTAATAAGAGAGAAGAAACATATATTTTTCAAATTCATTATTATTCATTAACAAAATATTAGGGAAATGATTACATAAATAAAACTAAATATTTTTGCTTATTCACTAAAGCTGTCATAATCCGTATCACTCGATTCGTATTGAGTTAACAAATGTTCTGCTATTATAGTTTCAGAACATTCCTCAGTGTGGGATTCACTTTGGATAAGATAGCCTTCTTATTATTTGCTTTTCTATGAATAGTAATATTTGGTTCAGACTGCAAAATCATTCTTTCAATTAAATTCTTATTGGTTGACTCGCGACCACGATCCGAACTTTTCTTCAAACCTCTCTCTCATGTAGTGACACCTTTGCCAATTAGTTTTTATTTTTAATAATATAAATTGAATTTCTTTATTCATCTTCCCATTTAGTTTTAACTTTAACTCTTCTTCTAAATACATGAGTACTTCTCCCAGGGAAGCACTTGGAGTACGATGCCTAAGCCAAATATTAAAAAAATCTCGAATTTTCACCTGTCTCGACACTGAAAATTTAAAGAATAAATGAAAGGGGGAAGAAGGGGGACGAGAAACTTACTTTTTTAAACTCTGCACACTTGCCAAAATATTATATTAAAATATTAAAAAAGTGTTTTTTGATGTTTTTTTTTTACACTCCACTGAACTTGAATGTTTTTAACAATTTCGATTTTCGCTTTTTGTTTACATTCGGTATAACGGCAAACCACATATGACCCACCAAACGAGCCAAAAAACCGAGTTTCCATATCATTATATTCTAACAAGTTTATCCAATCGTAAATTATACTGTTTTACCGACAGTTTTTATTTTAACTTACCGATTTAAATTTGCCTAATTTTTATCATTTTTATATATCGATATTTTCTTTACTACAACTATTAACTTTGAATACTCATAACTTTTTGGAAATATAACATTTTTTCAAAATTCTTTTTGATTTAGCATAAATGAAGTGTTGTTTGTACAACGACATCAACCTTTTTTAAAAACTAGTGCAGTGATATTTTTCATTTTTGGCCGCCCTCACGACACTGTGCGACGTTGCTGTCGACAATATTGAGGTGGTCGGCCATGAAAAAACATGTAGATGATTGGAGTCGGGAATAGAACCCCGGATCTTCCGCATGCTAATCGCGTGCTCTAATCACTATGTCACAGCCGATCATATGTACCGCAAACAATAGGGGTTTATAGCCTACTCCAGCCTACTACATCCAGTTTTTGTCAATAATTTTTTACTGAAACATCAAATTCATAATGTTCGGAAAAAGGGGGTGATGAGCGGTGAAGGTGACGAGTATTTGCCAAGAAATTTAGCGAGGAAATAAATAAAATTAAAAAAAAGATGAGCGGGGTTTAATTAGTATTCACCTCGATATTTCAGCTCGATACCTCTTTAATTACTGCTGTAATCGGGGCGACAGACAGATGTCTTTTGGCTTTACGTGAATATCTGCCCGTGAGGGCTTACCTCCACGTTGGGCTCAACCCACTGGAACATTCTACTAGGCCGCTGTTAAGGCCCGCATCTAATTCTTCTATCCAAAAAGGATGTTAAAACCGTTTGTATTTTTTTTGTGAGGGCACCATATTGACTAACAAGTACAAGCTCAAGTCTTGCACTCCATCCGATTTGGCCCCCCACTCCTAATTATTTGCTACTTTAAGTTACATGTACAAGTACATGCACTTGTTATTTCAATCAAATCATGTCCTTTCTCCATCCTCCACGCCACAAGTGCGCCCACGCCGCCATCTGCTAGGAACCGAGGTTCCGAACCGAGGTTCCCCATCCGGCCGACCTACATCTGACATCTCTTCTATTTAATCCACTCTGGGATATAAACATCAAAAATACACAGACCCTTCTGCTACCGTCGGCGAGGGAATCAACACTCCCTCACGCTAGCTTCCAACGATACCCAGCATTCCTTCCACTGCCGTCAGCGAGTGAGTTAACACTTCGTCAGGCCAGTTTCCAACAATACCATTCAATACCACTTGTATTTCCTTAGAAATTTACCAATCAGGAAAATCACAACATATAAATTGAGATTAGATATGATTTGATATCTATTTGTAGCTTAAAGAAGATACAAACAATTATATCCTCCCCTTGGCTATTAGAAAGTCGCCGTCGCAAAGTGCATACTTTACTGCGGTATTGTGTGCACCCTTGTTAAAGGTTCGAATCTATCCATTTCTTAGTCATATTTTCGTCCAAGATATTGTTTGATGTACAGTGAGAGATGCGAGACTCGTATGGTTTCAAGAGACACCCAGCTCTATTTCTCTCGAACATCAAACTCTTAGTCTACTCGCGTAACTTTGAGTTTTAACCGACAACCACAACGAGGCACAGAACTGCGTTCCATACTTATTCGGTGGGTAAGTAGTTTTTACGCTACTTAGGGCACCCAGCCGCCCGTGGTACCATCTTTAGACTTTTTGGTCGGAGCTCGTAAAGATGTACTTCCTTACTTCCTCTTTTCGCCACCGCAGAGCCAGAAAGAGGTCCACTGGTGGTTCTCTCAGGTCCGTTGGGGCGATACTCCCCAAAGGTCTCCGAAGAAACCATCTAGCGGGACGGGGCGACAGACAGACGGACACCCCCAAAAAGGGGAAGTTTGTATGGGAGGTGGGTGTGTCTTGTTATACCCAATTCATAACATATCCTCCGCTAAGAGAATAAAAGATTCTATAACGAATTTCAGCTGTATAGCTCTTAAACTAAAGCAGTAATCGGGGCGACCGACAGACGGACACCCACAAGACGGGGGAGTTTTGTATGAGGAGTGGGAGAAGTTCATGTCCGATTTTAACTCATCTTATAACTTAACCTCCGCTTAGAGAGTTGAAGCTTGCGTAGAAAATTCCAGCTCGGTAACTCTTAAATTACGACTGTATTCGGGAGGATAGACAGACAGACACCCTAAAAGGTGGTGTTCCGTATGTGAGGTGGCAGTAGTTTTTGTTCGATCTTGTTCATCTTCGCATTTAGCCTCCGGTTATAGGATAGGACCTGGAATAGCAACTGACAGCTCTATAGCTCTTAAACTACGACTGTAATCGCTGTTTTTTGACAGCTTCTTAATTTACATTAGCCTCAGAAACATTCACATTTATTTAAAGGTCTTTTTCGGCTATTCTTTCAAAAAACTCATACGACTGCTTCCCTATATGAGTTGTTATCGCCCTTGGCTCACCACCATAGCTTATACAAATTGGTTGTAACTTGTAACATTTATTAAGTTCTATTTTTTCGTACATGTAGCCGCTTATGCAAATCCTACATAAAAAAAATTTTAGCGTAGGCTTAATAACACTTTGGATGGAGCCTCTCTGTCTCACAATGATCCAAAATAATCACGAAAAAAGGAAAGTAAATGTGTGTGGATGAATGGCAAAAAAACTGACTACAGCAAATTTGCCCACATCTTAGAGTGTGGGAATACTTGACTTGAATAATATACAATGTATTGAAAATGTCGTTATGCATAACACAGTCGGCTGTTCCTTTTTTTCTTTTGGCATATTCATGTAGTAGTCAGTCAGTCCTCTTACGCATATGAATTTCCCAAACCCTTCCAAAGAATTTAATGTTCATACGTTCTTTACATCATTATTGTCTTAAGCTTCTGCTGTCCACACAATTTCTTAGGGTTCGCACAAAAATTATGATATTGTAAACAAAAGCAAGTTTTTTCGTCTTCTCAGAGATGAGAATACAACTGAATTTATGGTAATGTAGCAGTTAAATTATTTTCAATGTAGTATAATAATATGTACTTATGTGTGTGTGTGTGTGTGTTTGTGTGTGTGTGTATACGCTTTAAGGCGTGAATGTTTAGCGTCTGACAGACGAGGACTGTGTGATAACTAAAAAGTTGCGTTGAAAGGCATGGTCGACTGTTTCTTTAATCGCCATGCAAATTTGTACGAATGCATTTGGCAGCAAAATTCGTGATCCAACAAAAAATGGGCGGGATCGGAACAGTGGGCGTGGTATAAAACTTGAAACTTTATCTCCTAACCTATAAGGGGTATAACGCAGATATTTGGTATGTGATGTTGGTACAGTATAATATACAGCCGGGTGGAAATGGATTGTGCCACGCCATATATAATAGAAACCGCTATAATAGTTTGATCATCCTAAAAATTTCACAGTATAGTAGAGATGTAACCAGGTTATTTGGAACGAATAAATAAATACAATTCCTTAATTGTAAAATATAAATAGTTGTCCGATCTACCTGAAATTTCCGTCATGTATTTATACCCTCACCTAACCGGAGGGTATATATCATTTGATACGACCCAAAAGTGTAACACATTGAAGAAGTCACTTCAGAATCTAAGTTTCTTTGAGCCAAATTCGATTCATGACTTTTTAAGTCGTTTGAGCCATGACCGTCTGTCTGTCCGGCTGTTACGCACGATAACTTTCGAAAGATGAAACCAAATGTTTTGAAACTTTGCACTAGTTAATATTTCCCCAAAACTACCTACGGTATTGAAAATGGGCTACATGGCCACGGCCCTTCTGGTACCTCCCCATAAATTGTCCGTACATTACGCTACCGCCCTAGTGTATACAATATACAGAATTTTGTCGGTGCCACCCACCAGAAATGATTAGTCTGTGCAGATCTTAGGACTAGCCAAAGTTTAAGCACGATAGGAGTTTGTTAACCCGTGCCGCTTTTGGGATAAAGCTTTTAAGGAAAATTTGGGAGCATAACTCAAGAACGACTAGTACTATTTTGATGAAACAAAAATCTGAAATTAAAGAATTAAAATTCCCTTAATATGATCGTAAGTGATCTCTCTGCATAATCAACAGTTAATATATCACAGACAAATCGTGCCAAATTTGGTTCAATTCCAACAACAATTTTGGAAAGTAATAGTTTTTCTCATTTCAGGACATATGGGAGGTGGGCGTGTAATTTAAGATAATTTAACATAATTTAACAGAGTTGTCAGCAATATATCAGAGACAAATTGAGGCAAATTTGGTTCAATACCTACAACAGTTTTGAAAAGTATAAGTTTTTTCCATTTCAGGATATATGGGAGGTGGGCGTGTACTTTGAGATAATTTCAGATATTTCAACACAGTTGTCAGTAATATATCAGAGACAAATCGAACCAAATTTGGTTCAATACCAACAACATTTTTGGAAAATATAAGTTTTTTCCATTTCATGATATATGGGAGTTCGGCGTGTCCTTTGAGATACATAATTTCAGATAATTCAACAGAGTTATAAGTAATATATCACAGACAAATCGAACCAAATTTCGTTCAAGACCATCGACAATTGTGAAAAATTTAAGTTTTTCCATTTCAGGATATATGGGAGGTGGGCGTTTCCTTTGAGATAATTTCAGATAATTGAACAGAGTTGTTAGTACAATATCAGAGACAAGTTGAGCCACATTTGGTTCAATACCTTCAACAATTTTGAAAAATATAAGTTTTTTCCATTACAGGATATATGGGAGATGAGGGTGTCCTTTTAGATAATTTGATATAATTCATCACAATTCAGTACAATATCAGTGACAAACAAATTTGGTTTAATACCAACAATAATTTTGGAAAATAAAAGTTTTTTCCATTTCAGGATATATGGGAGGTGGGTGTGTTCTTTGAGATAATTTAATATAATTCAACACAGTTGTCAGCACAATATCAGAGACAAATTGAGGTCTCTGATTTGGCTCACTACCTACAACAATTTTGAAAAATATAAGTTTTATCCATTTCGGGATATATTGGAGGTGGGCGTGTCCTTTAAGATAATTTCAGATAGTTCAACAGAGTTCTCAGTAATACATCAACGACAAATTGAGCCAAATTTAGTTCAATACCCACAACAATTTTGAAAAATATAAGTTTTTTTCATTGCAGGATATATAGGCAACTTTGGAAAATATAAGTTTCTTCCTTTTCTGGTTATATGTGATGTGGGCGTGTCCTTTGATATAATTTCAGATAGTTCAACAGAGTTGTCAGTAATACATCACAGACAAATCGAACCAAATTGGTTCAACACCAGCAACAATTTTGAAAAATTTGAGTTTTTTCCATGTCAGGATATATGGAAGGATGGCGTGTCCTTTAAGATAATTTGATATAATTCATCACAGTTCAGTACAATATCAGTGATAAAATTTTAAAAAATTTAAGTTTTTCCCATTTCAGGATATATGGGAGGTGGGCGTGTTCTTTGAGATAATTGCGTATAATTTAACGCAGTTGTCAGTAATGTATCAGAGACAAAGAGAGGCAAATTTAGTTCAATACCAACAACAATTTTCGAAAATATAAGTTTTTTTCCATTTCAGGATATATGGAAGGTTGACATGTCCTTGAGATAATTTGATATAATTCTGCACAGTTCTCAGTAATATATCACAGACAAAAAGAGCCAAATTTGGTGCAATGCCAACAACAATTTTGAAATATGTAAGTTGTTCCCATTTCTGGATGCATGGGAGGTGGGTGTGTCCTTTGAGATTATTTTATATAACTCACTGGAGTTGTCTGTAATACATCACAGACAAATCGAGCCAAATTTTGTTCAATACCAACACCAATTTTAAAAATTCCAATTTTTTTCCATTTCAGGGTATATAGAAGGTGGGCATGTGCTTGGTCCGATTTTCACAATACTTCGTTTTTTTCTTTTCTATTTATAAAAGCAAGGTGAACTAATTTGCCATTTTTTTCCAAAAGAATTTTGTACATACAAATAATTTTTTTAAATTCATTCAATACGATTATCTGTATTCATTGTATCAAAAACTTAAAATGTTGGCCAAAATAAGGTTATGTGAAATTACGTGAAAGTAGTAAGACTTGACCCTTTTTTTTGGATATTTTCTTATTTTTAAATATACATTTTTTTTTATTATTGTGGGCAATTTTTTTTCCATACATTGTTGATTTTTATGTTGATTATGCAAAGAAATCATATGTAGAGAGGTTAAAGGAATTTGAATTCATAAATTTCGGATTTTCGTTTCATCAAAACTGGTCTAGTCGTTCTTGAGTTATGCACCCCAAACTTGGCTGTAGGAGCTTAAAAGCTTTAAGCCCAAAGTGGCACGGGTACTCATACTCCAATCTTGCTCAAACTTTATATCAAACTTGACAAATTCCCCTGTATGATACTTACTTACTTCAAATTGATATTAAATTAATATGGCATGTAACTTGATAAAACGAGTGATGCAGAACTTCTTCTTTTTGGGGCTACTTTTACGTACAGTTCTCAGAATTAAGTCCCAAATCCAACATCGATGTTTACGACCACCCTAGTATACAATATGTCGACACGTAAGAATTTAATGTATAATAGTTTTTGCTGTACGTATTTCTTAGGGCAATACAACTTTTATGCCAACTTTAGATTCATGCACAATATTTGTTGTGGTATTGTGGCTTTCGTCTGTGTGTGTGTGTGTGGGAGTGAGTGTGTTATTTGCTCTACCCCTGCAAACATTTTCTATCTTATAAGCTACTAAATGGTAACGCCATGTGGATGAAAATCATCGTATAAGATATCGTAATTTTATCTTAATAGTAACTTCTTTAGTGAGAAAATGTACCCCGCTTAAGATACATTCTTGTAGTAACTTTTAAGTCTCTTTCAGAAGAGTATATTACAATTCTTTGATAAGTGACGCAACATGATCTTAACAAAGAGTCAAAAAAGTGTATTTTAAAAGAGTAAAAAAGGTGTCTTTTGAAACGGTCGAAAAGGTGTCTTTAATTTTTGTATTTTATTTAATTTTTTTTTATTTGGTCAAATCCTATTTGCTTTGAGGACAATGAATACAAATTAATAATGAATTTATAACTTTTTTATTTATATTTTTTAAAAATGTTCCTAGCAAATTACGAACTGGTCACTTCACCAATTACAATGTTACTGGCCACATATTTCAATCTCTTTTTCCTTCAAGTTGTAAGTAGTTGTAAATTCTGAATAGACAAACAGTCGTTAAAGTAAATATTTAGAGATAAAAATACGATGATCCTGCATTTTGTTTTTGTAAATTTGTTTTCTATCTTAGAACCAACTTTTCGGAGTGACGAAAAAGTAAAAATTTTGACATGGCGATGAAAACAATCAGTAAAATGTTTGCAGGGACTATATCCGTGTATGCAAGTCAGAGTGCGTGTAAGCAATAACTTTACACACACACACACACTCACATGCACTGCATTAGTTTACGATGCATTTGGTATTTGTTGCAGCATCAGCATTGAAAATTAGTTTATAATCCGCGAAAATAAAGTTATACGCAAACTGAATTAAAGTTTTAGCACTCCAACAACGACGACAACAACAACAACAACAAATACATTGCGAAAAATAGTTCAAGTTTGTATGGTGGGAAATTCGTTAAAAAGTTGAAAACTATTCAAAATGCATAAAGATTTAAAACATCTTAGCGATCATCGAATATATACACAATGTGTAAAAGTTAAAGCTGCAAAAGAAAAGTTGACAAATTCTAATAAAGGAATAAAATTCATTGAATTTTATATTACCTCTATAATACAAAAAAAAAACAACACACTGATACACAATTCATGACAATTACTCGCCCATTTAAAGTCTTCTCTTTCCATCGGCTGTTTAGACAAATGACCTCCAGCAACCTTACCTCCAGCTAGAAAAAAAAACTTTTAATTATGCGATGCCACCAATTCCAAAGCAGTTGATGGTATGAGTCCTCATGGAGCCGAGAACGTAAACTTTGGCCATTAATAATGCGATTAAAATGCATGAGATGACCGACCGACCGAACGAGCAAGCATCTCGACCCTACATTGAAAATCCAAAGATTAATTGTTTGCCAAGAAAATACAACAAAATGTTTAACATATGTTTTCTCTGTGTGGTCGTCGTCACCCGTCATAGTATTCTAGATGCGTCGTCGTCCTCAGCTATTTTCAACTTTGTAAACGCTCCAGCTCCAGCTTCACAGCTTTTGCTCCGCAGCCAGTACGAGTTACATCATAATACTTTATGAATTTGTTATCTTTAGCGACGGGAGAGTAACAAAAACGTGACAAAACTTGAAAAAAAATACTGTACAAACGTTGTCGACGACACGGGGACGACGAGTACCCCGTCTCATATTTGTGTTGTTTTTTGTTCTCTCTGGTTTTATACGAAAGCATTGTCATCTGACAATGATTTTAGTTAAAATTAATTTAATGTACACATACACACACAGAGAATTTCATATCATTTGTTTATACAGTTCATATGTACTGAGTGGCGGTATACAGCGTAACGACGAGGGTGGTTAAGGAAATGTTAGCATTCTTCACAATAACGACCAAAAACCTATCGCTTTAATTTAAAGTTTTGGACTTTTATCCCACACAAGGTCCTTTCAAGTGTGTTTTATCTGAAAGACTAAAGCACATATAAATGAACCCGGTTGACCTATTGGGTTATGTAGACCTGGCAAATCCACGACTGACGAGACATTTACACTTCCCCATTCAACTTTGCAAATGTACCTTGGAAAACACCAAATCCTCGGTTAAGATTGGTAAGGATCACTCTGAATAATTCAAGACTGAAAGAAGTCTCAGGCAGGGTAATAGCTTGTCCTGTACACTATTGAATATAGTTATGGTGAAGGTGATGTGAAAGGCTGGTATCAATATGTCTGGCACCATATTCCACAAGAGCCACATGCCACTAGCCTATGCCGATGATATAGACTTTATTGGCCGAAATATCTGGGATGTAACTGCAGTTTTTTCATCGCTAGAAAAGGAGTCAGCATAAATTGGTTTAGCGGTCAGCGAGGACAACATACACATAATGATTATGGCGAACAAAGAGCCCACTCGATGGGGACGCACGGTCAACGTTGACAATAATTGTTTTGAGGTACTAGATGAGTTTACCTATCTCGAATCTTCCGCCAACAAGAAAAAAAATGTCAGCCAAGAAATCAAGCGGTGAATAGTGCTCGTCAATAATGTTTTAACGGACTTCGGCAGCATTTTAGTAACACCACCTTATCTCGGGATACTAAGAAACAGCTTAGTAACAGGTGTTAATGTAACCAGTTCTGTTGTATTGTGCCGAATAATCTTTTATAGCTGCCATGTGGAAAACCACGAATTTGTATGTGGATTTGTAATTGGACAGAGACTTAGACATCTTGTCTCGTGGTTCAATCCTGTTAGTGATCGCATAGCCACAATCTGAATCAAGGCGAAATATTTATATGTCGCACATGCCCCGACGGAAAATAAGACGATGAGATTAAATATGCATTGTACGAGTGCCTTGAGGAAACATACCACCGCTGCCCTGGCCACGACGTTCAAATTGTTATGGGAAGATTTTAAAAACTTAATTTCCCTTTGCACCCCTTAAATGAGGTATGGGATAGCTTCTCGCGTTGTTGTGAATTTACACGCTTTCTATTTAAGATTCACAACATACGGCACCTACTTGTTTATCGACGAATCCGAACGTCACTGTTAGGGAAGCTTTTACTAGACATGCCGATGGACTCGGCACTATACTGCGAAGTTGCTGTCGACAACATCGAGGGGACAGGCAATGAAAGGAAAATGTAGATGACTGCCCGCCTCCAGTCATCCTTTGATCGAAGCACGGATCTCTTGCTAGAGAGATTGCGTATTCTAACCACTATGCCAAGGCCGGTCCGGACAGGGATGCGATGTAAAAATTACGACATCTATTACAGCTGTCATGCGAAAAAGCACGAATTTGGATGTGGATTTGTAATTAGCTAGAGACTTAGACATTTTGTCTCGCGGTTCTAACCTGTTAGTGATCGAATACAATCCGCACCAAGGCGAAATTTTTCTAGATCGCTCTGATTTGTTCACATGACCCGACGGAAGATACTCAAAAAGACGATGAGATTAAAGTCTAGAGTAAACATACGACCGCCGCACTGGCCATGACATTTAAATTGTCATGGGAGATTTTAATGCCAAAAAAGAAAGAGAAGATGTTCTTGGTCCATCGATCGGTAATTTCAGCTAGCATACCAATCAGTCCGACAGCGGCGTTTTGGGCTGGTTAGCTTCGCGGCAGCAAAGGAACATGAAGCCAGATTTCAACATAAATATATCCACAAGGCATCATAGCTATCCGCTGATCAAAACACCAAAGATATAGTTGATCATGTGATAATCGATGGAAGGCAGTATCTAGCACGTGATCCGGTGGTAACATTGGCTTAGATCATTATCTGGTTGCAGCTATAAACTACATAAAAATTTTCCTGGGAGATTTTAATGCCAAGATAGGAAGAGAAGGTATTCTTGGTACATCGATGGGTAATTTCAACCTACATATCAATACTTTCGACAACGAGTTTAGGCCGGTTATCTTCGCGGCGACAATTGAACATAGAACCAGATATCAGCATAAAGATATCCACAAGGCAACTCGGCTATCCCCCGATCAAAACCCTTTAAATCAAATTGATCATTTGGTAATTGATGGCAGGCATGCATCTAGTGTCATGGACGTGCGTGTGATCCGTGGTGCTAATATTGGCTCGGATTATTACTTGGTTGCAGCCAAGATGCGCACATGAATAAGCAGGTCGAAACACGCACGTAACTAAACACAAATAATGCTGGACATCAGGAAGCTGCAAACCCCAGAGATAGCCACTGCCTACTCCAAATAGCTCTCCCAACTACTACGACACAATGCCTCTACTTCTGACGTTTCCGACCGCCGCAAAACCCGTGCTAAGATATAAAAAAGGTTCTCTGACGAATCCTGGTACGAAGAAGAATGCCGCATAGCATCTGAAGAACGGGATGCTGTTTACATGACAACGCTACCGCCATTTATAATTTAAACTGTTAGGGAACGGCATAAGAAGACAGTAAAATATACATCCACTTAAGCGAAAAAACGTCAAATGAAGTACTGGAGAACGAGAATGAAAATCTGGTTACAGTTACGCAGAGTGTGCGGGATCGTCCAATTACCCATCGCATATAAGATCCTGTCGAGTTTGCTATGTGAAAGACTAAAACCCGAAGTATCCAACTTGATGGGGCCTTATCATTGTGGCTTTAGACCTCGCAGATTAGCAACTGACGCAAGGAAAACAGATCGACACGTACAATCTTTTCGTCGACTATAAAGTTGCATCCGCCGGCCCTATACGGCAAAAATAACTCGAAGCCGTGGCTGACTTCGGTATTTATATGAAGATGATACGATGTTGCAGTAACA
This sequence comes from Muscina levida, assembly GCA_964034835.1. Taxonomy (NCBI): domain Eukaryota; kingdom Metazoa; phylum Arthropoda; class Insecta; order Diptera; family Muscidae; genus Muscina; species Muscina levida. The sequence goes on along the minus strand of OZ035883.1, from coordinate 26,449,641 downwards.
TGCTGACTGATACGAAGTCTCCAGTGAAGATTGTTAAGGATCTTACGGAGCCGATTTATGCCAGAAGAGGCCTAAGACAAGACGACAACAAATGATAATGAGGAAAGCTGCAATAAACACGAATGGCTCTATATTCAACAAAAGCCACATGCTACTCGCCTACGCTGATGATGTAGACATCAACGGCCAAAAACTGTGGGATATGACTGCAGCCTTCTCAGGTATATAGAAGGAATCAGCAGCAATAGGTCCAACGGTGAACGAGGACAAAATAAAGTTATTAGTTTCAACCAAGAACGAATGTACCCGTTTGGGAAACTGAGTGTACGTTGACAACTATAATTTCGAGGTGTTAGATGATTATATCTTCCTAGGCTCCGCCATCAATGAAGCAAATAGCGCCAGTCCTGAAATCCGAAAAAGAATCCTACTTGCGAAAAGATGATATTACGCAATTTGCAAGCGGTGTAACGACAGAGCTCTCTCTTGACAAAATTCAGCTCCATCTTGTCTGGATCCAGCTCTTCCTGGTTCTGAAACATAGTTCAGAATCCTGGGTTATGGCACAAGAGAATATATCGGTTCTGGTAGTCTAAACCATACTATGGCACAAGCGGATATATGGGTTCTGGCAGTAGTCGAGAGGAAAATACTTTGTAAAATATATGTGTCGGCATCGTACGAATCATGAGCTGTACGAGCTGCATACCAGCGGGGTCAAACGTATTAAGGTACAGCGGTTGCGTTGTACACATGGATTGATAAAAGTGCTCCAGATCGAGAAGTCTTCGATAATGAACTCGATGGAAGCCGCAGAAGAGGGAGACCAAAACTCTTTTGATAAGACCAGGTTACTGGGAATCTTGTAGAACTTGGTGTGACGAACTGGAAAAGAAGCTCAAAAGATCGAAGTGCCAAATTATCAAAATCTACGATTGTAACAAATTTGCGAGCTTAGTAAAGAAAAAAGGAAGTAAGTAATAATAATTTGAAGGTAAATAATTGTTTCTACAACAGTCAAAGATTCGGGACTTTGTGCTAAGTTTTATTATACTCCTGCACCGATTTTTGGGTAATAGGTTAATTTTACCCAGTAGTTACATTGTGGTCTTTGTCAGGTCTTCAAACGGCACTCGGACTACACTGTCAAACATTTTCGGGGTCATTGTCTGGGGGGGTGAGAAATTCCAAGTCAGTGTGAAGGTACTAGGTGAGTATAGTAAAAAAATTCTAAGTCAGTGTCAGTGGGGGTTCTCAGGCCTAATTTTTTGTATGATCTTTTATCTTTGTTGCTTATTTTGATGTTTTTTAGCTTAGTTTTTTCTGCTATAAGTCATTATATTTTGATAATTTCTCATTTAATTTTTCAGCAGAACTGTAGAGAACGCCAAACCCTTAAGGGGTTTTATTCACCCTGACTTGGCATAAATCCGCAATATTGGAATGATGCGCGTATGATTAATATAAACACCGCATAATATTAATATTACTCATACGTTGTACATGCATACAAGTACCATATGCAAATTTGCTACTTATGTACTTGGGTCAGGGTCGTCATTCTTATACCATCAGCAATGATCAGTTTTCTACTAATCACAAATGAGACAGCCTATATATGGCCAGAAATTAGGAGTTGTTGGTTAAAACGTATGAAAAAAAACGATAAATTAAAGTTTTTTTTCGATATCATTGGATAAAATTAGTCCAAATTGATTCTTACATGACTACAATTAATTATGTAATTATTTATGTAAGCCTTTGCTACAATTCTGCCGAAGAATGAAATGAGAAATCACCAATGGTTCTTGAGTTATAACTGAAAAACAAACCCAACAAACTTCAAGATAAATTAAACGAATAAAAGGTCGTAAACACAAGTTTGGCCTGAGAATGACAAACCCTTTAAGGGTAACTTCAACCTCACTTAGAATTTTTTAACCCCCAGATTGGCTGTGTTATTATCACGATTTATAACCCCCTTTCACTCCTGTTGTTCTTTACCTGTAGCACATCCTCCTCCTCCCGACCCATGCCAATTTTTTCTTTCACTTTCCCACCACACCTCGTTAGTACATACGATTACACAATTATATGCGGAATGTATCTGTGTATCTTTTACAGAGATCTTCAAATATTAACATAGTATACGAGTAGATACTTATATATGTGTGTGTGTGTGCATATGTAAGTAGAGTGCGTCACATCACTGGCTTTGTTTAGTTTTTAGGGGTTTTCGCTTCTCTTTGTTTCATTTTTGTGTGTGTTTTTTTTTTGTTTTGTGGGGTTAAATGAAAATGTTGTTAACTTTAGTTTATGAAATATTAAATGTATTTAAACGAAACGAACGAAGCACACACTCACATGTGCATTCATATGTTCATACCTATAGCCACATATCCTTTCTTACATAGTTTTTAGTTCTAGAATTCATCTTAAACAATTCAGCAAAACTATGCATGTGTCTGTATGGCTGTCGGTGTAGCCAGGAGTCTATAGGTAAGTGTGAGAAAGTGCGATCCTGTGTGTGTGTGTGTTTGCGTTCATCCCAAGTGGTATGAACGCAAAGTTGAATGCACTCTCGCTCTCTCCATCTATGTTCTTTCACTTTGTACGCATCGGATTTTTTTTTGTGTGAGAGTGTGTGGGTGTGTTGATGTTTGATGCCGGTTCATATGTTAACATTAGAGACTGCTGGCCATCGTTTTTGGACGGAACGTGTTGTAACGGCTCGTTTAAGCAGTTTACACTGGACCACAATGAGTTGCATTGATTGCAATCGCTTGAAATTTTTTAATTGGCATCCCAATAAACCTAATGCTGAAAATTAGGTTGGAAACTGATGCGATTATCTGGATTTTACAGAAGTTTGTGTATTTTTTTGGAATATATGAGAAACATTGTAAAATTTTGCAGTGGTTTCTTTTAATAACACAGTCCAACAGTCAATATAGGGCGGTGAGAAATTGCAAGTCGGTATAGTGAAACCCTCGAAGGGTTTGGTCAAGATTTTGAGGGTGTTGGAAAACTTTGATATAAAGTATCATGTTGCACTCGACCAGATCTACAATATACACTATGTCACTCCTCAAGTTCCTTCAATTTTTTCTATTTTGTCACAGGGTGTGATAATATCTTCTACATTTTGTTTAAATTATTATTTTTGTCTAAACAAAAAATAAGTATTGTTTAAATAATAAATGTGCATCTCTATGTGTATAACCAATAGTGTATTCCATTTCTTTCTTTTTTGTTCATCCCTTGCAAATGTAATGCAAATTACCGGCTCTCCGTTGCTAATAACCCTTAAAATGGCTCTTGGGTAATTTCTCTATCCACTCTAAAAAAAAGGATACACAGCTACCAAGTCGTTATCAATAAAAATCCCAAAGTGATTTGTTAAATTGATAATCAACAAATGACAACAAAGTCTGAACCACCACTCCCTACCCCCAACCCTCCATAATCTAATGACGTTCTCGTTTAGGATCTCTACGAAACCACAACAAGACACGACAAAATCACTGTTCCCCAGTGTAATGAAGTTTTCAATGCTCCTCCACATTTAGTTTGTTCTGTGCAAACTGACAATTACTTGAAACTTTTTGGCCCTAACGTGGGAACTCTAAAGTTGGTTGGCTGTTGCTGCTGCTGCTCTATTTCACCTCCTTCACTGACGAGTCATCCCCTTTAAAGTTAGCAAAATATCTACACTGACCAGACCTCAGGGCAGGTCATGCATAAAATTAAACTTTAAAGGAATTTTTGAAAAAAAAAATTATAAATCTTTTAAGAAAAGTTGCATATAACCAAAAAGTGTAAAGTAACGTTGGTTGCTGTTTAATAATTTTTAATATATTTAGGTAGCTGCTGCAGATGGTGTTGTATTAATAAAGATATTTTTGCGCACATGGTGTAATGGTTAATAACAGTCAATTTAAGTAATGACAAAGATGAGTTTTAGGTACCTCGCACTTATTCGTAATTACAAATACGTTGAAAACAGTTTTTCTTCTAGAATTTTACATTAATCTGATCTGATGACGAGCATGCACCAGCTCCTACGCACGTTTTGGCTTAACGAGTGCATCGCCGATGATAGGAATCTAAGCGTAGTATGTCGTGTCCTAAATAAATTTTATCTAAGTGTGTGCTCCAACTACCGCGGAATCAGCCTTTTATCCATCGCATATAAGATCCTGTCGAGTTTGCTATTCGAAAGATTCAAGCCAGTGTTATCCAACCTGATCCGACCTTATCAGTGTGGCTTAAGGCCTGGTAAATCAACAACTGGCCAGATATTCACACTTCGGTAAATCCTGAAACAGACCCAAAATGAAACCCAGATCGACACGTACCACCTTTTCGTCGACGAAAAAGCCATCTTCTACAGCCCGATACCGCAGAAATTACTCGAAGCTATGGTAAGAGTTTGGTATTCCAGCGAAGCTGACACGAAGTCTTCAGCCACGTCTATACCAGACGAGGCCTAAAACAAGGCGACGGCCTATCATGTGACCACTTTAACATAGTAATGGAGATGATAATCAGGAAAGCTACAGTAAACACAAGTGGCACGATATTTAACAAAACGTAGACATCATCGGTCGAAAACTGTGGGAAGTGACTGCAGCCTTCTCAGTTATACAGAATGAATAAGCGGAAATAGATATAATGGGGAACGAGTACAAAACGAAGTTATTAGTTTCAACGAACAAAGAATCTACTCGTTTGGGAAACTGCGTGAAATTTGACTAATATATGATTTTGAGGTGGTAGATAATTTTATATACATAGGCTCCGCCATCAACAAAACCAATGATATCAGCCTCGAAATCCGACTCGTAAATGCTACTACGGACTAACGGACTAAGCAAGCAAGTAGTTTAATGACAGAGCCCTCCCCCGACGTACAAAAATCCAGCTATACTACATACTTGTTCTACCTGTCTTGATGTACGGTTCAGAATCCTGAGTTATGACACAAGCAGAAGAATCGGTTCTGGCAGTATTCGAGAGAAAAATACCCCGTAGAATAGATGGTCCCATCATCGTTAACGGAAAGTATCGGCGTCGTATGAATCATGATCATTACGTCGGTTATACTGCTCCACTGCTTTAATTATTAGCTAACGATTGAGCCGGGACCGGCCATGGTACGATGGTTGGAACACGCGACTACCATGCGGGAGTTCACAGGTTTAACTCTTGGCTCCAGTCATCTAAAAGAAAAAGAAAAAAACTCTTTCATTGCCGGCTCCCTCGATGTTGTCGACAGCAACTTCGCAGTATAGTATCGAGTTTATCGGCATGTCTAGTAAAAAGCTTCTCAAGCTGTGACGTTCGCATTCATTTTTACCTTCATCGTGTCCGCCCATACCTCGTAGTCGTAAAGCTTAATGCTGTACGAAGCCTTCATCATTAACCTACGTTTGCATGGGAGCGGTCCGTGGCATAGTGGTTAGAACACGCGACTACCATGCGGGAGATCGCAGGTTCAAACCTGGCTCCAGTCATCTTAAAAAAGAAAAAAATAATAAATACAATTTTCTTTCATTGTCGGCTCCCCTCGAATGTTGTTGACAGCAACTTCGCAGTATTAAGCGTCGATTCAATCGTCGTGTCTAGTAAGAGCTTCTCAAACAGTGACGTTCGCATTCGTCGATAAACAAGTAGGTGCCGTTAGTTGTGAATCTAAAAATAGGAAGCGTGTTAATTCACAACAACGCGAGAAGCTATCCCATACCGCATTCATGGGGTGCAAAGGGAAATTAGGTTTTTTTTTAAAACCTAATATTCGCCATTAAGCGGCCCAGTTGTGCTACTGTTCTCCAGGCCGCGTACTGTAGTTAGGCTGTTAAGTTGAGTTTCAGGTCCAGCCTTAGCCCTAGGTCCTTTACACATTGTCTAGACTGGATTATCGTTTCTCCAATGTTTTTGTTTATGGGATATGGCCATTTGTAAGCAGTAGTATCTCCGTTTTGTACATTGGCAATTGTAGATCGTAGTGTGAGTCAAGCCATATTTTGGTCCTTATTATTACTTGTCTCAATTTCCGCTGTGCGTCGCACAGTGGCTCATTTGATGAAAACTCGTGCCAAAAATCATATTTCGAGTTGTTTGACTGGCCAAAAGTTTTATATTTTTTAATTAAAAACAGATTGAAGTATCAAATTCTGAAATATCATCCATTTTGAGTGTATAGTTTAGTTTGTACAGCTCGTTAAAGTTGACGTATTTTGAAAAAGAATGATAAATGCAAAAAAAAATGAATATTCTTGCAGAGCTAAACTAATGTTTGTTCAAAATCGGTTGGAGATAAAACCATGAATTTTTTTTTCTTGATTTAAGGAACAATTTCAAAGATACTAAAATAAAAAAATATATATTTTTTATAAAGGCCTGATTTTTATATAATTTTTTTTAAAACCGTAATTTTTGTCTTAATTTTCAAACTTTGAGTTGAGTTTAAAAAAAAGGCCAAACGTGGAAGTAATTTTTAAAATTTTGTATTATTGAGGGAAAGTCCGTTAAACAATTTAAAAAAAAAAACCATTGCCACAATCGTGCCCGATTGGAGATATTTGACCTTTTATGAGTCAGCCCATGCCGCATTAAAGGTTGAGTAGTACCTATTGTACTACAGTTATTACTTAATATCTTTGTTATTTGATATGATAACTTCCAGAAAATTGGCACATAACTTAATTACAAGAAATAATTATGAATTTTTATTCACTGACTAAGCCACGCCCCCTAGAAGAGTATGCCCCCACACGAAAACACTAATTTAACACCAACACGTGTTGTTTGACGAAATATATAGTAGTACAAATTAATAGAATATATAGTAGTGGTTTAAAATATTAGCAGTGTAGTAGCAAAAAGTAGTAGTATCAGACTAGAAAAACAACCATGTCGCACATTGGTATACGAATATGGGTATTTCCTGGCGTTGCGGACGCACGTTTTTTTTCTTATTTTGCTTTTTTCTCGAAAAGTTTAAATATTTTGAAGATTATGTTCATATTATATAATATAGATTTTGGACAGTACTATAATGTTCTTTCAATAAAACTTTAGTTAAAATGTTGTATTACAAATTATGACTAACCCAAAGTGCATTACGGACACACAACATTGTTCACAACAACTTGAAGTGTCTACAAAAATTTGTGAAATTTAGCGAAATTTCTTATGTGACCAGTATATTCTTTTTTTGTAAAATAAACAACTAACTTCACATTTAAAATATTTTTTCCTTTTACGCTACTTCAATCTAAATGTGCGTTGCGGACACAAGTTGCGGACACACGCATTATTCTATGGATAACACAGAGCAACAAAAAAAAAAAAAATCCCTGGGAAATTATACTATTTTTCTGGTAGGTGCTGCTGTGCACAACAAGAATCTGTTTTTCAAATTTCACAAAACCCCCAAAATTTTGAGTTACGGGTAAAAACCCGGTTTTTCGTACTTTTACGCACTTACATCGTCCGTCCTTCCGCTGGAAATACCCATATATATTTATATATGACTTCTAGAGGGGTATTTAGTCAAATCGAGGAACAAATATATGGGGACTATATCTAAGTCTGAACCGATTTCTCTCAATTTTAGTACAGATTGTCCCAAAATACGAAGATGTGCCAAATTTCATAAGGATCGGAAGCAAAATGCGGTTTTTAAAGCTGTCAGAATGTAAATTGGTTGAATCATATATATAAAGGCTATATATTAATCGAACCCGATATGGCTGGCTCTTAACCAATGTACTTCTGGGCCAATTAGGATGCCATGTGCCACATTTCGTAAAGATCAGTCGATGAATATGACCTCTAGAGGAGTATTTAGTCAAATCGGGGAACATATATATATAGGGGCTATATCTAAATCTGAACCGATTTCTCTCAATTTTAGTTTATACTTTTTTTTTGAAAATGCTATAACAACATCAAGTGTAGCTTCGGCTGTGTGGCACGTTGCGCCGTCCTGTTGAAACCAAATGTTGCCAATATCCTCCTCTTCAATTTTTGTAAAAAAAAATTCGTTCAACACGGCCCGATAACGATCGCGGCCACTCCTTGCTCATTTTCGAAGAAAAATGGGCCAATTATGCCTCTGGACCAAAATCCGCACCAAACATTGACTCGTTTTGGATGCATCGGCTTTTGAATGTATGCGTGCGGTTTTTCTGTGCCCCAAATGCGACAATTTTGCTTGTTTACATACCCGCTAGGGTGTTCAAAACCGAAACCGAAAAACCGTAAACCGGTTTTTTTTATTTAAAACCGTATGCCGGTTTTTGTAAAAATTCAATTTTCGAATAACCGGTTTAACCGAGTTTTTTTCTTCGGGTACTCGGTTTTTTTTTAAATTAGTTTGAAATTGAATTTTAAAGTTTCACAAAGCTTCTAAAAGCATTCTTGTTTATAAAATGTAAAAAGATTTTTCTAAATTAATTTGAAATCTTATTTTAAAATTTTCCAAAGCTTTTAAAAAAAATCTCGTTTATAAAACGTTAAAAGTTTTTTCTAAATTAATTTGAAATAGAATTTTAAAATTTTACAAAGCTTCTAAAAACACTTTGGTTTATAAAATGTTAAAGGATTTTTTTAATTAATTTGAAATTGAATTTTAAAATTTTACAAAGCTTCTAAAAACATACTTGTTTATAAAATGTATAATGATTTTTCGAAATTAATTTGAAATTGAATATTAAAAGTTTAAAAAGCTTCTAAAAACATTCTCGTTTACAAAATTGAATAACCTAATTATATGTATTAGGACCGGAAAATATCCTACAAGCTAATCCTGTGTAAAGTAGTCTAAAAAGGCGGAAACGATGGAATTTGCTAACGAGCTTTTAAATAACTTTATCCCGCAATTTCCCCAACAACGGCAGAGTCTAGTAACAGTTCAGATTGTAAGATGGGGGAATCTTCTTATAGTAGTCTTTGCAACGATTTAAACAGGACAATAAATAACATCCAAAATCCACCAGTGAAAACAAATTGCAATGACACAAGCCTATAAAAGCTCAACATCCTTCTAAACGCTGTTTTGTCAATAAATCCTACTTCCACAATAAGTGAGCTCGTGTTTTCTGTATCAAATACTATTTTAACTAGTAAGAAAGTTTCAGTCGGGTAAGCCGACTTACATATACCCATACCCTCAGTAAAACATACAATTTTCTAGTATATTGATATCATTACTCGATTTCTAAAGAGGGCGAAGTGGTACGTTTGTATGGGAGGTACCAGAAGGGGCGTGGATAGACTCAAAGTTTTTTTCTTCAAAACTTTATCCTGATTTTGCTTTAATAAATACAGAATTTGGGCCCGATCACGTTGGGTGTATTGATATTACTACTCTATCTCTAGAGTGGGCGGAATAGTACATTTGTATGGGAGGTCTCAGATGGGGCGTGGCTAGACATAAAAACTTTATCCTGATTTAGCTTGACTAAATACAGAATTTGGACACGATCACGTTGGGTGTATTGATATTACTACTCCATCTCTGAAGTGGGCGGAATGGTGCATTTGTATGGGAGGTACCAGCTAGGCTTCCAAATTGGTTATCCAAAATTTTATCCTGTTTGAGCCCTACTAAAAAAAGAATTTGGTCACGATCGCGTTGGATATACTAATAATATTAATCGATTTCTAAAGTGGGTGGTACCTGATAGGTATGGGAGGTACCACATGGGGCGTAGCTAGATTCCCAGTTTTTTCTCCAAAACTTTGTCCTGCTATAGTTTTACTAAATGTAGGATTTGGGCACGATCGCATTGGGTGTATTGATATTACATACTAAATAAATGCATTTTTTTAAACCAAATTATTTTTTTTAATAAATATTTTTAACTTTTTAGGAAAAACCCGAAAAAACCGGTTAAACCGGTATTCGAAATCCGATTTTTCTAAAAAATAAATTTTTCGAATAACTCGGAAACCGGGTTTCTAAAGGAGGTATTTGAACACTCTAATACCCGCCAAGATCAATGAGCTTCATCATAAAAGATGATTTTTTTTTGGCAAAATCGCCATTATGATTTTCAAAGTAAGGGTGCAATATTTCCCACCGTTGTTCAAGCGTATACACAACCATATTCGTTCAGCGGCAGGATAAAACTAATTATCTGTCAAATCAGACATGAGCCTAGTGTTGCCATTCACGAAATAAGCACTAGTTGGTAAAAAAAAACGTTAGATGGCGGACCCTTTAGATTGTCTTGGTCCTTATCATAACTTGTCTCAAATTCCGCTGTGCGTCGTTTGTACTCCAGGCCGTGACAACAGCTGCCATATCATTCGCATAGCCAACCAAAAAAGTGTCCTCTGGCATATCGAGTTTTAGGATTCCATCGTAGCTGGCTATCCACAAGTCTGGACCCAGTATCGATCCTTGTGCCGCTCCAGAAGTTATCCGCTTTTTCCTCAGTCCACCGATTATCTTATATTAGTATTTTCTGTTCCTTAGGTAACTTCCAATAATGCTAAGTAGGTATTGTGGTACAGCGAAGTCTTTTTCTAAGGCATCCATCACATCCTTCCATCTAAGGCTGTTGAAAGCATACAGTCATAAAATGTTAGTAAATTTAATTGTTTATTTTAAATGACAGTAAGTTTTCATGTATATTAGCATTTGCAATATTGAATTCGATTTGAACAATTTAAAAACCATGGACTTCGCGTAAAAAAAATGTATAATTATCGATCAAAACCAAATTCTGCAACATTTGTAATCTATATTATTTTTATAATTTTTTTTTCAATGACAGACTGGTGCAAAACAGGGATTGAAAAGACTCCAAAACACTCTGCTCAACACATTTTAAACGTCGGTAATGAGCGCAGGCGAACTCAAAACACAAGAGTTTAATGATCGAAGATGCTCCGCACACAGAGCAACACATAACAAAACTCTTTTGTACACTTTTTTCCTGAGCACTCAAAGATGGTGTGCACACATAAACGAGCGACACTAAAAGATTGGTAGAGAAGAAGAAGAAATATAGCTGTATATGTGTAAATATATGTATGTATGTGTTTTTTTCTCTATATGAATATTCATGTGTTACTCCGTGTTTGGGTATTTTCGTTTCTCAGTGCACATATGAGTTGTGTCATCTTTATCGCACACACGACGGGAGTCAGAAAAAAGAGCAACATCGTTTTCCGACACTTAGCGAGATGTGTTTGCATGTTAACATGCTCAACGGTACAGAGTTTGTGTCACATTTACCTCTCAAACACTCTCATGAAAAGAGTTTTGCATACATTTTGTGCACATTTGTGAGTTTTTTTCAAACGCTGGTGCAAAATCCACAGCAGCAATGAGTAAATCCCCCGGAATTTCTGTTTAGAATATATTTGGATGAATAAGTCGTCACATTTAGTAGAAAGCTTAAGACTAATTTTAGCACATACGTTTATATCATCAGACATATGAATGATCTAAAAACCTATAGATGAAATATTTTTAAGTAACAATTTTTTCATTTACTTGTTACCGCTATCGAATAACTACACACCAGCACTCAGCTGATGAAACTAAAATTAGATTCTGCCGGAACTAGTTGTGGGGCCGGGGCTTTGCGGTCACATCAACTACTATTTCAAAACAAGTTCCTATCGTTGCTTGCTATGACTTCATTTTTTCATATGTACTATACCTTCATACGTCAAAAAGTCCCAAATAATGAATCACATCATAAAAAAAATGCATTAACAAAGATCAGAGGCGATATGAGGGGCTGTATACATTGCGTAACGCCACAAGCCATCACACAGAGTGTTGCTGCGAGGGTTTCGACTCACCATTGCCCCCCGCCGTCTTCAACACAAAACCGCAATCACAACTTATTTTTCGCAACTGATCTTGCAAAAAACGAGATTTGCATTGCTTGCTGGGTGTGGGAAGGGGGGGATAATGAATATCTCTATGAAATTAAACGTCGCTACGCCAATTGCAAGAAGAGAGCCGGCAACCACGAACGAACCACACACCCATTCACTCACTCACACTATACGTATCTCTTAGATGCAAACTAACGGGTAATCGATAGACAAGAGAGCGCGCTAACAACTAATGTGTTAAGCGGCATGTAGCTCTCAGCGTATGCATAAACAAAATCTAAAAACCGGCATATTATTTTTTTCTGTTCATTATTCTTAGCTATTTATTTTGCTGTTGTTGTTGTTGCTGCCGTTGTTATTATCATCAGTTGACAACCCGACAAACCAGCTGTAAAACGAATAAGAAAACTCAACGAAAGCAAATGGCCCAACAAGAAGAAGACGACAAAATAAAACACCACTAAATCAAATATTATGCAAAAAAAAAAAAAACGAAACAATACCTACAACACCAATGAATAAACAGAGAGACAAATTACAATGCAAGTGAGAGAATGAGAGAGAGCGCGAGTAAAAAACCGACAGCTAGACATTAAATGAGAGCAACCATGCTAGAGAGCACTCCCCAGTGATAAATGTGTGTGATAACATTTAATGTTCATGTTGAGGAGGGGAGTCAAGAGAAAGTGAGTGTGAATAACGGAGATTGCGCTGTTTGGATACCGCATACTGAAATTGTAAAGAAAACCAAAACAAAAAATAAAACAGTATCCAATGTTTTTGTGGTGGTCGCTGCTGCCGCTGCCTCTGTTGTCTTCTCTGTAGTTGGTGCTGTAAACATCTGACTGTAAGCTTATTGAAATTCGTCATTAGATGGGATGTTGATAATGTCTTACAGTGAGTGTAATAAGTAGGAGATGGGTGTGAAATGTTTATTGCTAGAACTTGTAACATTTCAAAGTAGTGATTTGGGAGATTATCAATGAAATTTAAGAGGCTATAGTACACTGGAAATTACCGTAATATTTTGTAATTTTTAACCCTATGGGCGTGGCAAAACTTTATTTTTAGAGCTAGGGGGATAGAATTTGATACACAGATAGCACTCGGCAGCACGAATATGAATGTGCGGACGAAAATGTACTTTCGGACCAGTGGGCGGAGTGGGCGTGGCAAAACATATTTTTAAATCTAGGGAGATAAAATTTGGTATACAGATAGTTCTCGTCTACAGGAATATGACATAAAAAAAAAAACTTAATTTCCCTTTACACCCCATGAATAAGGTATGGGATAGCTTCTCGCGTTGTTGTGAATTAACACGCTTTCTATTTTTAGATTCAAAACTAACGGCATCTACTTGTTTATCGACAAATGCAAACGTCACTGTTTGAGAAGCTCTTACTAGACACGCCGATTGACTCGACAGAAAAAAGAAAAAATTTTTTTTCTTTTTCAGATGACTGGAGCCAGGAGTTGAACCTGCGATCTCCCGCATGGTAGTCGCGTGTTCTAACCACTATGTCACGGCCGGTCCCAGGAATGTGACTATGCAGATGAAATTTGAATTTCAGATCAGTGGGAGGGAGGGGACGTGACCAAACCGTATTTTAGCCCCATAGAGATACAATTTGGTCCCCAAATAGTACTTGATAATACGAATATGAAAATGTTGGCGACATTTTAATTTTATATCACTGGGCGGAGGGGACGTGGCAAAACTGTATTTTAGCTATAGAGAGATACAATTTGGTACACAGATAGTATTAAGAACACGAATATGATATGCAGACGTAATTTCATTTTGAATCAGTGGGTCGAGTAGGCGTAGAAAAACTGCATTTAAGCCCTAGAGAGAGATAACATTTGACACTCAGATAGCACACGGTAACACGAATATGACTATGCAGACGATATTTTAATTTTGGATCATTGGGGGCTTGGCAAAACTGCATTTAAGCCGTAGAGAGTCAAAATTTGATACACAAATAGTGTACAACACCATTACTAATATGCAAACGAAATTTAAATTTTGGATCAGTGGGCGGAGGAGGCGTGACCAAACTGTATTTTAGCCCCAGAGAGATATAATTTTGTTGTCTACCACATTTGCGGAAGAAATTGTTATTCTCAAAGTACAGTTAATTTTACTAAAAATTACATTTATTGTACCAAAAAGTACAATTTATTGTATCAAAAAGTGTTTTTATTGTACAAAAAGGTACATTTATTGTACCAAAGAATTTATTGTATGGAAAAGAACAATGAATTGTACCACAGAGTACCTTTATTGTACCAAAAGGTACTTTAAATGTACTAATAATTACTTTTATTGTACCAAAAAGTTCAGTAATTGTACTTTTTACTGTGTCAAAAAGTACTTTTATTTTTTATCAAAAACTACTGTTATTGAAGCAAAGAGCAATGACTAGAAGATTTCTTAAATTCATAATATTTTTAAATTCTATTTGCTGAGAGTTGTGTCAGTAAAGTTTAAGAACTATTTACATTCCGTCAGTTTGTTTTACCAAAAATTTTGGCAATAAATCATCAGAAAAAAGTATGTCGGTAAATTCTGAGCGTAAAAGCGTTAAAGAAGTGCCAATAAGACTGGTGTATAGTATTCCTGTTGCGTTGTATTTGTTCAACATCGGCATTTAAAAGAATACATGTATTTTCTTTTATAGTTCCTAATGTTCTTAGGTAGTGGTCTGAGTCATGTTCCTCGAAGTTGGTCCTAAGACAGGTAATATAGAACAGGCCGGAGTGGTCCAAGTTGTGGCGGAGTGGTATGTTAATTCACACCTCCAATGACAGAGACACGTTGAAGTGACGTGTCCCATTTATATATTTGAGTTAAAACTAGGACCGGTCCCTATATACTAGAGATCAGTCACAGAACTATTCCTGTACTAGTTTCTTTTCCCATAGGGTACATTATCATTAATTTAGATGGAAATTTTTTAATTTTGTATGTGAGACAAGCCGTGACATAATGGTAAGATAACGAAACTTTCATACGAAAGATCCAGGGTTTGATTCCTGTCCCAGTCATCTATTTGTCTTTCATCGGCGGCCCTCTCGATGTTGTCGACAGCAACTTCGTAGTAAAAGTCTAGTAGTAGAAGTTTCCAAAACTGCTGACGTTCCATTGTGTTTATCTTATTTGAAAAAGTAATAAGGAAGTAGGGAGTAGAATATTAGTAGTCAAGATTAATAGAAATATTGATAGATTTCGAAAAATATTAAGATAATTCAGATTGAAAGTTAAACATGTAACATGTATTATTATCAGCCTTCTCTCGTTCAACTTATATAGATAAAGTAGTAAGATTAGTCAGGACATACGTAGGGACACTAAAGTCTTCTGCCCGTAAGTCAACTCAAACCATTAGTGAATTTTATTAGAATTTCTATGTTGCATGACGATTGTTCAACGAGACTATCAAAATACCACTTCCCTAGGAATTGCATAATTCGTATATTTCATTCTTCTCAATTTCATTCTCACTGTCACACAGCCTTTAGTAGTCTTCCTGTGTTTTGCTCCCAGTTAGATGTAAAGAACCTAACATTACAGTGTCCTGTTATAATGCCTATTAGTCAGCTGACAGTTTTCCTATCCAACTTTAAAAGAGATCTGGTTCATCTGCCATTCGGTCTTGACCAAATATTCCGTGATACTTCGCAGTCGGTGCGGTGTTGCCAACTGTTCGATATGGCGGTTCAAAATGCAGTATATATGACACATTGGTAATCGATTGACCGAATCTCAGGGCCCTGCCGTGCGAATTCATCCGCCATTTCGTTTTGTAGTATGACACTGTGTCCAGGGACCCATCAGAGTTGAACACTATTACCTGCCAGTGTTGGGAGCTCCATTATGCATCTGTATACCAGTCTTTTCAATATAACCTTTGCTGGCAAAGCCTTTAAAGTCGCTTTACTATCCATATAGATTATCACGCTTTCCTCCAAATTCATTGCCAATATCTCCACCTGTAAACTACTACAATCGTCATCCAATCGGAAGTGTAGGCTGCAATTGAGATCCTCGCTGAAGTCACCTGATCCTGTCCCAATGTTCATTTTTGAGGCACCAGTGAAGATAGAAAGCCCCTGAAGTGTAGGGAATCTTTCCAGTACTCTCTATGATGAAAAATATAGTCCGTTCCGCTGTGGAGTCATCCGTTACATCCATGTCTGCTGAACCATAACAATATTATTGCGAGACCCGAATCCGGTTGGCTCCAGATGCCAGTTTGCGCCATTCTGCTTCTGTACACCAGTCTTTATAACCTTTGATGCCGTAGCCCTCCAAAATTCATTGTCAAAATTGTCTCCGCCTATTTCATACTGGCTAAAAAAATCTCACTACAATCACCATGCAATCGGAAATGTTATCTGCAATCGAGATACTCGCTGAAGACAGCTGATCCCGTTCCAATGTTCATTTTCGAGACATCAGTAAAAATAAGCAGCCCCAGTTCTCTATCAAGGATCAGCATCTTTGAGCATGTTGCAAAATCAATCGTCGGAACCTTAAACTCCGTTCCCCTGTGTAATCTTCCGTTGCATCCATGTCTGCTGAACCATAAAATTATTATTGCTGCCAGAGGCCAGCTTCTCGTAATCTTATCCCAATTTTAGGCACTACGGGTGTAAGGGGAAATTTTTTCTTTCGGTTTTGTATGTATAATATATAATTTTCGATTTTCAAAAGTTGTAGTTTCGAAAATTTGTATTGAAAGTTCTTAAAACCGCCACAAAATACTTAATAAAACAGAACGAGAAAGTTTACCAAAAATAAAAAGTTAAATTTTTAATAAAAGTTTTGCTTAAAATTTTTAACTTTTTGAATTTAATATACCCTATGAATATATGTATGTGATGACGTGATCTATATTCTACACAGGCCAAACAAGTTATTTCAGATTTCTTAGCATTCTAAGCCAATAAGTATTGCCATGTTTGAATATTAAAAAAAATACCTTCTCTATTTTTAATTAACTTTGAATTAATTTTGTCCATCATTAATTTTGTTTATTTTTCTTTGCAGGTAAGTAACATTTATATCTTCAAGCGTAAGTATATATAGATGTAAAAAAAATTTTGCAATTCCAAAAAATTAAGCAAAAATTAAAAAAAAGTATCTGGCAAAAGTAAATATTTATTACATTATTTTAAACATCATTCGGGTGTTGTGGTATATGGTTTAGGAAATGTCAATTTAATATCAATATTACTACCAGTTATTTAAAAGTACGATACGTTAAACTAAACAAAATATACGGCCAGTGTTCAACCTTAATAATTTTCAGCGTTCGCTTGTTAATTTTAATATTACCAAATAATTCCAACATTCCATACGTTATGCTTTTTAATAATTTTAAATAATAATTATAACTAATTTATTATTTATTTTAAAAGAAGCTTATTTTCCATATGACATTCATTGTCTCGCTTAAATCACACATACTTTCTTGTAACATCCACTGTAATCACTTCAATGAGCGAGTGTGTAAAGAAAGAAAGAAAAAAGGTTTGGTTAGCTACACTGCTATGTTATATCTATAGCACAAAAAACAACCTGCTACTTTAACACGCTTACACACTAGGGTAGTACTAGAAAACTCTCGCTGCTCTCTCACAAAGTGCCTGCAATCTAACAGTCGTCTCTAAATCTGTGTACATCGTAGGAATCTCTCATTAACTGCAAATCACTCTCTAGCTAGACGCGTGTACAACTGAGATGATGACACATCAGTGGAACAAAGAAAGTACAATACTGTATAGATAGATTGTACATTTATATGCTCGTAATATACAATTAATTTAAATTAACTTACATATTTTTGGTGTTATTAAAAAAGAAAATAAGTTGCGCGAAGAGTAGTTCAAAGTTATGCCAATCGCGAAATTTGTTAAAAAAAATTTGCCTGTGATATAAAAACATGAACGTTGTATGCTGTTCTGAAATTAAAGCAAAGGGCCGTAGGAAAATTATAAAATATGTTTTCTTTTGAAATGGTCATTAAATCCTCACCACCATTGCGACAACTATTACAGCTTCCATGCCGAAAAGCACGACTTTGGATGTGGATTTGTAGTTGGCGAGAGACTCAGACATCTTGTCTAGCGATTCAATTCTGTTAGTGATCGAATAGCCGCAATCCGCATCAAGGTGAAATATTTCTACATCACGCTGATTTGGGTTCATGCCCCCGACGGAAGATAAAGACGATGAGATTAAAAATGCATTTTACGAGCGCCTAGAGGAAACATACTACCGCTGCCCTGGCTACAGCATTGAAATAGTTCTGGAAGACTTTAATAAAGTATAGGAACGGAAGATGTTCTTGGTTTATCGATCGGTAAATTCAGCCTGCATACCGACACGTCAGCGGATTTAGGCTGGTTAGCTTCGTAGCAGGAAGGAACATAGAAGTGAGTGGAACCGGATTCCAGCACACAGATATACACAAAGCAACTTGGCTATCCCCCTGATCAAACCATTAAAAATCTAATTGATCAGGTGGTAATTGATGGCAGGCATGCATCTAGTGCCATGGACGTACGTGTAAAATTTCGAACCCCAGAGATAGCCACTGCCTATTCAACCAACTCTCCCAACTTCTACGACACAACGCCTTTACTTCTGAGGTTCCCGATACACAGTGGCAGCTTATTGCGCATTCCATGGCAACCGCCGCAACAGCCGCGCTAGAATTTGAAAAACGGGGCTCAGACGAATCCTGCTACGATGAAGAATGTCGCATAGCGTCTAAGGAACAGGATGCTGCTTATGTGGCAACGCTGCAGCCAATTGTAACCCGGGCTGTTAGTGAACTTCACAAGGAGACAGTAAAACAGGCGAGACAGCTATTTTAGCGAATTTAACTTCAAATGAAGGAACGGGACAACGAGGATACAGGAATATAGGTAAGGCCCGAAAATTTTACCAGAAAATAAAAGCAAAAGGCTACGGTAATAGGCTCCCCTCCTGTAAGGACAATGATTAATATCTGGTCACAGATACGCAAAGTGTGCTGCATATATGGAGAGAACACTTTCAACAACTAATGGTTCCAGAATGTAGCTCACGTGAAGGTATCACGCCAAAAATGGGTGGAATGGTACATTTGCATAGGAGGTACCAGAAGGGGCTTGACCATTTACCAGTTTTGCAGATATATGGATCCATGTACAGTTTCGAAAGTTATCGTGCATACCAGTCGGACAGCCAGACAGACGGATATGTCTCAAACTACTTAAAAAGTCATGAATCGAATTTGGTTCAAAGAAACCTAGGGTCTAAAGTGACTTCTTATATGTGTTACAAATTTGGATCGTACCAAATGATACATAGCCTCCTACCCGTATGGCGAGGATTAGTGATGTAAATAAACATCGATGCATCGAGCATCGATGATTTTTGGGCGATGTTTTTCGATGTTTTCCGATGTTTTGTGCCATACCGATGTTTATCGATGCATCGATGTTTAACAAAACATCGGGCACTTAACTAAAATTGACGGAAGTAGCGCAAAATGCAACATTTGCGCCAAAATTTTAATTTAGTTTGTCACGCGTTTCGAACTCCATGACGAGGTAAAAAGAGAATCGTGGGGAAAGAATTTCCTCCATTCTCATGTTTGAATATTAACGGTCAAATTCAAACTATAATTTGTGCTGGACATTTTCGGCTGATATCTACTTCGCATGTACATGTTTGACATAATCGTAGATATATATACAGGTGATGATGTACCATTGTGCATCAGTTCGTCACAAAGGGGTCTGAAGATGAACTCGCCATGAAGTTCGAAAAGCGTCATCCCACTGCGTGACACACTGAATTAAACCACTCAATGAAGAAATCAAAAAGAAAAAAACTAAGAAAGCATTTATTTTTGTAGTCCTAATTCCATTTTATTTAATTTATCAAAAAATCTCAATAACAAATTTAAAAGGCTTCTAAGAATTGATTTAACAAATAATAACGGAATCGGTTGAAAACATCGATGCATCGAAGTTTCTAGCCGATGTTTCACATAACATCGATTTATCATTTTGCAAACATCGATGAACATCGACATCGAAGTTTCGACCCAAATTTACATCACTAGCGAGGATATAAAAATCCAAAGCGGAAAATAGTTTCAAGTCTTACTACTCACAGTGGGGAAAAAAAAGTTTTTTTTCGACATTTCAAATTTTAGGCCGCAATTCTTGACCGATATTAAAAATTCTTTTTTTGTATTATTGGAAACAAAATTGTGCATAGAATATACGTTTTTTTATTCTGATTTCCTTTTTTTTAAATTTGTCAAAGTCGATGAAAAAATAATTTTTGACTTTAATGTCAAATATTTTTTGGATTACGTGTCCTAAAATTTCGAACTGACCTCAATTAGTGTGAACATATGTTACGAATTAAACTCAGTGAAAAAATAAGACCAAATTTTTTTTTGGCTCAACTACAAGTAGATATATGAAGGCACTATTTTAACACTTTAACTCGGTGTCCTCCTCATAATTATTATCCGATTAGAACAAAACTTAATTTACAACCTGGAAAAGTTATAAGAAAGTCGTCTGTAAAAAATAACCCAAATCGGTGAAGGTCGCCATGCAATTTTTTAGCATATGTATCAATATAATGCAGTTTTAAGCTTCTGATAAAATACAATTTTGTGTTTACAAGTAGGCTAATTGGTTAGAATACGCGACTACCATGCGGGAGATCACAGGTTCAACTCCTGGCTCCAGTCACCTTAAAAGAAAAATTTTCTTTCATTGTCGGCTCCCCTCGAATGTTGTCGACAGCAACTTTGCAGTATTAGTGTCGAGTCAATCGGCATGTCTAGTAAGAGATTTTCAAACAGTGACATTCGCATTTGTCGATAAACAAGTAGGTGCCGTTGTTTCCAATAATAAAGACAAAATAATTTTGAAAATCGGTCAAGAATAGCGGCCTAAAATTTCAAATGGGCAAAAGTGCAGAATATGGGGCAGGAGCCCAAAAAAAAAATCCGCTCCCCCTCTAATACGTCCTAAAATACGAAAATCAAGGTTGGCGCTAAGACCCATGGGGCCCTGGGGCCCAAAAAAGGGGCCCCTGTCGGTTCTATGATGACCGACGGGGCCGAGTTAGAGCCATTTAAATTTTCGGGAAATATCAAAAACAATTTTTTTTTAAAGTTGGCGCTTAGGCCCATGGGGCCCGGGGGTCAAAATAGGGGCCTCTTCGGTTCTATGATGACCCCCCATGTGCGGGTACTCAAATGAAAGATATTTTCGAGACGAATCCAACGATGTTATTAAGTTCCTACCGGTCTCCTGGGCCGAGTTAGACCCATTTAAATTTCCGGGATATACCAAAAAAAAATTATTTTAAAAAAAATCACGTAATCAAGTAATGGTAAAGCATGATGCTGTTGATGAAAAAGAATGGGGGAATCCCTCAATGGAATCGCTTTTCAAGTAATGAAAAGGTTTGGTGTTTATTGACTACCTACGGCGTATGCGGCCCAGGAGACCCATCGGTCATCACAGAACCGAAAGGGGCCCCTATTTGACCCTCCGGGCCCCATGGGCCTTTTCATTGCTTGAAAAGCGATTCCATTGAGGGGGGTTCACCCGCCCCTATTCTTTTTCATCAACTGCATCATGCTTTACCATTACTTGATTACGTGATTTTTTTTAAAATAATTTTTTTTTTTGGTATATCCCGGAAATTTAACCCATTAGTGCATAGAGTCCCTTTAAAGGGACGCTAACATTTCAGCCCGTCACGACCGCATTTAGATATATTTACTTGAAGTAAGTGTTCTGTAGAATAGTTGACATATCAACAAACAGTTATCTTTACATTTGTTTCGAGTGTGATGCTTCGCGTGCTTTTTCTAGTGCAAAATATGGAAAAAGAATTTTAAAAAAATCTCAAAACAGGTGGCGCTTAAGTAAAAATGAAATAAAACTATAAATAATTGTGTTGTTATAACTTCAGCTGGTGTATTCGGTTGAAAGTAAATACATACAAAATATTTAAGCAGAATTGAGTGGTAAAAAAATTATAACTTGCGAATTTAACGGTGTTTTTTAAAGTGTCCCTTATAAGGGACGCTGTGCTGTGAGGGCAGTTTAAAACCATATTTTTTATGGTCTAACAGTTTCCGAAATGTTGGAAGAATTGGAAGCTTTTGATGGCGATTTGCAGGAAACCGATATTTATGCGATTCCTCCATTAGATGGCAATGATACAGATCAGGATTCTGATGGAAGTGATGACGAGCATGAGGCAAATCTCATTATCTTGGCAGAAAATTGTTATCAACCGAGGGGGAAATAGAACAAGATGGAAATGATGAATGGAATGACAGCGACAATGAACCAATAACGAAGTATCAACAAACTGATATTTCCAATAGGAGTGTATGAACTGGAGTTAGTTGGCGTAAAATAGATCCAAGTTACGTAATTGAGACTCAATGCAAAATAGTTCCACCAAGCGTCGAAGCTCAATCCACCAAAACTCCAACAGAAATTTGTGAACTTTTTTTCTGAATGAAAACAGGTCATGCAAACGCTATGCAAGAGGACAAGGGTGCTATAGAAATACCTTAGTCAAAAGTATTTCAGCATTATTATCAAGGCATGGGCGGCGTTGATAAGATGGATCAGATGGTCGACGTCTATCGGTCACGTATCACACAGCTTATTATTGCTTATCTACTGGATGCGTCGGTTGTAAATGCATGGCTCCTTATTAGAAAACTTTATCCAAATAATGCAAACTGTGCCAGCTTGCTTATTTTCCGCCGCTGCATAGCGAATTTCTACTTGGAAAGGTATGGAGTGCCCTCTGTAAGAGGTTCAACAAGGACAAATGTTAGTACCGATACACGTTTCGGTGGTACAAATCACATAATTGACTACTCCAAAACCGATAGGCGTTGTGCCAATTCTGGAGAGAAGTCAAATTTCATTCGTATTAAATATGAGAAAGGTCTTCACCCTAAAGAATGTTTTAAAAATTATCATACGCCAAGTGTTCTCACTGCATAGAGTCCCTTAAAAGGGACGGTCTCTAAAACCTAAGTTGTATGTTTTTTTCAATAAATCTACTTAGCAATGCTTTATTAGGATTGTTTTATTTTATAATAAATCAAAATAGATACAAAAGGTACGCCAGGGAACTTCATGCACTAATGGGTTAAATGGGTCTAACTCGGCCCAGGAGACCGGTAGGAACTTAATAACATCGTTGGATTCGTCTCGAAAATATCTTTCATTTGAGTACCCGCACATGGGGGGGGTCATCATAGAACCGAAGAGGCCCCTATTTTGACCCCCGGGCCCCATGGGCCTAAGCGCCAACTTTGACCTACCATTCCGATGTTTGGGGACCAAGACGAAGACAATGGCATATTTTTTTTTTTAATCGGGCTCCGCCCCATATTCTGTACTTCAGCATTTCAAATGTCCAAAAAAAACTTTTTTGCCCCACTGTGCTACTTCCACGTAATGATATTGCTTATTCCTAGCCTTGACTTGATTTCGATTATGGTTGTGAGTTTTCTTTCTCTAAAAGAATATCTTTGTACCGGTTTATATATATATGTTTCCCCCCAATTAAAAAGGGTACCGAAAATAAGTACCCAATGTGCCTGTCGTACCATCGCCCATCTACTACTACTACGGTACTATGGTTGCTGTCATCTTCTAGGAATGTAACTGAAATGCTAATGTGAAACTTCATCAGCAGACTGCTTAAGCTTGTGCCTGGCTGGCCTGTGTTGTCTCGTTGTTGTTGATGATGAGGGAAACTGTTAGATTTCCAACAACAACAACCACTACAACTGTATCCGCAAAGAGCGCAAAGAGTTTTGTGTGCATGCTCTGTTGGACAGTGTGGAGCTCAAATAACGAGTGTGTTGTTGTTGGTTTTGGGGGTATTTTCTTCATTGTGAGTAGTAGCGGAGCAAAGAACCGCTGTTAGTTCAGAGACTCTGTGAGCGGCAGCGGCTTTTGTACTCTTACTCTGATTGAAGCAATAATAATAACATTATTTGCCGTTGTTGGTGTTGCTGTTGCTGCTGCTATTGCTATCGTGTACATTACAGTCGTGTCTGTCAGCCAGCCAGCAAAACAAGCAGCGAGCGAGCGAACAAGCAACCAGCCAGCCAACCAACCAACCGACCATCCACAGCCAGCCACAGAGCTCAGTAGTCATCTTTTGCTGAGTACAACACTCGCATAGAGTTTTTAAACGTCAGACGCGTTTTTTCATTACAAGTTGTGGGTACTCAATTGCGCTTAATATCTACACACAGAAAACATAAGAAAGAAACACCGACCGACCGTCAAAAACAAAAGAAAAAAATAAATCCAAATCTAACCAAATAGAAAAGAAAGAAAAAAAAAACAACAACAAAGAAAACAAATTAAACCTTAAGAAAAGTCAAATCTGTAGGAAATTCCCCCAGAGAAACAAAATAAAAGTAATTACACCACACAAATTATTACAACAAATTCCAGAAATAAAAATTCTAAACAAATTTTTACACCAACAACAAAAAAACATACGAAAGAATCGCTCATTGATGAGAGCAAGAAGAAGCAGCAGTAGCAGCAGCAGAATCAATGTAAAGAAAGAAAGAATCATTGAAACACCACGACGACTGCGACGACGACCACGACAACAACGTAGTCAGTCACCACACCACATATAGATAGATAGCAAAAAAAAAAAATACAACAAAAAATAAAAAAAGAAAGAATTATATTGGAAATTCAT
The DNA here is from genome assembly GCA_964034835.1 of Muscina levida. NCBI lineage: Eukaryota > Metazoa > Arthropoda > Insecta > Diptera > Muscidae > Muscina > Muscina levida. The sequence goes on along the minus strand of OZ035883.1, from coordinate 26,424,971 downwards.
ATATACCTATTACACATCTACTCCTCGTATATATTTATACATATAGAAATCTTTTATTTTATATCTCTAAAGTTTAAAGAAGAAATTCAAGTGATTTTGTGAAATTTTCCTCAAGGAAGTCTACACGGAAATATGGTGCTTAGCTTATAGAGAGAAAGAGAGAGCGAGAAAAAAAGTGTAAGAAGTGAAGTGAATGAATAATCTACAAAACCTAACAAAATTAAACAAAAATAAGTCTTAGCGTAAAACAACAAGGAAATTAAATTTCTACTGATTTTTTAAGTGCAATATGTTTTGAAAGCAGACACACTAGAAGCAGAGGAACCCTCCCCGCACACAGTCACACACACATACACACACGCTCACATAGCCAAACAGACGCCCCCACTCCCACAAAGCAATCACCGGGAATTGTAGCAGGAACAACACCGACCGACAACAACAACAACAAGGAATACGTAAGTCTGTCTACCATTTTGGAATCTGTATGAGAGATATTTTTAAGCAATTGCTGTCTGCGCTGTTGTTGTTGCTTGTATTATGTTTAAGTTAAATTTGCATTAACTAATAATGGCAGCCGCCGCCGTCCATGCCGCTAAGTAAGTTTTGAGCGGCGCTTCATCATCATCATCAGCGTCGCATACCACAGTGTTTCTATTTATAGACGCCCGTATCCAACTGCCAACTAGCCAGCCTGCCATATGCTTGCCAGTTTGGCTTAAGTTTCCAGTCTTTTCTGCAACTTTATGCATTCAATCATAGACGGCGGCGGCGTTGAGGTTTAAGTTTTTTTTCACATCGAAAAAGTCAATCAATCGAAATTGTATCGTTGCAGTTAATAAAGAAGATAATTCTTCGTCATAACCTTAGTGCCCCCACCCTGCCCAGCTCTCCTTGCTTCGTCGACCACCCTCTAACGCTATAAACATTACACACACACACACTCAGTCACACACACACACACACCCATCAACCACCCAGCCAGCCGACCAACCCAACCAACCAACAGACCTTTGTCATTCCATTCCATTCCATTCCGTTAATAACAACTTCTTTTTCGCTACAATACAACAACAACACAGAGGCTGCAAACGTTAAAGTTGTGGCTGCTGGCTGGCTGTCAGCCTGGCTCCGGCATTTTGTGGTAATATTTGTCTAGTGTATCCAACGGATAAAGTTGCAAAATTTGCGGGTTTCTTACATATACACACATACACTTACTTACACACACACTCACTTAAACATACACATACATCTGTAACGCGTATCGACAAATTTCAGCTGTTTGCCATCGTACGTTATGCTAATGTTAAAGTTGCAGTCTCTGCTATTTTTTTTGCTATCCACTGTTAGTGCGGCGGCCGCTAGCTGCTGCTAACATTAGTACTGTTTGTAGCATTAGTAGTTGTTGCTGCTGTTGTTGTCGTGTGACGCCCTAAAAGTTTTGTATTAGAGAAACCAAAATCTCTATGCTCTCAAACAAAAACAGCCAAAGACCCCCCAACTCACACACTTTGACGCATAACCACTCTCGAAAACTCAAACAAATTTGCTCACGGAAATGCCCACACACTCAGGCACACACTAAATTGTGATTCTCTTCGAGGGATGATAAATATTGTACTTTAAGGTACATTTTTGGGGACAATTGAAAGAAAAGGGAATTTTGTTGGCAAATAAACAAAACAACTTAATTTCGGTTTACACCCCTTGAATGAGGTATGGAATAGCTTCTTGCGTTGTTGTGAATTAACACGCTTTCTATTTTTAAATTCACAACTAACGGCACGTACTTGTTTATCGTGGAATGCGAACTTCACAGTTTTTTTTTTTAGCTAGACATGTCGATTGACTCAACACTATACTGCAAAGTTGCTGTCGACAACATCCAGGGGGCCGGCACTGAAAGAAAAATGTGGACGACTGGAGCCAAGAATCGAACCTGGGATCTCCCGCATGGTAGATGCATGTTCGAACCATCAAGCCACGGCCGGTCCCGGCATGATGGTCAGTGCAAACTTGTGCCCCAAGGCGTATTGTATAGGGTGGTACCGCTAGTCAGCTGAATTCAACGTCTTCTTTTCATTCGAATTGATCTTGCATTTCAAATTTTTCCGGTATATCTCCCGATTTGTTTACTTTTTGTGCCACTACTGCCAACTCAATTGGACAGTTTGGGACACTTTACAAAAACAATTTACATAAGGGCGGCAGCGAAATGTATGGGCGTAAAATAAAAAATGCTCGACCGGAATATTTTGCCCCTTGATGTACAAAATACATGACAGAAATTTGTGTAAGATCGGTCAACTATTTTCCGTACCCCAAAGAGGTCAAAGGTCAGATTCTTAGTAAATCCTATGTTTTTTTACTAATGTTTGATTAAAGAAGTGTCAAATATTGACATATGTGGGCGGCGCCTCGGCCCCTTTTTTACTTGGTTCCAAATAGCTTGGTTATATCTCTTAGGGCGTGGCAAAGCCCTCTTTAACCCTGGCTATAATTCATACTGTACCAACAAACCGTACTAAGTAACAGCCTTATACCTCTTATAGTTCGTGAGATAAAGCCGAATCAAGTTTTATACGTCGCCCACTGATCTGATCCCGCCCATTTTTTTGTGTGTTCACGAACTTTGCTACCTTTGCTGTCCAAACAAGTTTTCAAGGTGATTGGAGAAACAGTCATCCAGGTATTGCGGTTACAAAAATAGGGTCCAATAGCCACGCCAAAAATGCAAGTACCCTATTTTAAAAAGATCGGTCAAGCCGTTTTCTAGTCTATAAAAAATGCAAAAAACAAAAACAAACTCATTTTCATATATATATATATATATATTTGACCTTTGACCTCTTTAGGGCAACGGCTTAAATTTGTAAAGTTAAGTATGTTCCTAAAATTGTTCCAGATAGAGACTTTTCCTAAAATTGTAATACAAGAAAGGAGCCACTTCCAACCCTGGGTTTCTTTGAATCAAATTCCATTCATGACTTTTTTAGCCGTTTGATTCATGTCCGTCTGTCCGGCTGATACGCACGATAACATTTGAAAGACTTTACCAATTGTTCTGACACAGACTCATCGCTCAATTCCAAAACTATTTACGGGATTGCAAATGGGTTACATGGCCCCGCCCCTTCTGGTTCCTCCCATACAAATGTACCAATCCGCCCAATTCATAAATCGAGTAATAATATCAATACAATCAACGCGATCGTGCCTAAATTCTGTATTTTGTAAAACTATAACTGGATAATGTTTTGGAGTAAAAACTTGGAAGTCTAGCCACGCCCCTTCTGGCATCTCCTGGCACCACTCAGTATTTTTGTAAAGCTTTAACTGGATAACGTATAAGAACTGGAAGCCTACTAATGCCCCTTCCGGTACCCCCCATGCACTTTAGAAATAATAATATCAATACAACCAATGCGGTCGTGACCGAATTCTGTACTTAGTAAAGCTAAAGTAAAGATAACGTTTGGTGACAAAAAACTGGAAGTCTAGCCACGCCACTTTCGCCACCTCCCATACAAATGTACCATTTCGCCCATGCTATATTTTGTAAAGCTATGACTGGATAATGTTTTGGAGAAAAAACTTGAAGTCTAGCCACGCCCCTTCTGGTACCTCAAATACAAATGTACCATTCCCGCCCACCTTAGAAATCGAGTAATAATATCAATACAACCAACGCGATCGTACTCAAATTCTGTGTTTAGTAAGGCTACACATGATTTCTTTTGGGATGTTAGTGCAAATTAATAAGAGACTTTTTCCTTTATTCTTAGAGGGGACCATAAATGACCCTTTCGGCATCCCCATACAAGATGAGCATATGCCCAGATATATTTATACATTTTTTGTTGTTTTGTAGGAAGTAGCTGGGGTGATAGATAATCCTTTATACCGATTTTTTTTTTTAATTTATCGGCACTCGATCGGGCATGTAATCCAATTAGCAACTCTGTTTCGTTCCTTTGTTGATAACAAGGTTTGTGCCAAGGGATTGTTAGGTGGTGTTGTGAGTTTTACATAAATAATTTCATGGGATGAGGGTATTTACCAGTCAGTTCAACTGATTGAAATTTATTTACTGGTTCAATTTTAACGAAAATATTTTCTTATTTGAAATGCTCATGTGTGCGAATATGTGCGGAATATATATAACATCTTTCAAAAGTCTGGCCCGGCTACTGATGACGGCAAAAATGCAAGTGGTACAATTTTTAAGAACCGGCTAGGGTAACGCTGACTTTAAGAACATCGGTCGACTTCGTTCTGTAGTGATCGATATTGACGATGATAACCTTACCAACATCTTTGTGAAAAAGTACGGACTAATGACGCGGCCGACACAAAATCCGCACCGAACAATTACTTGTTTTAAATTCATTGTTGTCTGGGTCTCGCCGTTAAAGATGCTTATTCCGCCAAGTCAAAGTCCTAACTTCTATACAAGATTATATCGGATTCAATATCGTACAATACTTATACTTTACTTATAAATACATGTATGTCATATATAGTTGCATCTTATCTGATAGAACTTGCGATTATCATACGAGTGATCTGTGTTCAAGTTCTGCTACAGCGCTCGTCATTTCTTTGATCTGGAATTCACTTGATATTATCGACAGCAACATCTGAGTAGTTGAGTCAATCAACAGAATAGAATACGAGTATTCGCACATTGAAAAGAATTCCAAGCGATTCGGTCGTTTGCGGTACCTATATAATTCGTCATGCCAAGCTTAGATAACAGCTCAATCACCCGATCCTTCCAACGAAGGTTTGGTCGCCCTCTTCTGCGGCGCCCATCGAGTTTATTGCCGAAGACTTGTCCAGCTGGAGAATTTCCACTCATTCGTACAATGTATCTAAGCCAGCGCATTCAATCTGTTTGCGCGCGCTTGCCTACGTCGATGTCATTATACAGCTCATGCTTCATTCGACGACGGTACTCGTCGTTTACGATGATGGGTGCACATAGAATTAGTTTTTTTTCTCTCGAAGAGGATCGGCCGTGACATAGAGGTTAGAACACGCGACTACTATGCGGGAGATCCGTGGTTCGAATTCTTGCTCCAGTCATCTACATTTTTCTTTCATTGCCACCTCGATGTTGTCGACAGCAACTTCGGCAGGTCTTGTAAAAGCTTTTCAATCAGTGACGTTAGCATTCGTCTATAAACTAGTAGATGCCGTTAGTTGTCAATCTAAAATAGAAAGCGTGTTAATTTACAACAGCGCGAGAAGCAGCCCATACCTCATTCATGGTGTGTAAGGGAAATGATCCATATACATATATGGGCAATTCCGTGTTTTTTTATTTTCGAAATTATGGAATATTATATTTTATATAAATACAAATTGTTCATCACGAATGTTGCACTAGTATGTCAAAAAAATATAATCAAATTTTTGCAGCTAATTGATCAATTTTTACTTGCATTCCATGAAGTCATTCTAGAAAATTTTTAACCTCCATGAACCATAAAAAAAAACTTAATTTCCCTTTGCACCCCATGAATGAGGTATGGGATAGCTTCTCGCGTTGTTGTGAATTAACACGCTTTCTATTTTAAGATTCACAACTAACGGCACCTACTTGTTTATCGACGAATGCGAACGTCACTGTTTGAGAAGCTCTTACTAGACACGACGATTGAATCGACGCTTAAATACTGCGAAGTTGCTGTCAACAACATTCGAGGGGAGCCGACAATGAAAGAAAATTTTATTTATTTTTTTTTTATTTTTTTAAGATGACTGGAGCGATGTTTGAACCTGCGATCTCCCGCATGGTAGTCGCGTGTTCTAACCACTATGCCACGGCCGGTCCCTCCATGAACCTAAAACAATATTAATAAGATTTTGTAATTCCGTTTCACTTCCATCTGTAACTCTTTTTCATTTTTCCTTTTTCCCATTTTTACTAAAATTTTACATTTACTAGTTTATGGATTCCCCAGTTTTTATTTTCCTTTTTATATTTAAAATATTCCTATCCTCTCCGCATTAGTTTTTCTTGTTCTTCAATTAACAATTAATCCCGCATAAAACCCGAAAAGTCCAAAAAAAATCCAAACCTCTTCGAAATAACATGATTAGTGTACTATTGGTCTCTCACCTAACTATGTTCAGTTCAACTTATCATCCCTAGTCTCTGTCAACGTCAAAAAAAACTCTCAGTCAGTCTCTTTGGATTTTGCTCTCTGTCAGATTACTACGCATTTTTCGGGAGTGAGTGTAAGTACGGCAAAATTCCCATCAAATGGTTACTTGTATTGTAGTTGCTGCTGCCGTTGCCTCTGCTGTTATTCTCCAACCAACCCCACTGCCACCCACCCAAATGTAAACGTTGTTGTTACCATAGTGGTTCGTTTCTTATCGCGTGTGGTGTGTGTTGTTTGTTGCGTTACGTTGCGTTGCTCCGTCTGCTAAATATAAAATACCCATATTGCTATTGTTAACAATTATCCCTTTTGCCCTTTACTCCTCGTGTTGTGTTTGGTGCGTTTTCATTTTCGGGGTTGCCATCTTGTGCCCCATCTCACACCCCACCATCAAGCAGCTGATGTGGGCTATAGTGCGCTCTACTAGCGCCTCAACCACCCAATCTTACCGGAAAACGTAACGAAAAGCCGGTAAGTTATTAACAACAAATTTTATGCGTAATTGATAGGATTCGGCGAAGCTTTTGCTCTACGTACATTTCTATTGTTCAGGTCTCGACTGTCATTAGACGGCGAGGATTTTTGTTGTTGTTTTGAATATGTTAAATGTCACATTTTGTAATTGATTTACGGACACTTTCAGTATGCGAGGGCGGTTCAACTCCGCTGGCGATAGCTATAGCACGCGAGTATTTTAGCGGATATAAAAGTGGTAGAGCCTTTCCTTATTATTATCCGATTACCAAAGGTTATTCCCACCTGTCGTCTGGCAGTCGACATGAAATAAAAAAAAGGAATAAAAAGATCTAGTAATGCCATGTGAGAATTTACATACCACAACACGCTATGCTGTTCCAGTTTGAAGGGAATTAGAGTATAATTAGGTACATATAACATTTGTTGTGCCTAATGTGAACTGACCCCAATTTTTCTTTTGTGGTTCACATCATAAATAATTGAGGTTAGCCCTACTTATTCTTTGGAATGCAATCATTGAATTATTAAATTATTATTCATAAACTGCGTGATGTTTGTGTGAATGTCTAATGGGGTATTGTTTGCGAGTATGGCTATGGCTATCGTTTCGGTCAGGGGTTCTAATTAGGCTGCAAACATTTATCTTTGTTAGAGCGGCGCTTAGCTTGGTTGGATTAAAAACAAACGTAATTTCCCTTTTACACCCCATGAATATGGCATGGGATAGCTTCTGGCTATGTTGTGAATTAACACGCTTTCTATTTTAGATACACAACAAACGGAACCTACTTGTTTATCGACGAATGCGAACGTCACTGTTTGAGAAGCTTTTAATAGACATGCCGATTGTCTCGACCCTTATACTGCAAAGTTGATGTCTACAACATCGAGGGGGCCGGCAATGAAAGAAAAATTTAGATGACTGCAGTCGGGAATCGAACCAAGGATCTCCGGCATGGTAGTCGCGTGTTCTAACAACTATTTCACGACCGTTCCCTTGATTGGATTAATGCGATTAAAATTCTACGCTATTACTTTAATCACTTATTTCATTTGACTCCTAGATACGGGTGACTTTCCCTGTAGCTAAAGTTTGTCAAATTCTTTTGAAGATGGAGATCGTGGTTCTGGGCACATACTACGAATCAAAGAACAATAAAGACTGGACGTCTTTTTCATAGGTGGAACTTAAACACATTGTCTCACAACTTTGCCTCTAAATAATGATAAAGTTATCTTTTAATCACACAAATTATTAGGAAATCCTTTGAATTTCAGAATTCCGTCCCGCAGTGAGAAACTTCAGGTTTTTAATGGTCTGGAGGCTGACCTGCAATAAGTATTTAACCCACTTCAACATTAAAGATTCATTCTTTATACGAGTACCACTAAAAAAATCTGTCCCTTTCTTACTTTTAAAAACGTAAAGATATGTTACAGGATCTTTTCAAAGGCAAAGAAGGACCTGATGTTACAAATAGGGTCTTGGGTCTGCCAAATTTTTCCGCTGGAATATGGTAACATACAATTCGCTGTGCCTGGACTCAGTACTCTATATTAAATTGCTAAAATTGGGGTTCCATGTATTTTACTCATATTTCGAAGCAGATTCCTCTTTCTTCTTAATTGGCAGCAGCAACAGAAATTCATGTATTAGTAGCCGCACGTAGAAAATATTTCCAAGCGCTTTGGTCTTTTGCGCTCCGTAGATAGTTAGTCACACCAAGTTTAGACAACAGCTCTTTCACCTGGTCCATACAAAGAAGTTTACTTCACCCACTCCTGCGCCGCCCATCGTGTTTATAGACGAAGACCTTTCTAGCTTCGTACAACGTATCCAACGTGTAGTCAAACGCGTTGAATGCGCTGGGGTATATTTCAACGCGCTTCACTACGTTGATGTCGTTATACAGCTCATGCAGCTCGTTGTTCATTTGACGACGATGCTCGCCGTTAACGATGATGGCTCCAAATATTTTGAGAAGTATTTTTGACTCGATGACTCCCAGAATAGAATGATGCGCTTGTGCCATTACCCAGGATTCTGCGCTGTACAGCAATACATGTAGGATCAAAGTCTGGTAGAGTTGGATCTTTGTTCTTCGATAAAGGGCTTTTTCATTAAATTACTGGCATAGCGCATATTATCAGCGGCTTGCGGTCAATGCTCGCCTCTTGATTCCCAGGCTGACATTATTATTTTTGTTTATGGCTAAGCCGAGGTAGACAAAATCATCTACCACTTCAAAGCTATAGTTGTAAACATTCACGCAACGCCCCAAACGAGCAAACTCTTTGTTTGTTGAAACAAATAACTTAGTTTGGTCCTTGTTAATCACCAGACTTACTTCCGCCGACTACTTTTCAATGCTCTTAAAGGCCGCAGTAACATTCCACAATCCACGGCCAATGATATCTATATCATCAACATACGCGAGCAACATGTGACTTTTGTTGGTACCATTCCTCTTCACTACAACTTTCCGTATGATCATCTCCATTTCTATGTTAAAGAGAACGCCAGACAGACTATCGCCTTGTCTAAAGCCTCGCTTGGTAGAAAATGGTTCAGTCCAATTTTTTTCTAATTTCCACTAAAGACTTCATATGAGTCAGTGTCATCCCGCAAAGTCGTATTACTTAGCTGCGCGGGGATACCAAACTCAGCCAACAACAATTTCTGTCATATCGGACTGTTGAATGCAGCTTTCTCAATGAACGGATGGTAGTATCGATCGGCATTTCTTGGGTCTTCTCCAGGATTTGGTGTAGTGTGAATATTTTATCGGTCGTGGATTTACCAGGTCTAAAGCCACACTGAGTAGGTCCAATCAAATTCGCCCGAATGGGCTTAAGTCTTTCACGTAACACACTAGACACGGCTTTGTAAGCGATGGGTAAAAAGCTAATCTCGCGATAGTTGGAACACACACTTGGATAGCCTTTCTTAAGCACAAGACAAGTTATTATATTGGGTCACGATTTTAAGTGAAGATACAATAATATTATCTCCAAAAATCGTTTCACTACTTTATTTTCATTTGGTTTCTGGACATTTTTTTCTTCCGAGGATATTGAACCTTTTATTGTCCTTGAAATTTTTGCCATAATCTTTAATCTTCATAATTTTTATTTTTATAATTTAAAACAAAAGTTACTTTTTTAGTAACAGATCTGATTTTCGTATTTTCACTGGTTGATGTAGCCCTTCAAATCCGTGTGTGTATTGTGGTTGTCCGTCTCTCTATCGGAATATGGTCTGTGGCAAATTTCTGATCATGCATCTTAAATATTTTGTACCTTCTGGTACCTTAGCCGATGAAAACTTGTAAAAAGTAGGCGTGGCAACAACCAATTTTATAAAAATTTTACCTTTTTACTAGGCATTGGACTTTTTTTATATGCAAGGACATTGGCCACTTTCAGCCACTCTAGTAAACTGAGATATTATTAAATGTCTCGTACCTGCCAATTTTACTTTTCACTCTACTTTAAGTAGTTATAGTCAGTTCTCATTTCAATCGAAAATACTTTAAGTTAAGTCACGTCACTCATAAATACTCGTATCAACATCAGCTGCTCTACGCAAACTTGACACTCTAATTAAAGTTGCATGAAAGATTATGAATTACACGACTAATTCATATGTTTGCAGGCATATCCTCGACATCACATAGTAAGCTCATTAATGCCAAAATCTCATAAATCTTTTTTTAGTATTCATCTCTAAGTTTCAGCTTTGGTTGCTGCCCCTCATCTCCTTCCCCTTCATTCTCTTTACGTGTAAAGCTTTCATTAGCACGAAGCATTCTGGACCAATGTGAAATAAATTAATATCTGACTTTAATACCACAGAGAGTTCTCAAGCTATTCCGGTGAATATCTAAGAATCCCTTTAGGCTTTTGTGTGTGTGTGTGTTATTTTTGTTACATCTATTCTTAGGGATTGCTGTGTGCTGCTGCCCAAAGACAAACAAAATCAAAAACTGGGAATGAAAGGAAACTTTAGTGCTATCAAAAAATCCAATGTATTGCCGAGCTACCCTTCTCACATGACATAAAAACATTAGGGCAACCCACTTTAATGTGTACCCCCCACCACCCACATCCCCTTTTGCATGTTTTCAAATATCCGCCGCATACATGTACGTACGAACGTACACATTCGCTTGAAAGGACTCATCCATCTTTACGCACACATGCATAAATACTTCTAGCAACAACAACAACGACTAGCCACAAATCTCGTTTTAACCTCTCAAATAACTACAGACTCTTATTACAAACCCATATCTGTGTCCATAAGACGAAAAGTGTGGTGATACACAAGAATAGAGTCAGCCCGGCTGCCGAACATGATGTTTGTCATATAAAAAAGAAACTGTTTTATGTGTTTTTCTTCCTCTTTGGCCAAAGTGGCAACATGAAGAGGGAGGAAAAGAGTACGGGGGCTGGCTTTTCAAGGTGTTATTCTTTTGTTTTGCCCACGTTTCGTTACATTTGAGTTAGTCCATCAAACAAACAAGAAAGCAGCAAACGCATAATAGCGAAGGCTTAGGTGTTGTTATACAAGACCACTAAGGAAATTTGCCGACATTGGTGATCATTAAAATAGCAGCATTTGAGGGAATTCTAGAGAAAAAAATGGTGTAATAGTCGATTGTTTTCACCTTGACGACAATGGTAGTTTTGACATTTCAATACGTTAACAAATTTGAAGCCATGTCTGAATGTATTTTGCCTCTCATTAGCTGGTACAACTTTGTAGAATGATACTGCCTTATCCGAAGTCAGTAGGACAATAGTTTATTCTGTGATCTATTAAACGTTTTCATGAACATGATTATGAGAATAGCTGGCTTGAACACGTATGGCAGCCTCTTCGACAAAAGACACAAGCTATTTGTTCATGCAAATTGCTTGTGGTTCAGTATAAGATGTTACTGCGGTGTTATCAAGCATTAAAAATTGATCTCAGTAACAACAGATGTGTCCGAAAAGGAGAACGAAACGTTATTATTGAATTCGTTTGACAAAGAGTCTACTGAATTGAAAGACAGATAAAAGTTGACACCTATAGGGTATGAAAATTTTAATTGGTCCATAAAAATGATGTTTATCTTACCGAGATGATTAGTTTTTTTATTAAAGGCCGGCATTATGTGTAAAGTTTTTTGTTGTACAACTGATTTGGATCACATTTCCCTGAACATTTTGTAGCATGTTATCTCGTCCTAAACTTTTCTGCATATTTGCTGGTTTAGATGTGGCGCATAATAAAAGTCTCACGCAGCTACCAATTCGAATGTAAACGGACTTTTACATTCTATCCCGTACATTGTATGTCGTACTGTCCAAAACTTTTATTGCACTGACGGATACTTTAATTGTACCAGTAGGTACTTTTATTGTCTTATTTTCATTGATCCGAACAGTACTTGAATTATACCAAAAAGTACTTTTATTGTACCGACAAATATTTAAAATGTACTGCCAAGTACTTTTGTTGGTACTTTTGTTTGTCTAAAATGTTCTTTAATTGTACCGACTAGTAATTTCATTGCATCAAAGAAGTACTTGTATTATACCACAAAGTACTTTTAATTTATTTTAAGTATTTTCATTGAATTATCATTATTTTTATTGTACCGAAAAGTACTTGTATTATAGCAAAAAGTACTTTGCCGACATGTAATTTTATTGTACCGACAGATACTTTAATAGCACCGACAGTAACTTACATTGTACCAAAAAGTACTTTAAAAAGTATCTAAAAATACTTTAAATGTACCCACTTTTATTGTACCAGAACGTACTTTTATTGTTCCAAAAGTACTTGTATTGTATTATTATTATGTCTATTATACCGAAAAGTACTTGTGTTATAACAAAAGGACTTTTATTGTACCCACAAGTACTTTTATTGTACCGCAGGTACTTTTACTATATTACAAAGTACTTTCGTTGTACCAACAAGTACTTTAATTGTACCAAAAAGTATTTTTACTACAAAGTACTATTATGGTACTTTTAAAAGTAGCTACAAATACTTTTAATGTACCTACAAGTTCTTTTATTGTACCATAAGGTACTTTCATTTCTCCAAAATGTATTGTAATTGTTCCGAAAAGTAGTGTTATTGTACTACTGAGTACTTTTATTGTATTATTATTATGTCTAATGTATCGAAAAGTACTTGTATTATACCAACATCACTTTTTTTGTACCAACAAGTACTTTTTTTTGTACCGGCAGGTCCTTTTTTATACTACAAAGTACTTTTATTGTACCAAAAAGTACTTTTAATGCTCCGACAAGTACTTTCATTTTACCAAAAAGTACTATTATTGTACTTTTAAAAGTATTATAGCAAAAATTACTTTTATTGTACCGACGGGTATTTCTATTTTGCCAAGGCGACTTTTCGTAAGCGACAAGTACTTTTATTATATCACAAAGTACTTTTATAGTACCAATAAGAACCTTTAATTTATTATTATTATAATTGTACCGAAAAGTACAAAAGCAAATTAAAAAGTAATTTCATTGTACCGACAATTCGTTTTATGGTACCGGCAGGTACATTAATTGTACCAAAAAGTACTTTTGTAGTACCAATAAGAATTTATTATTGTATTATAGAAAAAAGTAAGTTCTTTGTACCGACAAGTACTGTTATTGTAGCGAAAAGTACTTTCATTTTACCGAAAAGTACGTTTTTATCAGCGACAGTTTCCTAAATTGCAAAAAGTACTTTTATTTTCCCAAAAGTACATTTTTTTTGTACAAATACGAACTTCTATTGTTCCAAGCTGTACTGTACTTTATTGTACTAGTAACACCTTTTCTTCTATTATAATTAATTTTATTGTACCTTTGTAATACCAAAAAGTACTTTATTTGCACCGACAGTTACTTAAATTGTAACAAAAAGTACTCTTATTGTCCCAAAAGTACTTTTGCAGTACCAATAAGTACTTTTATTGTTCCAAGTTGTATTATTATTGTACTAGTAAGAGCTTTTCGTGTATTATTATTAATTTTATTGTACCTTTACAATACAAGTACTTTAAGTGTACTAATAGGTACTTTTCTTGTTCAAAAAAGTGTTTTTATTTTACCTAAAGGTACATTGATTTTATCATCAGTGATTTTATTAAAATTGGGGCCAGAATACGCGACTATCATGTGGGAGATCCGTGGTTCGATTCCCGGTTCCAGTCATCTACAATTTTCTTTCATCGGCGGCCTCGTCTATGTTGTCGACAGCAACTTCGCAGTGTGCTGTCGAGTTAATCGGCATGCCAAGTAAAAGCTTCTCAAACAGTAACGTTCGCCTTCGTCTATGAATAAGTAGGTGCCGCTTGTTGTGAGTAAGAAAATAGAAAGTGGTTAATTCATTTATGCCGTGTAAAGGGAAGTTACGTTGTTTTTTAAGATTTTATTGAAATATGTCAATTTCTTTTATTCAGCCAAAAAGAAGTTTAATCATTAAAAAGAATGTTGTGAACAGTGGATTCATTTCAAATTGAGTTTGTGCCCTATTCGGGTATTATCAAAGTTGTCGTAAATTGCAACATAATTTATCTTAAATTAAATGTTTCCCATCCTGAATTGTCAAAATGCACATCAATTTATTATATTCAATAATATTCCGTTAAAAAATAAGATGACGAAACCACTAGGCATGCCAAACTGGTTCTTCAAGCCTTTTACACAACTTAATCTTAACGCATTAAAAAAACAGTAACAATACAGGTATGTTTTGTTCTACTGTTCTACTGTTCTGTCGCAATACCAACTATTTAAAGAACTTTGATCAATACCCCTTGACATTATTTGTCAACCATAGTTTCTGCGACTTTTTCTCTCTCGGCCGTATATTTAAATGCACACCACTGCAGTATCAGAGTTATGAGCGCTTGATATCACCCATTCTTGTGGTTTTTATAAGAAATACACAAGTACAAGTAAATATTACTGCATACATTTATACACAGACATTTACAAACATATAGAGACATACAAACAAAGTGTAAGGATTTTGTCACTTTGTCGTCCTTCGTTCTTACTCGTTCTTTATCTCTCTTTCATACTACATATGTTGTATGTAATTTAAGTATTTCTTTAAGTATACTCTTGTAATACTTTAGTTGGTTTTACTTCACATTCTTACACTTTTGTGACTTTTTTTTTCTTTGCCTTTCATCACAACCGTTGTCAGTAGCAAGCATCCCTGCGCAAGCTACATCATCATTATTATTGTTGTTACCATCGTCATTGCCAGCAGCAAAAACGTCGACGGCAGCAGCGTTGGTTAGACTATGGCATCTCGACATCAACAAACAGCAGTAGCAACATCTTCTTACTTCTTATACAATTTGTAACAATGTTGACTACAATTTTGATTTCACACCCTTCATTTAGTTTAATATATGTAGTATACATACGCAGGCACTGAATTTGACTCGTAAATTTTTTCTCAATACATGCGGGTAGACATCGGACTGGCGGCATACAATTTCGATGCACAGTGTAATTATATTGTACAAAATAGAAATTTTACTGTATCAAAAAGTTACTTAAGTGAAGTGTTAACTAAATAAATTAACTAATTCCAACCTATGACAAGCCAATATAACGAAGTGGTGGTGCGCCCAACTAAACATGTATCATGCAAAATATCTAGTTTCAAGTAAAGTAAATAAATTCATCTATCAGTAGCCTTACGTAGAAAAGAATTCTACAAAATTAGGTCTTTTGCGCTCCGTTGATGGTACGTGACACCAAGTGTAGATAACAACTATTTTACCTGGTCCAACCAATGAAGTTGGTTTATTGCCGTAGACTTTTCCAGCTGGAGCATTTTCATCCATTCATACAATGTGTCCAAGTCAGCGCATTCGGTCTATTTAAACGCGCTTGACTACGTCGATGTCGTTGTACAGCTCATTTGACGACGGTACTCGCCGTTAACGCTGAAATATTTTGTGAAGTATTTTTCTCTCGAAGACTACCAGAATAGATTGATCCGCTTGTGCCATTACACAGGATTCTGCGCTATAGAGCAAGGCAAGTAGGATCAGTGTCTGGTACAGTTGGATCTGTGTTCTTTGAGAGAGGGCATCGTTATTAAATCACTTGCTTAGCTTATAGCAGCAGCAGTTTCCGATCAATAATAGTCTTTTGATTTCCAGGCTGACATTATTATGTTTGTTTTTGGCGGTACCAAGATAGACAAAATCATCTGTCACTTCAAAGTTATACCCCCCTATTATGTATGTCGTAGTCACGTCGAATCTTTGTCGTTTTTAAAATATGGCATTTTTGATGTCGTTTGTGAGACTGAAGAACGACTTATCCTTGCTACTATCATGTTCTTCTTCATCAGATGATGTAAAATTCTGAACAATAAATATTTCTGTTAATTATTACTAATTTTATTCACAAAAAAAATCTGTCGAATGTTGTCGAAAGTCGACTACGACATACTTAATAAAGGGGATAGTTCTCAACGTTCACGCAGCGTCCTAAACGAATAGACTCTTAGTGCGTTAAAACTTGGTTTTGTCCTCATTTAGCACCTGATCCACTTCTGCCGACTGCTTCTCAATTGTCGAAAAGCCCGCAGTAACATATCGCAGTTATCAGCCAATGATATGTGACTTTTGTTAAAGATGATATCAGTCCTTTTTTCTGCAGCCTTCCGCATCATCATCTTCATTACGATATTAAAGAGATCGCATGACAGACTATAGCCTTGTCTAAAGCTTCGTTTGGTATAAAAAGGATCAGTCAGATTTTTGCCTATTTTCACTGAAGACTTTGTGTCAGTCAATGTCATTCCGCAAATTCGTGCCAACTTCGAGAGGATACCGAACTTAGCCATAGCATCTAACAATTTCTGTCATACCGGACTGTCGAATGCAGCATTGTAATCGATGAACAGATGTTGGGTCTCCATATGCATTTCTTGGGTCTTCTCCAGGATTTGTCGTAGTGTGACTATCTGGTCGGTCTTGGATTTACCTGGTCTAAAGTACTACTAAGTTCCAATCAGGTGCGCTAGCAATGGCTTTGGTCTTTCACATAACAAACATGACCTTGTAAGCGATGGGTAAAAGGCTTATCCCGCGATATTTGGGATAAACACTTGGATCGCCTTTTTAACCACAGGACATAGCACACTCAGATTCCAATCATCGGGAATGCATTCCTTGAGCCAAATCGTGTTTATGATATCGTGCATGCATATTGCCGGCGGCGGCCGGCTTTTAAAAGCTCTGCCGGCAGTCCATCGGCTCCCGCAGCTTTATTTTTAAGCCTTGCGATCGCCGTGCTCTTCTTGTTTTGCCTCGATGGTGGACAATCTACTCCGTCCTCTATGACTGGTGTGATTTCGTCACTCATGCTGCGACACGGACACGATTAGAAGTCGAAAGTGTTCTCTCCATATTTGCAGCACACTCTGAGTGTCCGTGACCAGATTTCCGTCTCTATCATTACAGATGGGGATCCCTGCTCCAAAACCTTTGCTTTTAGCCTTTTGGTAGAACTTTCGGGCTTCACCTCAGCCATTGGCTGTAGTTTTGCCTTGTATGTAGCATCCATTTCCTCAGACATTTCGCGATATTCATCATCCACCATCAACCTAGTACGGTCGTTGCGGCAGTGGTCTTAGTAACCGCAATATGCAGCAACTGAGTATCGGAAACATCAGAACTAGTGGGGTTTGTTTGGAGTAATTGAGAGAGTTGGTTGGAGAAGCATTGGTTATCTTGGTGGTATGCAGCTTTGTGATGTCTAGCTTCCTTTGCGTTTGGTTACGAGCGTTTTTAGCCCTACGTAATCGCATGCTCACCTTGTCTGTAACTAAGTAGGTGGTGATCCGAGTCAATATTAGGGCTTGAGACATGCCTTCCATCAATTACCACGTGATGTATCTGTTGTCTTTTGATCAGGGTATATTCTGGTTGCCTTGTGGATATCTTTGTGTGGGAATCTGGTTCCACTCACTACCATGTTTCTTGCCGACGCAATGCTAACCATTCTGAATCCGTTATGGGAGGTTCCAATTTTATGTCATGTGTTCATATATCTCCTTTAGGCGCTCATAGAATGCATTTAATGTCCTCGTCCTTGTCCTCCGTCGGAGCGTGCACAAAAATCAGCGTAATGTAAAAATAGTTCACCTTGATTCGAATTCGGTGATTCGGTATTCTACAGGGTTAAACCGCAAGACTAGATGTCGAATGATGCCTAAATTCGAGTCTTTTTGCATGTAAGCTGTAAAAGATGTCACAGTTCTTTCGTCGTGTGCCTTGTTTTCCCATCCATCTCAGTTACTGTATAGCGGTGATGTCAGTCTTGTATTTGTCGAGGACATCCTCCAATTGGATAGAGGCACCATCTCTGTATAGAGTTCGGACATTCCACGTGCATATCCCTAAATCATAACGTTTGCGGGGTTCTTGTTTTGTCTTTTATATTGTAGATAGCAACTTCTGAGAAGATGCGTCAATTGGTGTATCTAGTAAAAGCTAACCAAACAGCTGATGTTCGGGTTCACTGTTAAACTGTAGGTGCCGTTGGTGAGTACTAATAACAGAAGCGTGTTAACTTACACAAATACGAGAAGCTCGTTTGTAGTTCATTGAAGGGATGCACAGAGAAAGTAAGTTTTTTAAGTAATTCTGTAATTCAGATTTTTTTTACTGCTACTACTTTTATGCTGGAAATATCTTATAAAATGTGACCGGCGGTAGTATGATGGTCCTTCCTCCTCCTATATAAATTTTTCTTTCATTGCCGACCCCCTCGACGTAGTCGACAGCAACTTCGCATTAAAGTGTCGATTCAATCGGCACCTCTAGTAAAAGCTTCTCACACAGTGGTAGGTGAAGTAGGTGCCGTTTGTTGTGAATCTAAAATAGCAATTCACAACAACGCGAGAAGCTATCACATACCTCATTAATGGGGTGTAAAGGAAAATTAATGATTTTTTTAAGTCTTATAAAAATATCGAAGATATAACTGATATTTTTACAAACTTGCGCTTGTGCCACTGTGCAACATAAAACATTTTGTAGATGACACAAAGCTGCTCCTCCAGTGCGTATTGTTGTTTTCATTTATCATTTGTAAAGGCCGATGGAAGTAACACAGATTGTGTGTGTGTGTGTGTGTGTGTGTGTGTGTGAGTGCTATTGTTGTCTTGCCACATTCATGCATATGACAGACAGTATGGTGTATGTTGTATGCTTCCCTTTGTATTGTTATGTTTTAAGTTTGCGTGTAACACACAAGTTATAAAAATTTCTTCCTTTTTTGCTTTATTTTTCGCTTTCGTTGCCTGATTTTCTCATTTAATATTATGATGTCTCATGTGTATAGTTTATGTTTTCAGCTA
This sequence comes from Muscina levida, assembly GCA_964034835.1. Classification (NCBI taxonomy): domain Eukaryota; kingdom Metazoa; phylum Arthropoda; class Insecta; order Diptera; family Muscidae; genus Muscina; species Muscina levida. The sequence continues at coordinate 26,405,909 of OZ035883.1, read as the reverse complement.
CATAGCTACATGCCACCATTGCTGCTACTTCCCTGGTTATTGTTTCTACTACCGGTTGTTGTTGTTGTAGCTACTACAGTCTGTTATGTTTAGGGGAAAAGTTGTTGTTGTGGTGGTGGCGGGCAGGTATTCTTCGCCGCCGCCGCCACCGCTAGTAAGAAATAGCTTAAACATGACAGAAATGAATTGTACCTTTTTGGTCATCAATCAAATATTTACAACAAAAAAATCAAAATAAAACATAAAAATGGAGAGAAAAAGGATAAAAGGTAGCAAAAGATTTGCTAAGATTACGGTTTTGGGAGCTGAAGAACTTTCTTATATTTTTACTTGAGATGTAGGTATTTGCTGTGTCAAAATCTCGGTATCATTTGTTATATACAAGTGACAGCAGTAGGTGAACGAGGATTGTATTAATAATAAGAGAAATTGGGTGAGAGGTGGCATAAAAGTACAAAAATATCTGGGTCCCACAAAAATATACCCAACGGTGAAAGGAAGGACCTAGAAGCCCTTATAGAACGCTTTTAAAAGCACTCAGTAGGTCTGCGCTCTGCATTCCCTCTTCCTTTTCAAATAACATAGAGTGTCATTGGAAGGCAAGGTCTTCCATCGTCACTTGCTTTAGGAAGGCCTTCTTACACATGAAAAAAGAAGGACTTGAGAAATAAATAAAAATACCCTCAAATTGTTTAGTTTATTTTTAGATATTTCTCACTTCTATATATTTCTCTTCACTTTAACAGCAGTAAACCTTGCTGGAGTTTGAATTTACTTCCGCATGATTGTTAGTCAGCTAAACTACCATCTAGTGTATGAAGATGCATGCGAATTGTGTCACTGAAACTAATCATAAACTGTTTTAAGAAAAACGCACGAACACTTTCCTAGTTGCATTTTCTTTCCATGCCTTCTATGAGGGAGACAGAATGTGTATGCACACGAAACGGTGGAATAAAAACGTTGGTTGTCCCTACTCAGAGAAGGCGTGTGCTCTGGATATTTCAGAAAGAAAGGAGAAGGCCTTGAAAGTCATGACATTTGAATGTCTCAGAAGGCCTTGTAGAGGCCTTTGCTTATTTCGCCGCTGGGTAATTTTAAAGAATTAAAAAAAAACTTAATTTCCCTTTACACCCCATGAATGAGGTATGGGATAGCTTCTCGCGTTGTTGTGAATTAACACGCTTTCGTTTTTTAGATTCACAACTAACGGCACCTACTTGTTTATCGACGAGTGCGAACGTCACTGTGTGAGAAGCTCTTACTAGACATGCCGATCGACTCGACACTAATACTGCGAAGTTGCTGTTAACAACATTCGAGGAGAGCCGACAACGAAAGAACATTTTTTTCTTTTTTTTAAGATGACTGGAGCCAGGAGTTGAACCTGTGATCTACCGCATGGTAGTTTAATTTTAAAGTATTATCGTGATTTAATAATGACATCGCTAAAATCGGAATAATTTGCCAAAAAATAAATAAAATTTTTTTAATTATTGGCATCATCCAGTATTTTAAAATAACATATGCATATACATTATACTTACAGCAAAGGACTCTTTGTACGAAGCAGTGATTTTTGGGAAGCAATGAATAAATACTTTACATTTTTTTTTGGCTGGGTTATTAAGTCCTTTATATATATCCGGTAATGTCGCTCGGAAATCACGTCAATCTTTAGTTCCCTTAGCAAAATACTCCCACTATTTGTTCACCTACCACATCGCTCTTATAAAACATCTTATATACCTCTCCTTTCACACGGCTTCTCTTCTTATGCATCATACTACAACACACATCTAACCCCATCTTAAATCTTCCTTTTTTTCACTACAACTTCTTTAATACAGATCTACACCGTTGATGCTTTAATGTTGACTTCGTCTCTTCTAACCCACACCATTAACCAACCACAAGAATGTCAAACAAGACAAGACTGATATACCACCGTTTTTTTTTTGTTTTTGTCGACTCCTACAACACCGTTCACTTCTATGCCATTGTGGCCAAGAGTTGTTGATTTGTATTACTTTGGAAATGGTTTAGTCGTATATTGTACTCTTGAGCTTTGTTGCTTTTTGATTGGATTTGTAATTGAGTTCCGATTGCGGTCAAATGTTTGCTGCGTCAACACACACAACAACCTGGCCTGGCTTGGCCTGGATGGTAGGATTTGAATGCGTGTTGCATGTTTAGTTTTATTTGCGAACATTGTTAACGAACTTAGTGAGTTTTTATTGATTTCGCTTTCCTTGGCAATTGAAATAGTCCATTAAAGTACTTTTGTCACGAGTCACTGCTAGAGAGTACATACATAGGTGAGGTGGTTGGGTTAAAACGAAATATGTGAAGTATTTATGTTGCATACAGTTGTACGTAGGGTATTGTAACCTGTAGCCATCGCATATTCTTAGACAGGACCTTGCATGCGAGTTATCCTGATTTAGATTATGCACACATTTGGCAAACCAGTTTGTAAACTCAAATTGAAATGAGTTTAGTTATAACAACTACACTGTGGTGCAAAAATGAGCCAATGTTTTAAACAAGGTAGGTTATTAAATATTTTTTATACTTTTTATTGTAATATTTTCAAACCTTTTGCTAAATTTAAGATATGCATCTGTAAAATATGTAAAGCAATAACAAAAATAAAACTTACATTACTGTAAGTATATAAAAACAAAACATTTTCAAAATCAGACCATTGGCACACTTTTGCTCCAAGGTTTTTCTTATCTAAATTTAATAATTAGTCCTGCATTTTTTTACTTTCTTCAAATGATCCACCCTATTTGGCGTATATTGACAAAGTTGAGCAACATAATATACAGGAATTTTGATTCATTCAGCCGGAACCCACTCCCACAGCTCATTTGTACTTTTCGGGGCTCTTTCGTTTCTGTCAGCCTACGTTTTAGGTAAGCTCACAGATTTTCGATCGGGTTCAGATCTGGACTCTGTCGTGGTTACTCCTGACCCCAAACACCTGAGAACTAAGCGATTCCTTGAAAATTTTTACAGAATTTTTTGGAACGTTGTCATATTGGCAGACGAAATTCTCTGGTCTACCTGAAATTTGGCCAGAGCTATGGGGCAAATTATCTTGCAAAATGCGAAGATAGTCTTCCTTTCGTATTGTTCCTTCGATCCGTATAAGTAGTCCCACACCATCTGGGGTTACACATCCCCAAATCGTAACAGAACCGCCTCCGTGCTTAATGGTTTGTGATACAAGATCTGGATTTGGTGTAGTTGATCAATTGGTCCAATAAAAAACCTTCCCAACCGATTGGAATCTATTAATTTTGGTCTCGTCTGACCAGACGACCAACAAGTTAATCATATATTTAATTTGTATTAGTTAGAACAAATACGCACCAGGTGCCAATCTCAAACTATATAGCACGGTGGCGGTTCTATTATGATATGGAGATGTGCAACCCCAGATGGTGTGGGACCACTTATACTAATCGATGGAATAATGCGAAAGGAAGAGTTTCTTAGCATTTTGCAAAATAATTTGCCCCATAGCCTTTTCAAATTCCAGATAGACCAAAAAATGTCGTCTGCCAATATGACAACGACCCAAAACATTATGTAAAAATTTTCAAGGAACGGTTTAGTTCTCAGGTGTTTGGGATCTGGGAGTGGCCACTGGAGAGTCCAGATCTGAACCCGATCGAAAATCTGTGGGCTTACCTAAAACACGGGCAGGCTGAAACGAAAGAGCGCCGAAAAGTATTAATGAGCTGTGGGAGTGGGTTCTGGCTGAATGAAACCAAAATTCCTGTATATTTTGTTTCTCAACTTTGTCAATATACGCCAATTAGGGTAGATTATTTGAAGAAAGTAAAAATATGCAGGCCTTATTATTAAATTTAGATAAGAAAAACCTTGGAGCAAAAGTGTGCCAATGGTCTGATTTTGAAAATGTTTTGTTTTTATGTACTTACAGTAATGTAAGTTATATTTTTGTTATTGCTTTACATATTTTACAGATGCATATTTTAAATTTAGCAAAAGTTTTGAAAATAATACAATAAAAGGCATAAAAAATATTTAATAACATAAATTGTTTAAAACATTGGCTCATTTTTGCACCACAGTGTATATCATTTTGACAAAAGTTAATGTTTTGAATTTTTAAAACTTTATAGGAAGCCGATTTTTGGAATCTGATATGTATAGACATATGGGCATATACAGCAATTAAATAGAGTTCCACTTATCTCAGACATGTCATCCTATGCCAACTTGGTCTTAAAGTCCTTAAGGCCATATCAAATAAAGAAACTCATTATTGAGAAAAAAACCGACATATCGCACTTGTGCGACTCAAAATTTAAGAAACTAAAGCTGTAACTCTTTGATTTAGTCTAAAGAAGTTACTTTGAAAACACAGTGATATCATGAAGTTTTTATTATAGGAATGGACCATTTTTACTTTTGGTAGAGATGACCATTTTATGGGTTTTTTTTACTCTTTTTATTGCAAAAAATTAAAATTTAGAAATTTTGAGTTGTCACCTATTTGTCCAGCAGGTGCGATATCATATTTTGCCTTAACTCTGTAGATACTTAGAGTTACAAGAACTTAATAAATACCCAACAATTTAATGAAAGTAGTTTATTTTTGCATACCTTTTACTTACCAGGATGTTCTTCTAAATCAGTGATAGGCATTCCCAATACTCATTTTTTTTACACCGACACGATTGGTAATGCATAACGTACTGGAAAGTTTTGTTTAAGTCAAAACAATCACACAGTCTCTGCTTGAGTGTTATGAAAGCGACACGTAACATGCTTGTTTCGCATTCAACACAAAAACAGACACAAGTATGGTCAGAGAGACAATGTTCAACTATAGCACAATTGTTGGGGGAACACAACATATTACCGTACACTATTCGACAACGCTGACGCTTCACGTCCATCCGCACACAAGCTCACCATATTATTGCCTACCACTGCTCTAAGTACAAATTTGTGAACATTTTTACTAAATAGATATGGTATAAAATTGCAATTATATTTTCTTTGTGTGATACTGTCCGTAGGGCCTCTACCATAGGCTACATGAAAACATAATTAGGCAAAGGGGCGTGGCACCGCCTACATAAACTGAAATGTCAATCGGTCTTATCCCAATAGCCATTAGAGGTATGAATATGAGATTTGCTACATATGTAAATGGTTTATGGGGGATAACGTTATATCGGTAATATTAATATTACGATTGTAATAACATTTCCATCCTATTAATATTATAAATGTGAATGTTTGTCTGTTGGTTTGTGGCTTAACAGCTAAACGGCTAAACCGATTTCAACGAAATTTGGAAGGCAGTTAGTATACTGTATGGGAATTACCATAGGTTAAATATTTTTTATATATTTGACCCTATGGGCGTAGTGGGCGTGGCAAAACTTTTTTTGGAGCTAGGGAGATAAAATTTGATACACAAATAGTACTCGGCAACACGAATATGAATAGGCGGACTAAATTTTAATTTTGGACCAGTAGGCGGAGAGGGCGTGGCAAAACATATTTAGGAAGATACAATTTGATACACAGATAGTACTCGGCAACACGAATATGAAAATGCGGATGAAATTTTAATTTGGACCAGTGGGCGAATTGGGCGTGGCAAAACATATTTTTACAGCTAAGAAGATTAAGTATAATACACGGCAGCACGAATATAAATATGTGGACGAAATTTTAATTTTGGACCAGTGGGCGGATTGGGCGTGGCAAAACATATTTTTAGAGCTAGGGAGATACAATTTGGTACAAAAATAGTGCTCGGCAACATTAATATAAATATGCAGACAGAATTTTAATTTTGTGTCAGTGGGCGGAGGCGGTGTGGCAAAACTTTTAGCCCTAGAGAAATAAAATTTGGTACATAGATAGTACTCGGCAACACAAATATAAATAAATGGACGGAATTGTAATTTTGTAACAATGGGCGAAGTGGGTGTAACCAAACTGTACTTTAGCCCCAGAGAGATAAAATTTGGTACACAAATAGTACTCGACAACACGAATATAAATATGCAGACGATCAGTGGGCGGAGGGGGTGTGACCAAACTATATTGTTAAACCCGGAGAGAAACAATTTGGCACATAGATAATACTCGGCACATCATGTTAATGTTAATGAGCCTTTACAGTACTCGGCAATGCAGACGTAAATATATCGACAAAATATTAATTTTCGGCCAGCGGGAATATGAAGGTGAACATTTTATTTCCGATCTGTGCGCAGAAGGGAAAGTGGGAAAATGTTTTTAGGACTATATAAGGTAATCTATCTATATATATCAAAATGAAATTGTCCACGTATGTAAACCCATCACTTGAGAACGGCTGGAGCGATTTGGCTGATTTTTCCGTAGATTGTTTGTGTTGAAAAAAATCCAGGTGGCGCTAGGGTAGATTTATATCGAAATTTGAATGCATGTACCAATTTAACTGAAATTTAGTATTTATGTTTGTGGAACCTTGAGAATTTTTTTTTTTTGATAAATTGACCCGGTAGATGTCGCTAGGGTGGAATTATAATGAAAATTTTAACGAATTAAACAATTTGACTGAAATTTAGAATGTGTATTTGTTTTATTATGAGAATTTTTTTTGTATATATGGACCCGCAGTTGATTTGGCTGGGGTTGAATTATTTCGAAAATTTATATCGATTGTCCGATTTTACTTAAACTTAAAATATATGATTTTTTTGGCATGAGAAAATTTTGAATGTATGTTTGGAACCAGTTGCCGGTGTTTAGCTTATGATACACTTAATTTTTGGAATGTCATTCAGTCACTTTTTTAACATCATAGTTATCAGAAGTCTATATATATAAAAAAGATGTACATTTTGATGTCACCACTTATTGTGAAAACGGTTGACCCCCTTTTTTCCCAAAATTTCCGTGAAAGTTGGGGATTGGCTGTAGATGGTCACCCAGACCGCAAAAAGGCTTAAAGAGGAATGACTAACTTTTATAATGGCGCACTTCCTATAGAATTAGAGAGCTTCACAAAGAGGTTTTTCGCATTTGAACTTTTAGGGGACAAACCCGAAAATGGGAAAAACTGTTGCTATCACCCAAACCAAACGGTTAATAGGGTTGTTGAGCCAAATGAAAGGATTTTTGGAAATTCGTACTCCTTGAGATAAAGAGAATGTTATATGTCAGCCAATCGGCTTCAAAATGTTGTTTTAGAATATGTGGCTATCAATAAGTAAGTTTTCATCAAATCATGGACGATACTGCTGATCCATTTTAGCAATTCTTACAATAATATATATTAATCTTTTAGATATATGAAGTACAAAATTTGTCCGGAAAAACCTTGCCTTTTATATCGAAATATTTCAGAGGTCAAACTAATAAACCAATCGCTATTAGATTTCAACAGCAATCACTATCTTTTACAATATTTTGAAGGCAGGACGAAGTCTGCCGGGCCAGCTAGTATTTTTATATTTTTATATATGTTTATAATTTTATATTTTTATGTTTTTATATTTTTATATTTTTATATTTTTATATTTTTATATTTTTATATTTTTATATTTTTATATTTTCATATTTTTAAATTTTTATATTTTTATATTTTCATATTTTTATGATTTTATATATTTTATAGTTATATATTGTGATCCAAAGACCCATGCTATTCGATTGAATTAGTTGGTTAAACCAGCAAACAATTAAATTCTCTGATTGAGACCTCAACCCAACATGACTTTCCTACACTTCATTGGCCTGCCTGGAACAGAGATACACTAATAGTGGTAACAAAATAATAACTTTCCCTCTCCTTCCACTTATCACTATTTTTTTAGTGCCACGAACAGTTTTTGGTTACCCAACTGCCCATTTTAATATTTAATTTAGCCACAAAACAGTTCATATAATAAACCTAAACGAGATTTTTATCAAACACATTTTTTTTGTTCTCTGATAAAATCTAACAATTAAATTGACCGTATCTTTAATAACATAATAATTACACACGCGCATAAAAAACGCAAACAACAATAACTTTATTTTTATTGTGGACACGACAAATGTTAACACACAAACGCCCGAACAGGCTTTGATAGAGTAGCGGCGTATCCATATCCATATGGTGGTGTTGTTGTTGGTGGTGGTAATGGTAGTAGGAGTAGTAGTTTTATGCAGTCAGGCCACACGTCAGCCTTTCGACATCCTTAAACGAATTTGTATTTTATATTTTGTGGCAAACAATTTTGTGGTTCACACACAAATAAATAGCATCGGAGGGGCGGTGACTGATGCGGAAAAATCTCCTTCTATGAAATACAAATAAAAAATGATATAAATATTGCGGTTTGTTTGTTATAGTTTAATTAAATGTGAAAATATGTTTATTCGCACACAAGCACAAGTGTACAATGTGTATGTAGACGTACACGCACACATCATCAATCGGCCGGCCGATCGGCATGTGTATTTGTTTGTTTAGTCATAAATTTGTGCAAGTAGAAATAAACACTTTTATATACACACATATACACAAACACACTATTTAAATTATCGGCAACTGGCGACCGACAATTTAAGATGAGAGTGCATAGGAATAGCACATACAAAAAAGAAAACCTCAGCTATAACTGATTGCTTTACTAAAGCGCCATACGTTGATGTCTATGCGTATGTAAAATGTATTGTATCACATATTTAAAAAAAAATCGAAAAAGTAGCAAAAAAGCTTTTTGCTTTCGCTTTATATTTCAAGTCATTTCAATTGAGTATCCAATCAATTTTATTTGTTACATGCTTAAAGTTGTTTCCTTTCTGCAGCGTGTGTATTTTACTCGTGCTCACGAAACAGTAATTTATTACGAGGGCTGCTATATATATTTCTGGCCTAGGCAACAATAAGTGTTGCCAGGTGCAATCTGATATTTCCATTGGAAAGGTTGACATTTTTTAGCATAACATCACTCAGAACGTGTTGTCATTTAATCGTGAATTGTTAAACTTACAGAGCTTTGAACAATTCAATTCCGTTAAAAAAATGGAATTGACACGTGAGCATTTTCGTGCGATCATTTTTCACAACTTTCGACGTGGATTATCCAGACAAGAGTGCATCGATGAACTTAAGTCTTTGTATGGTGATCAAGCACCATCATATAGCACCGTGAAAAACTGGTATAACGAATTTAATCGTGGTCGCAGTTCGCTCAACGACGAATTCCGTGAAGGTCGTCCAAAAACGTCCGTTGTGCCAGAGAACATTGATGCCGTGCGTGAACTAATAATGCAAGATCGTCATGTGACATACCGGGAGATAGAGGCATCCTTGGGCATTTCTCCCACCAGCATACATTCGATATTACATAAACACATGACCGTAAAAAAGGTTTGTTGTCGTTGGATCCCGCACAATTTGACAATCGCTCAAAAAAAGGCTCGTGTCGATTGGTGCAAAGAAATGTTGAAAAAATACGATCGCGGTGCTTCAAAAGATGTTCATAAGATCGTCACAGGTGACGAATCTTGGATCTATGCGTATGAGCCCGAAACAAAACAACAATCGACCGTGTGGGTCTTCGAAGACGAGCCAAATCCAACGAAAGTTGTTCGTGGAAGAAGCACTTCGAAGCAAATGGTCGCCTGTTTCTTCGGCAAAACTGGTCATGTGGCGACTGTTCCGCTTGAGCAACGAAGGACGGTCAATTCTGAGTGGTACACCACAATTTGTTTGCCTGAAGTCTTCGGAGAAATTCGAAAAACAAACAAGAGAAGACGAATCATTCTTCACCATGACAACGCGAGCTCTCACACATCGGCTCAAACCAGCGCCTTTTTGACCGGCCAAAACGTCGAATTGATGGGTCATCCGCCGTACAGCCCTGACTTGGCACCCAATGACTTCTTTTTATTCCCGCACATCAAGAAAAAAATGCGTGGTCAACGATTTTCGTGCCCAGAAGATGCTGTTGAAGCGTTCAAAAACCATGTTTTGGAGGTGTCTCAATCGGAGTGGAAAAAGTGCTTCGACAATTGGTTTGAGCGCATGCAAAAGTGTATAAATCAGGCTGGATAATACTTTGAAAAACAATAAAACAATTTTTGATGATAAATATTCCCATTTTCATTATTAGGCCAGAAATATATATAGCAGCCCTCGTATCATCACTTGCGCTGTATTGCAGAATCCTTTCGCTTAACTGCTTAGCATTTTCTATGGAACTACGAAGGAGTAAACATGAGGACAAGGTTGATGTTACATATGAAGGCAAGGGGAAATGAAAGTATTTTGAGTATATGCACCATTTGGCAACCGGTCTAAGTGATTGAGGAATGACTGGTAAAATAGGATACAGAATACACATCTTCTTTGCGACCGTAAATTAAAACTGAACTGATACAAAGTATGTTTCCGAAATGGGGGTTAGTAGTCAAAACACGATAACATAAATAAAAAATGCTAAATATCTCAGGCTCTGTAGCAAAAGTAAAACTTTCATTGGCAAATTCATATCTATAGTGCCGACATGTTGATCAAAATTAAATTTTTATTTTTATCTGTAAACTCAAAAAAAAAATCAAGTATTCCGTACTTAAATCGTTCCCAAGCGGTGTAAAAAGTACGGTAAGTACGGATTTTCTTAAATTCAGTACGAAATTCTTGATCTAAGAACGAAAAAACCTAGCCTGGAATTCTTATTTGTAGATGTTATTAAGCCTTGTGGCGCTTGATTTTTAAGTAAAAAATTCTTAATAATAGATGACATTAAGCCTGATGGGGCTTGATTTTTAAGTATAGAATTCTTGAATATAGATGACATTAAGCCTGCTGGGGCTTGATTTTAAGTATAGACTTCTTAATTATAGATGACATTAATCCTAATGGGGCATGATTTTTAAGTGTAGAACTCTTAATTATTGACGACATTAGGCTAGTTGTCAAACTATCTACTCAGTACCATTTTGCTTTGCTTTTTTACTATCATTACAAACCTTAAGTGTTATAATCTCCACGTAATTATTTAGAAGTCAAAACACTTAAAAAAAAAAACTTAATTTCCCTTTGCACCCCATGAATGAGGGATGGGATAGCTTCTCGCGTTGTTGTGAATTAACACGCTTTCTATTTTTAGATTCACAACTAACGGCACCTACCTGTTTATCGACGAATGCGAACGTCACTGTTGGAGAAGCTCTTACTAGACACGACGATTAAATCGACGCTTAATAGTGCGAAGTTGCTGTCAACAACATTCGAGGGGAGCCGACAATGAAAGAAAATTTTATTTATTTTTTTTCTTTTAAGATGACTGGAGCCAGGTTTGAACCTGCGATCTCCCGCATGGTAGTCGCATATTCTAACCACTATGCCACGGCTGGTCCCAAAACACACTGGTGCGAAAATATCATCAACGAAGATCACACGTCACTTGATTCCTTAAGATTTTCAAAACATTAAGCTAAGAGAGTAAATGTTATTTCTCTCCCAAAAATTTTTTTCTCAGAGATTTATGTAAGATTTTTTAAGTCAGAAAAAACTTGATATTAATTTTAAGAATTTTTTTACTTAAAAGTTGAGAAGTTCTTACTTAAAATTCTGTATTTAAGTACGTACAAACTTAATTGGAAAATTTAAGTCTTATTTTAAGATTTTTTACGCTTACGTTTTTGAACATATCCCGTTTTATACTTGATTTAAGAATAATTAGCACTATTCGTACTTAAATATTTAAGTACTTTTTCTGCAAAAAATAAGAATTTTAAACTAAAATTTAGAATGCGTTTTTTTTCTGTGTAACTACCTATCTCTTTGGGTGTAAAAAAACACTTCTCTCTTCTCACATCTCTTATCTCCGCCTATTGATCGCAAATAAAAATGTCGTTCGAAGATTCATGCCTTTATTGCCGTGTACTATATGTGTACTAAACTTGTAAGTCTTTAGTCCTATCTTTGTATCTCGGCACTTTTTACTAACTTGGTTTCAAATCATAACTCTAGGCGAACTGCAACAGACTGTGAAATTTCGAGGACGATCAAACTACTACATTGGCAGTCATAACGGTTTATTTAAAAAGGGGCTTGGCGCAGCCCACTTTCGCCCTGGCTGTAATTCATACTGTACCAAAAACATTTATACCAAATCTCATCTTCATACCTTTGGTAGTTCATGAGATATAGCCTTTTTAATTTTCAAGTCGTATGGGCGGTGCTACGCCCCTTTATCCAATCACAGTCAGTTATAGCCAGAAATTATCTACAGGCCAACAGTACCACTTAGTAAAATTTTCGTCTCAATCAGTCTATTTGAAAAACCGTCAGAGCGATTTTTTAAAAGGGGGCGTGGCACCGTCCTCTTTCGCCCGGTCTGTAATTTTATTTGTACGAACAACATATATTATACCAAACATCATCTTCAGACCTCTGAAAGTTCATGAGATACAGACGTTTATAGTTTCAACATGTTAGCCACGCCCACTGATTCGATCCCGCCCATTTTTGGGTCACGAATTTTGGTGCCAAATACAGCCACACAAATTTTCAAGGCGATTGTTGATATAGTCCTCCAGATATTGCTTTTTCTAAAATTGGGTCCAATGGGCGGGGTCACGCCCACAGCATTCTTCTCATATTGACACACCTATAAAAGCTTCCCTGGACTTCCACGAATAATCTAAAACTAATTTTAGCGAAACTAACGCACAACAAATTAATTTCTTTTAAGCTGACTGGAGGCAGGAGTTGAACCTGTGATCTCCCGCATGGTAGTCGCGTGTTCTAACCACTATGCCACCATATTTACTAACTTCAAATCGATATTAAATTATTATGGCATGTAACTTGACAAAACGAATGATGCAGAACTTCTTCTTTTTGGGACTACTTTAACGTGCAGTTCTCAGAATTGAGTCCAAAAATCATGTGTTGTACTGTGTATGACAGACCAATGATAAAAATCATTGTTGATCTTGAATCCAGTATCCTGCGGGGGACCTAGGTTCGAGGCCTGTCACAGCTGTGTGGATATCTTTGATTGGTGGCCCCTCATTTTTGACGGCAATAACTTCAATCGGTATGTCTAGTAAAAGCTTCAAACAGCTGGCGTTCGTCATTAAATTGTAGATCGCTTGTGTGTGTGTGTGCATATTAACTTACACAAATACAGAATTTCTTTCATATCTTATTCAGGGTAAGTCTTTGTGTGACAATTTAAACAAAGGCTTTAGCGGATTATAAAATCATCAGCTAATCCTTATAATGTTTTAATTCATCCTATTGTTTAGAGATTTCATCAAATTACTGATTTTCCGTTTAATCTTCCCGGGGAAATAGTAATGGCTACCGCCTTCCATTATCATCGTGCTGGGTGTTTTAACGCTGCCACAATTTCCTTTTCCGCTTCTCCGTTAGTGTATTATAAGGTAAGCGGATATTAAGGCGTCTGATTATAATTTCGCTTAATTAACATATGCCGTCAACATAAACCCGTGAAAATGACTCGGATGGGTGGATTAACACAACAGTCCTGGGAATAAAAGAGCCGCCGCCGCGCACATCTTTCATTCATTCATTCATTATGATGTTGTCGCAATGGGTATGAGGAGAGGAGGGATATGGGAGGTGGGTGAAATGATGCTAATGAGGAATACTTAAGTACATGGGAAGTTAATGTTATTACAGACAATCCATTTAAATTAATAATAAGTTAGGTAACTATGTAGGTATTTGTGGATTTATTAACCAAAGCAGCATATTGTTTGTGGTTTCACGGTAGTTAGAGATGACTACGTGGATAAGAATTCTGTGATAATCTGATGGCCAGTCTGTCTGTACAGTGTACATGTGTGTGTGTTGTTTCTGTGTGCTTGTGTGTGTTTCAGTATTCTTGTGTTTCTTTCCTTGTTTGTGGTTAGTCAAATATCTCATAATTATCCTGAGCCCGACAAAGATAAAATGTTGTTGTCATGAAATGTACATAGCATACATGTGTGTACGTACACATGTGTGTGTACTTGTGTATGTGTATTTTCACATAAGCTGTTGTCTGTGTGGTAATGTGCACATTTTCTATTTTATTATACTCGTATGTATGTAATAACTTTGTTACGCATTACATGTCCCCAAACAAAAGATTTTAATCACGTGAAAAGTTACGATTGTTACGTTGCCACAACAAATGTCGTCATAAGCAGATGATCTGATAAGTCGGTTAAATTTCTTATAGCCAGCTTAGTGCCCCCATCCATACTCGCATATGCATGCAGAGATATACAGACAAATTTTTATGAAATTGTTGTAAGAGAGAATAAAGTATCCTTGACTAAAGCCAACAATAGCTTGAAATTTAAAGTGAATGTAATGTGTGTGTGTGTGTATGTGTGTGTGCGTATAGTTACATATCCAGCGGCGAAAGGAAGGACCTAGAAGGCCTTATGGAACGCCTTCATAAGCAGTCAGTAGGCCTGTGCTCTGCATTCCCTCTTCCTTTCGAAATTAAATAGGGTGTCATTGGAAGGCAAGGCCTTCTATCGTCGCTTCCTATAAGAAGGCCTGGTGGTAGGCCTGCATACACATGAAAAAAAGGACTTGAAAAATAAAAAAAATAATTAAATTGTATAGTTTGTTTTTAGATATTTCTTTCTTCTATATATTTTTTTTTATACTTACACTTTTATCCTTCTCGCGATTGTTAGTCGGCCATGCTATCATCTAGCCTATTAAGATGCATTCGAAATGTTTGACTGAAACTAATCATATTCTGTTTTAAGAAAAACATACGAACACCTTCCACGTTTGCTTTTCATTGCATGCCTTCAATGAGAAGGTAGATGAAATGTGTATACACACAAAATGGTGGAATAACTAATCATCTCAAAGAAGGCCTGCAGCAGTGGTCTGGAAAGAATAAAGGGAACTTGTGTTCGCGATATTTCAGACAGGAAGGAGAAGGCCTGTTTTCAGGCATGTTAAAACAAGGCCTTGGATACATGACGTTGAAATGTATCAGAATGCGTTGTTGCATGCCTGCTTGCAGAGGCCTTGCTAAGTTCACCGCTGGGTAGTTACATATACTTGTGTACATGTGTCGACGTCTGAATGTACATACATACACTGAGTTTTCATTTACGATACGAATGAATAAATCCTTTCTTTCACATCACTTTGCTTCTAATCGTTGTGGGATCATTATAGTCTTAGCACATTGGCACATTGTGAAATTGGTTTGAAGGCTATTATCAGTTGATGTTGTTACACACATAGTAGTTGTGGTTCTGTGTAGATCCTTTGTATACTTTCGTTAAACTCCATTAGAAGGACAAAAAAAATGGCAACATTTTAATGCGTCTGGAGTTTGTTTTAATGTCGGATAGAGGAAACATACGAATGTTATTTGAATTATGGCAAATGTAACAAAATATTTTACTATACTTAAGAATGTTTTATAAGAAATAACTATTGTCGATTTAACATATTGCTAAGAGTAGAAACATAAAAATCTGTGTTTGCATTTAAGTAAATTGTGGAAAAAGCTGTAATTTAGAATGTTGTTGGTAACACAGTACAATTCATGAATTTGGGACTCTATTCTGAGAACTGCACGTGAGAGAAGCCAAAAAAAGTAGAAGTTCTGCATCATTGATTTTGTCAAGTTACATGCCATAATAACTTAATATCGATTTGAAGTTAGTAAGTATCGTATGGGGAAATTATTCTCATTTTAGACTCTTTTGTTATATTTTTATATGGTGGCGTATGATTATCATAAGTAATATTTCACGTAAATCATACGCCGCCGAGTACAACAGTTTTATTGTAACTGCTACAAAATAAAACATTTGATGAATGGAAAAGTGAAATTTATGTAGGGACATGTTATATGAACATATTAAAGTAATTACAAATCTTATTTTTTTAAATTTGTTTCAGCTAAATCGTTTAGTTATTGTTTCTCGAGTAATGTCAAACAAAAGAGCCTAAAACGTGACAAGTTTCTCTATACGTTACTTACTAACTTCAAATCGATATTAAATTATTATGGCATGTAACTTGACAAAACGAATTATGCAGAACATCTTCTTACTGGGGCTACTTTCACGAACAGTTCTCAGAATTGAGTCCCAAATCAATGATCTATAAAATGTTGTACTGTGTAATTATTGTCACTTATTGTTATATTCTGCCTCATTGTTTGTAATAATAAACCAAAACCAGCTTAATATGAAACACAATTTCCATTCCATATACAAAATTTCAGTATTTGTTTTACAACCCCATTGGTGATACTTTCATATTGATATTCAATTCAAATGTGACTCACATATGAATCAGAAAACTTTTGTTGCGGTTTTCTTACAAATTGAGAATATTTGTGTAAATGCCTCATCATGCGTCTAAAAATCAATGCATATGTATAAAATTAAGTGAGAGAGTAAAACAAACAAAGGAAATTCTCAACGGTCAACAACCGCAAATGTGCGCAGTATTTCAAACGCGAGCAACAAAAAAAACCAACACAAACAAACTTATGACGTAGAATTCATATATATTTTACATCTATTTGCAAATTGTATTAACAACATACGACGACTTCCTCTACAAGATAAGATGTTTGCCATAACTACATACTAGCAACATTTACAACAAACATTAGATAGGGTAATATACTATAAATTAATTAGTATAAATGGAAGTGAATCGGATGTATTCCGTTGTTTTGCTTTATCTTTTTTTTTTAATGCACTATATGTGACTTTATATTATATCCAGTCAAATGTTTACTCATCACCATATTGCCATAAATTTCTCACGATTTTTTTTCTGTTGACGTAGCTTCGAGTCTGGTCGTAAACAATTGAAATTTAATTGAAAATATGGTTTTGTGTTTTTAATGTACTTAACGAAAATATATATAAATAACTTGTAATGTAAATGAAAGTGAATGAGAATAAAATAAAGAGCAATAATAATATAAATTTAAATGAAAGAAAATATAAAACCACTTTACAGTATAATTACAATGATGATAAAATGGGCAATAATTTTTTTAATTTTAATTTAGAGAAATTTTTAGGAAGGTCCTGTAGGAGATGATAACTCATTACAGAATCTAAGTAATGTACTAAAACATCACACAAAACGTTCTCTACTCATAGATTAGCTGTTCTATTCCCATACTAATCACAAGATGGGCTTTGATCAATTTTAACCTACTTTCTGGCATCTTCCTCTGTTTCTTAATTGGCAGCAGTAACAGAAATTCATTTGTCAGTAGCTGCACGTAGAAAAGAATTCCAAGCGTTTCGATCTTTTCCGCTTCGTAGACAGTTACTTACACCAAGTGTAGATAACAGCTCTTTTACCTGGTCCATCCAACGAAGTTTTGATCGGCCCCGCTTGCGCCGCCCATCGAGTTTATTGCCTGAAGACTTTTCGAGCCGGTGTAACGTAACTAAAGTCATCCGTACATATATGCCTCCTGCATAAAAAGTTCTAGCGCTAGCTACACACTAATGACCTTTTAACCTCTAACCACCAATAACACAGTAAAACACATGATTTTGGGACTCAATTCTGAGAACTGCACGTGAGAGTAGCCCAAAAAGAAGAAGTTGTGCATCATTCGTTTTGTCAAGTTACATGCCATAATAATTTTATATCGATTTGAAGTTAGTAAGTATCGTATAGGGGAATTTGTCACGTTTTAGGCTCTTTTGTTTGACATAACTCTAGAACCACTAGTCCGAGCTGAAAATGAAATATGTTGTAAATGTTGTACTGAGTAATATACTCGCCCTTCATTTTGTCTTGCATATCACCAACCAACCCAATCTGCATACACTGTATAAATTACTTCAAGGGCAAACAACAATACCATCTATCACGCGACTGCCACCAACGATCCTGAGTTGCGAATTCAAAGCTGATATTTATCCGAATCACTGACAAAAGCCGAATAACCAATACACTTCGGTATTGTTTATATTAACCCAAACTACCGACAAACCCGAGTCATCAATCATCAGTTGTTGATATTAACCAGAAACCCCGACAAAACCTGATTCACCAAGCTGACTACATGTTGCTGTTGTTAATTGTAACCACCGATGAATCCGTCTCATCAGTACGATGGCGAATTGCTGGTACGAGCATGAATTATCAAATGCACCCGAATTACCACGTTCCTGAATACCGAAACGATCCTGACGTTTAGGGAGTATAGTATAAAATTCCCGATAACCTCAAATCGACCTATTAGTAAAGTTCCTGAATATCTTAAATCAACTAGAGTCCCAAAACCTGTCATTGCAGTCATAGGCCAAATCAATATTCGTCGAACGTATACTAAAAGTTCTCGATCATCTAAACGCTGCCTGGGTACAAATAACCAGACAAGACAACAACGTTATCACTGAATCCGAATCAGAATTGTTTTCGCATGCTAATACTTTATCCAGTCGATTATAATTTTATATTTTGCTTGACTACGTCGATGTCGTTCGAAGACGATGACGGGTATTTTTCTCTCGAAGACTACCAGTATATATTGATCTCATTGTGTCGTTACCCAGGATTCTGCGCTGTAGAGCAAGACAGGTATGATTAGTGTCTGATGAAGTTGGTTCTTTGTTCTTCGATAGAGGGTTTATTACTAAATCTCTTGCTTACCGCTTAGCAGCATCGATTTGCGATCAATACTCGTCTCTTGATTTCTAGGCTGACATTTATATTTTTGTTGACGGCGGAGTCAAGGTAAACAAAATTATCTACAACCTCAAAGTTAAAGTTGTCAACTTTTACGCAACATCCCAGACGAGTAGGCCCTATGTCACCGACTGCTTTTCAATCTTCGGCAAACGAGAGCAACATGTGACTTTTGCCAAAGATGGTACCATTCCTGTTTACTGCAGCCTTCCGCTTACTCATCTTCATTACGATGTTAAGTAGATCGCATGACAGAATATCGCCTTGTCGAAAGCCTCGTCTGGTAAAAAATGGCTCATTTAGATTTTTGCCCATTTTCACTGAAGATTTCGTGACTGTCAGTGTCATCCCGCAAAGTCGTATCAATCTCGCGGAGATACCAAACTCAGCCATAACATCTAACAATTTCTATCGTATCGGACTGTCTAATGCATCTTTGTTAGCGATAACCAGATGGAAGGTGTCGATCTGAATTTCTTGCGCATTCTCCAGGATTTGTCGTAGTCTGAATATTTTGTCGGTCTTGGATTTACGAGGTCTAAAGCCACTCTGATAAGGTCAATTCATGTACGCCAGAATGTCTTTTAGTCTTTCACATAACACACTAGACATCGCCTTGTATGTCATGGGTAAAAGGCTGATACCGCGATAGTTGGTTCACATACTTGGATCGCCTCTGAGCAGCACACTCTGAGTATCCTAGGCCAGATTTGCGTCTCTGTACTTAGAGCTGGGGTTATCTGCTCCAAAACCTCCACCTCCAGTGTTGCCCTATATAGATCATCTTTTTCTTCAGACATTTCGCGACATTTCCCATCGTACCAGCACTTGTCTAAGTGTGGATTTTCATAACCCAGTACGATCGTTGCGGCAGTGGTCACAGAATTCGTAATATAGTGCTACTTGGCATCGGGAACATCAGAATTAGGGAGTTTGGTTCCAAGTAATTGAGAGATTTGGTTGGAGTAGGCATTGGCTAACTCGGTAATATGCAGCTTAGTGATGTCTAGTTGGTCATAGAATTCGCAATATGCTGCCATTGGGTGTCGGGAACATCAGAATTTGGGGGGTTGATTCCAAGTTATAGAGAGTTGGTTGGAGTAGGCTTTGGCTACCTCGGTGGTATGCAGGTTTGTGATGCATAGCTTCCTTTGCGTTTGGTAACTAGCATTTTCAGCACACTACTTAATCGCAAATATGTGGTCAATCTGGAGCCTAAAACGTCACAAATTACCCTATACGATAGTTACTAACTTGAAATCGATATTAAATTATTATGGCATGTAACATTACAAAATGAATGATGCAGAACTTCTTCTTTTAGGGGTTACTTTCACGAGTAGTTCTCAGAATTGAGTCCCAAAATGATGTCTTGTACTTTGTAATCGGACCGTTATTGGAAGTGTTGTTGTCTAGACTGATTGTTCCGACTACTGAACCCAGAGCATCTTCCCTTTCTATTTTAGCATTAAAATCTCCCAGAACAAGTTTAATGTCATGGGCAGGGCAGCGGTCATATATTTCCCTCAGGCCTTAATAGAATGCGCCTTTAATGTCCTCATCTTTGTCTTCCATCGGGACATTACCACAAATCAGCATAATGTTAAAATATTTTGCCTTGATTCGGACAGTGACTATTCCGTTACTTACAGTGTGAAACCCTGTCCGTTCAATCGCATTTTCTGTATGGCGGTGATGTCAGCCTAGTATTTTTCTAGGACATCCGCTAATTGGTTAGAGACACATTCTCTGTTGAGAGTTCTGACAATCCAGGTACATATCCTTAAACCATTGCCCTTATATACATTTAGGGAGGATTCTTGTTTTTTCTTTTATTCGTGTTTTCAAAATAGTTTTTTTATTTAAGGAGAGTGGCTTATTAGGTCACCACTCCCGATCCTATTTTTTTTTTTGGGACTACCAAAGCCACTAAGAGAGCCTTTGAATGTTGAATTTTAGTAACTAAAGTTACCTACTCCCTAATACGCATCTGTGGTAGTATGCCATTAAGGTTGCTCAGCAAACCGCCTTCTCACATTTACTACCACTAAACAGCTGTTCAGTGCACATTGGCCGTGGAACACATGATCAATCGGAAGTTGTGAGCTGCTTGGCGACGTCGAAGGGGAGATCCTAGGTGTTTCAAAGCCAGTGGATACGGACAAAAATTCAATTAGAGTTTTCTGTTCCACTTTGTCCTCTACTTCCCGATATATGAGCAAACTTTTCGGCCAAATACATTAATATTAGCACACCAAAGTAAAACATTGGGCAAAACAAAGGAGTTAAATTAATACTTTAATGACGTGATACGACTCACACATACCAATATATATTGCGTAATAACGCAGCGGCGAAAGGAAGGACCTGGAAGGCCTTATAGAACGACTTCAAAAGCAGTGAGTAGGCCTGCGCACTGAATTCTCTCTTCCTTTCCAAATAACATAGGGAGTTGTTGGGAAGCAAGGCTTTTCATTGTTGCTTCCTATTAGAAGACCTGATGGAAGGCCTTCATACACATGGAAAAAAGAAGGACATGGAATATAAAAACAAATATGCATATGTTCACAAATTGCTAAGTTTATTCTTAGATATTTCTCACTTCTATATATTTTTTTCTATACCTACACCGTGCTGGAATTTAAACTCACTTTCCCACGAATGAATTTGCCTATGAATTGGCATTCTAATTGTGTGACTGAAACTTATCATAAACTGTTTTAAGAAAAACACACGCACAACTCATCCGTTGCCTTTTCATTGCATGCCTTCTATGAGAAGGGAGACGGAATGTGTATATACTCGAAATGGCGGAATAACAAATCGTCGAAAACGTTGATTCTCCATTCTCAAAGAAGGCCTGCAGCAGTGGTCTTTAAAGAATGGAGTAAACATGTGCTGGGAATATTTCAGAAAGAAAGAAGAAGACATGACGTTTGAATGTTTCAGAAGGTCTTGTTGCATGCCTGCTTGCGGAAGGCCTTGCTAATTTTACCGCTGGGATATAAACGTAATTATACCTATACGTTCAAATACGTTATTCGCTTCTGACGTTATGACTCACTAGGGTGCTTCAGAATAATTTATTGTGGATTTTCTTCGATTATAACCGCAATGCAGACCAAATTTTTGTCAAAAATTTAAAATTTTTTCGATAGTAAATCATTTTTTTAAATCTGCGAAAAACTGATATTTCCAAATTTGTTACAGATTTAAGACATTTTATTTTTCTTTATTCTACTAAAGTCTAAAATATGCTTTAAAGGATCTGCCTAAGGGACCGGCCGTGGCATAGTTGTTAGAACACGCGGCAACCATGCGGGAGATCGCAGGTTCAAACCTGGCTCCAGTCATCTTAAAAAAATTGTTCTTTCATTGTCGGCTCCCCTCGAATGTTGTTGACAGCAACTTCGCAGTATTAAGTGTCGAGTCAATCGGCGTGTCTAGTAAGAGCTCCTCAAACAGTGACGTTCGCATTCGTCGATAAACAAGTAGGTGCCGTTAGTTGTGAATCTAAAAGTAGAAAGCGTGTTAATTCACAACAACGCGAGAAGCTATCCCATACCTCATTCATGGGGTGAAAAGGGAAATTAAGTTTTTTTTTTAGGATCTGCCTAAATACTACTCCATAATACTAGACTAAATTCATTTTCCTTAAGCACCCTAATGACACTCGCACACATACACACACACACACTTTACATTAATGACAAACACTTAAGTATAATTTATAACAAACAAACTTTCCCTTATGTTTGTTTGTACTCGCATATTGATATATATAATGAAGGTAGATATTTTTTGTACAATATGTATGTGTACAAAGTACATAATACCTTTTATATAATAGAAGGCTTTATTCTTGTGGTTGGTTGGCATTTAATGTTGTATAATTAATGTCATACGAGCTGACGTAAAAATCATAACTTAAAGGATTTGATATCAAATTGCCAAATGCTGCATGATAACTCTCCCTCCATTAAAATCACATTTTATATGTCTCTTGCTCGGCAAATCAAAGAATAGTCAATTAGTGAATAAAAGCAATGGGGAGAAAGAGAGAGGGAGAGAGCGGTAATAGGTGGGTATGAAAACAGCTTACATTGAAGTGGAAATAAGTGAAATGGCATTAAAACGATTTATGATTCTGTTGAATTTGTTATATTAACATTGTGGAGGCGTTTAAGTAGAATTGAGAACTTTTGATGAATACCATTAAAAATATAAAACATAGAAAAACTACACGACGTAGGTGCAAATGTTGGCAAAGAATACCTGGAAAACTCTAGGAGGATAAATAGAAAATCCTAAGAGAGATTTTTGGAAACAAATATGTTGAACAAAAAACTTATTAATTAAGAAACTTAATAATTTTCCTTTACATCCCATAAATGAGATATAAGAGAGCTTCCGGGATTTTTTAAGCTCACTTGTTAGAATTAGCAACAATTGAAATTACTCTTTTCACCACAACTCAAAATAAATGAAATATGAATCATCTCACACGCATTTGGCAAAAATGAATTGCAATTAATTTGAATTAATTCAGAATCTCTTCATGCAATTCATTTCTAATTCATTTGAATTGAATTTGAATTGCAACTCATTTGAATTAAATCAAAATCAATTTATACAATTCATTTATAATTTATTCGAATTAAATTTGAATTAATTTTAGTGAATTGAAGATGAAATGCGAATGCATTCTGCTTAACGAAATTAAGGCTGCTGCCTTTGAGATAATATAAGTTAGATGACAAAACAATAAGGAACGTTTACTGTAGATTTACTTACTCTAGTCCTTTTCAAAATGAATTGGAAAATAATTGAAATTGATTTTTGTCAAATTCATTCGAATTGTTTAAAATTTCATTCAATTATTTTTTTTTTGTTGAAAAAAATTATTTCAAATTTAACTAATTTGTAATGAGAATGATTCGTTTACCGCTCTGCTACAGTTTAACGTCGAATCCAAACGTCAGCTGGTTGAAAGCTTTTACTAACTTAGCATATTGACTCGACTCCTCAGAAGTTGCTGCATACAAAATAGAGGGGGCCGCCGAACAACGACCAGTAGTTAGATCCGACACCCGAAATTGACTTCTCATCAATATGGTTTCTCAATAAAAACATTGTTCCCAGAAGTGTACATACCGCAGCACCGCCTCGCTGAGACCAAATGTCACCGATATTAAGATATTTAATTTAAGGCAGTGGCAGGCAAAACCGAACGAACGCCCTGCAAACATATGGTGTGCTTGTGTGCACAACAAACCAGCGGAGAAATTTGCAAGGACTTCTACAAGCTGTCATGCAACAAAGCCTTCTGAGACATTCAGACGTCATGTCTTCAAGGCCTTGTTTTCACGTGCCTGAAAACAGGCTTTCTTCTTCTTTTCTGAAATATCATAAGCACATGTTCACTGCATACTATAAAGACCAATGCTGCAGGTCTTCCTTGAGAAAGGATAATCAAGGTCTTCGATGATTTGAAATTCCACCATTCCATAGGTATACACATTCCGTCTCCCTTCTCATAGAAGGCATGAAAAGAAAAGGCATCGAGAAAGGTATTTGTGTCTTTTTTCTTAAAACAGTTTATGATTAGTTCCAGTCACACAAATCGAATGCATCTTGATAAGCTAGATGATAGCATGGCTGACTAACAATCGCGAGGTCCTTCATTTGTCATGTGTATGCAGACCATCTACTAGACTTTCCTTTAGGAAGACCTTGCCTCCCAATAACACCCTATGTTATTTGGAAAGAAAGGGGGAATACAGAGGGAAGGCCTAATGACTGTTTTTGAAGTCAACCTATAAGGCCTTCTAGGTCCTTCCTTTCGGTGCTGGGAAGTGTTAGCACTGTCGAATTATACACGGTGAAACTGTAGTGCTGTCCCAATATTTCTGCGCTCATGCTCTCCTTACATTGTTTCTCTGTCTGTACTTGTGTATGTTTTAATGTTGAAAGCGATACAAGCGTGTGTGGTGTTGCTTTCATAACACTCAAGCAAAGATTCACTGCTGTGAATCAAATAATACGTTCTAGTACGTGCGAATTGTTGATCGTGTTTGTATAAGAAGAATATTGCCTGCCTCGTGACGCTATGAGTTGGCTGACACTGATCTAAAGTAACAAAAAGTCTGTTGTCATGGTGCGGTAGCGCTTGCCATAGACGGTTATGTTATGTCTGTGGTCATTTTCAACGAAATACAGACCCATTATACCACCAAACCTGACTGCCAAATTGCCTATCGTGTCTGTATTAAAAAACTATTGGCTGCCTCATGAGGCTATGAGATGACTGATACTGATCTAATGTAACAAAAAGTCTGTTGGCATGGTGCGGTAGAGCTTGTCATATACGGTTATGTTATGTCCGTACCCATTTTCAAAGAAATACGGACCCATGATAGCACCAAACAAAACCTGACTGCTTTGACTCAAACAAAACTTTCGCCTGCGTGTGAATTGCCGATTGTGTCTGAAAGAAAAGACTAGTGCCAGCCTCACGAGGCTATGAGATGGCTGACACTGATTTAAGATAAGAGAAAATCTGTTATCACGGTAGCGCTTGCCATACACGGTTATGTTATGTCCATACTCATTGTCCAGAAAATACCGAAACAAAACCTGACTGTTTTGAATCAAACAAAACAAAGCTATGACATGGCTGGCACTGATTTAAGATAACAAAAAGTCGGTTGTAGTACTACAATACCACTAGCTATAGACGGTTATGTTATATTCCTAATCAATTTCAAGGAAATATGGACACATCATATCACCAAACCAAACATGACTGCTTTGAATCAAATAAAACTTTCACGTAGGTGTAAATTGCCAATTGAGACTGAAAAAAAAGATTGGTGCCAGCCTCGCGAGGCTATGAGATGGCTGACACAGATTTAAGGTAACAAAAAGTCTTTTTGGTGCGGTAGAGCTTGCCATAGACGGTTATGTCCATAAATACGGACACATGATACCACCAAACCTTTAATTGCTCCAAACTAATTTCGTTGTTTTGCTCATCAGCCCAAATTTGTGGATTTGGTGTATTGACGTATTCACTAAGCCAAAAACCTGCCTCATTTTATGCCATTGACTGAAATTATAGTATTATTTTAAGTTTGGCGGATTCAATCGTTAAACGAGTGGGTTCTTGAAAGCCTTTAAACTTGCTTTAAATTAGGTAAGCTGTGCACGACGTCGATACAATTTTTCATGGCCTCTTGATAACACTCTTGATTACGAAGTAAGTGACGATGTCAGTAGGTGCCATTACAATAGCAATTACGTTATACGTGGAGTTGTAAGTGAAGTTGATAACATGCTTGTTATCGGAGCTATAATGAGTGGACAATATTTTTTACATTACGAACGTATGACATTCTAAGTACTTTGATTTGTCGCTTACCATGTCATACTAATGTAATAGGTTACTAAATAGGTACTTCGTTTTATTTACCGCTGAGGTTCTCCTCACTAAGGGCCAAAGAATACAATAACGTACAGTGAGACTCAAATTGGCATGTGATAATGGCAAAAGTGATTTTGGAAAGGTTATAATACACACTATACGTTGGAAGAAAGACTCGATGAACATATTTTACAGTATGCTGATTTTCGTAATACTGCTGATTTATTTGGATACTTTATTTCGATGAGACTCATTCCGTAACGAAATGCCAATAACACTAGATTACAAAAAGTTGACAAGTTGTTACCAGTCACGCATGATTTGTAAAAAAAGTGAGCTTAAATAGAAAACCTTGTAATGAATCACACGTTTGAAAATCGCAATAGCGTTTTCAATTGAATAAATGTGTGGAAATTAGTCCTTTATCTCTTTAATCGCTTTAGTTACACATACTACGGATCTCATGATATATATTTTGGTATTGATTCATATTATAGCTTCATAGTCAATTATACCCAATAAATTTTCTATGTAATTATCTAACGACCCTTATACCTGTGACAATCAAAGGGGGAGAGTTTCTTATATGTATTAAAACTTTAATTGCATTATTCACGGGAAGATAATCGAATCGATACTAAATTGCTGTTATTTTGAATGGGGGAGAAATTAGAACTGTATGATAAATTGTTATGTAATTTTCCTCATATCCTTGCAAGGATATATTATCATTAATTATGTTCAGTAATTACATCAATTGAAATAATTATACGCTCAAAGTAATTTTGACCCTAAATGTTATTCACGTGTAAAAAAATTTAAACGTAAATAATGATTGATGACATCTCTTATGATAACTTTAAGTTGTTGTATAATTGCATATTTATAAATTGCATCAGACTAGGAATTAAAATGCTCAACTGCGTAAAATATAAAATATTAGGTGCTGCAATTGTATTTGGGCAATCATCATTATATGTTGTTGGTCCTAAACCAACGAAAAAATGGGCATTGGTCAAGGTTGAATAAAATAAAAGCTCCAGCAGCGAGTTGGTGCATTATGAGGAAAACACGAGACTATCATGCAGGAGAGCAGGGTCTCAGTCATCCACATTTCTTGCATCGGCGGCCCCACTAAGTAGTCGTGTAGTGTCAAGTCAATCGAATGTCTAATAAAAGATTTTTAAACTTCTAACGGTTGGATTTGTCGTTCAAGTGTAGGTCCTGTTGTATGAGTTTAAAAATACACAGTACAACATTTTGGGACTCAATTCTGAGAACTGCACGTGAAAGTAGCCCCAAAAAGAAGAGGTTCTGCATCATTCATTTTGTCAAGATACATGCCATAATTATTTATTATCGATTTGAAGTTAGCAAGTATCGTATAGGGGAAGTTTTCACGTTCATATAACGTTTCCCTACATAAGCAACAGTTTCACTTTTCCCTTGTTGAAATGATTTTGAACTGTGTTCGTTTTATAGCAGTTACAATAAAACTGTTGTACTCCGTGGCATATGATTTGCTTGGAACTTTACTTATGATAATATAACAATATAACGACATTTTCTAACTTCAAATCGGTATAGAATTATTATGGCATGTATATTGACAAAACGAATGATGCAGAACTTCTTCTTTTTGGGGCTACTTTTACGTGCAGTTCTCAGAATTAAGTCCCAAAATGTTGTACTATGTATTTTTAG